>CM042836.1:2530026-2562526 GCA_023653725.1 Bungarus multicinctus
TGGATAGAATCAATTTAATAAACATGCAAAAATAGGAGGAGGACGTCTTTGGGGATGTTTCTGCTTGAAATTACTCAGAAAGAAATAAAGTCCGTTTTTTTAAAAAAAACTTAACGTTTTGAAAGGGAAATTCCATTTTAGAACTAAAAAATTCTTTTTAAAATAGGTGTCTGGGAAAAGGACAATTTCTTCTGACTGACAGACAGACAGACAGACAGATATAGGATGGATAGGTAACAGATGGATAGATATGGTGATAGAAAGATAGATTAGATAATGCTGGATAGGTAGATAATGGATAGATGATAGATGATGGATGGATAATGGATGGATAGGTAAATAGATGGATAGATGATAGATAATGGATGGATAGATGATAATGGATGGATAGATGATAGATGATAGACAGATAATGGAGGAATAGATAGATGATAGATGGATGGATAATGGATGGATAGATAAAAAGCCAATGCAATCCTAAGTTGCATTAACAGAGGGATACAATCAAGATCAAGGGAAGTACTAAGACCACCCTATAAAGCCTTAGTAAGGCCACACCTAGAGTACTGCATCCAGTTCTGTTCACCACATTATAAAAAAGATGTTGAGACTCTAGAAAAGTGCAGAGAAGAGCAACCAGGATGATTAGGGGACTGGAGGCTAAAATATAAGAAGAAAATGGTTGCAGGAACTGGGCCTGGCTAGTCTAGTCTGTCTGTGTGTCTGTCTATCTATCTATCTATCTATCTATCTATCTATCTATCTATCTATCTATTTATCTTCTTCCTTCCTTCCTTCCTTCCTTCCTTCCTTCCTTCCTTCCTTCCTTTCCTCTTCCTTCCTTCCTGTTCTTTCTATCCATTATCTATCCATCATCTATTTATCTATCATCTATCTCTACCCTCTGATGTTTATCTATCATCTATCCATCATGTACCTTTAATCTATCTGATCTGTCTATCTATCTATCTGTCTATCTATCTATCTATCTATCTATCTATCTATCTATCTATCTATCTAATCTATCTATCGTCTAGTGTCTTCTTCATTATATCATGTCTGCTGTCTATCATTACCTCTATCTTTCTTTCTTTCTTTCTTTCTTTCTTTCTTTCTTCTTCTTCTTTCTTCTTTCTTTCTTTCTTTCTTTCTTTCTTTCTTTCTTCTTGTATCCATTATCTATCCATCATCTATTATCTATCAACCATTATCTATCTCTACCCTCTGTTGTTTTATCTATCATCTATCCATCATATATCTATCTATCTATCTATCTATCTATCTATCTATCTATCTATCTATCTATCTATCTATCTATCTATCTATCCTTAGTAAGGCCCCCCTAGAATACTGCATCCAGTTTTGGTCACCACACTATGAAAAAGATATTGAGACTCTGGAAAGAGTGCAGAGAAGAGCAACCAGGATGATTTAGGGGACTGAGGCTAAAACATATGAAGAACGGTTGCAGGAACTGGGCCTGGCTGGTCTAGGAAGAGAAGGACCAGGGAGACAGGATAGCGGTCTTCCAGTACTTGAGGGACTGCCCCAGAGAGGAGGAAGGGGGTCAAGCTATTCTCCAAACCACTCAAAGGCCAGACAAGGAAGAATGGATGGAAAATCAAGTGGTAGCATCAAAAGAATTCTAGATCTGAGGATTTATGCGCAAAAAACACACATACAAAGTGATGGCAACGTTCCCACCCACCGTAGTTCAAACGGTCCATCCAATCGAAGTTGTGTATAATGTCATGTGGGGGCATCTTCAGATGGTGATGGAGATATCTACCCGTTGAACTTGGCCTAGTTGTGCTGCAGTTGTGCAATAATAATAAGCAAGCAAGTAAGCATAAAGTTTCTCCCCCGAAGTTATACAGTTCATTCTCTAAAACCTCCAGCACATTTCCCACACCCACAAAGCCCAATTGTTTCACCCTCCCCCTGTTACTATGGCAGCCAAAAAGATAGCAAAAGAAAGGAGTCTTGAAGGCTGACACAGGGATTGGACTCCCATCTGTCAGAAATGGTGTAGGGTCTCCTGCTTGGCTTGGGCGGAGGGTTGGATTAGATCAGCAGTTGCCAAACGGTGGACCTCGGCCCACTGGTGGGCCGTGAGAAAATTTTGGTGGGCCACAGAGAAATCTCACCTCCAGAGCACCCCCCCCCCCAAAAGCAATTAATCCAGGCTGCGCAGAAACACAAGGCTGCACCACCCACATGGCCTGCGGGAACCCTCCCCACCCACTCATTTCTTAGCTGGTAAATTTGCCTGCTAAATTGCTATTTTTCCTTTTTCCGACCATCATCTGTTCTGCTGTGCCGGGAAATTTAAATTAGCTAGGAAGCAGGAGATGGTTGGATTTCTTGCTTTCTAGCTAGTCTTTAGATCTTTGGCTCAGCACAGCCGAACCTCCCTTAGGACTGAAGGTTTGCTTGCAAGCAAATTTAAGCATAAATAACCCAAATTTAAGCATAAATAACACACCTAGAATACTGCATCCAGTTCTGTTCACCATATTATAAAAAAGATGTTGAGACTCTAGAAAAAGTGCAGAGAAGAGCAACCAGGACGATGAGGGGACTGGAGGCTAAAACATACAATGAACGGTTGCAGGAACTGGGCCTGGCTAGTCTAGGGAAGAGAAGGACCAGGGGAGAAATGGTAGTAGTCTTCCAACATTTGAGGGGCTGCCCCAGGGAGGAGGAGGGGGTCAAGCTATTGTTGAAAGAAATATCCTTCTGGGTTCAGTTCCAAGTGGGGAAAAAGACACTGGAAACATGGAGGCTGCTTGGAAGGTTTAATGGTTACAGGGCCACATGGCCTGAAGCTTCAGAGAAGAATTATCACATGCTTCAAGGTGAGAAGAGAAGGGGAAAAAGGGTTGAGGTGCTGAGAGTGCTGGGTTTTATACCCTCTGTTGGGATTTGAATTGGAGCTTGTATTCTAATTGATTGTCAGACTCCCAGGGGCGGGGGTCTTAACTTCGTGCAGGCTTGGTCTGGACCACATGGCTTCACCTGAATGCTGGCTAATGCAATCTTCCCAGACCATGTGGTGAGATGGGTGATCCTATCCTTTCCTGAGGGCCATCCTTAATCCCATCACCCTGGAGTTCCTTCTTATGTAAAGTATTCTGGCCCAGGCCTTAATGGCCCACCCATTAACAAAGGTGGGGGTACGTTTCTGCTTCTTGAGTGACTATTCTTTTTAGGAGAAATATTCTGCCTTTTTAATATTTCCTAAGCTATTTCAATTTTTCTAGGAGAGGGGTGGGTACTAACTTCCTACACTATTTTCTAAAGTGCCCAAAGGCCAGACAAGGAATAATGGATGGAAACTGACCAAGGAGAGATTCAACCTGGAAATAAGGAGAAACTTTCTGATAATGAGAACAATCAACCAAGGGAACAAAAGTTGCCCTTGGAAGTTGTGGGAGCGCCATCACTTTAGATTTCCAAGAAGAGACCGGACTGCCATTGGTGTAGGGTCTCCCACTTGGGCAGGGGGTTGGACTAGATGACCTATAAGGTCCCTTCCAACTCTGATTATCTCTTAGATACATGGATGGATGGATGGATAATGGATGGACGGATAATGAATGGACAGATAGATAATGAATTGATAGATGATGGATGGATCGATATGGTGGGTAGATAGATAGATTAAAAAATACAATTTCATTGCTTCAAATTTCAAAGGGACATTTCAAAATTAAATAAGTTTCCTCTTTTGGCAGACGTTGTTTTCCAAAAATAAAAATTCATTTAAATCAATTAAATTAACGTTTTAAAAAAATGAAAATTAATTAAAATTTTAAAAATGAAAATTAATTTACTTCATGAAATTAAAACCAAACTTCAGAATTGGATCCTCTTTTGGGAGGGAGGGGTGGTGGTGTCTTAATGCGCTTCCTGGGCATGCGCAGAGCGCCTCCCTGTTCCCCCTCCCGCAGATGACGCCGCGTACACAGCCAGAAGGAAGGCCGGGCGGGGCGGGGCCTGGAGGGCGGGGCCTGAGGATACGGGGAGGAGCGTCGCGCAGGCCCGGCCTCCAAGATGGCGGCTCCCGGAAAACAGTGAGTCCGGTCTTGTGGTCGGCGGCAGCCGGGGGAGGGGGGGGGGGTGTCCTCTGAGCATGGGCAGACGGCGGCCGCGGATGGGGGTGGGCAGAGGGAGGGGGCTGCTGAGGTCAGGGAAAAGCCTCCGGGGGGGGTCGCGGCCTGCGAGACCGGGAGGGTCTCAAGAAGCCCCCCCAGAATGACGTCATTCCGAGGGGGCAGAGGGAGGGGGCTGCTGAGGTAGAGGGGAAATCCTCGTGGGGAGGTCGCGGCCTAGTCGACCGCGAGACCCGGGGGGGTTAGGAGAAGCCCCCCTAGAATGACGTCATTGGGGAGGCTGGAGGGAGGGCCCTTGATGGCCCCCTCCCCACTCCTGGACAAGCCCCCACCCCACACACAGGTTGGGGGGGGGGTCGGTTTCCATACTGGGGATCCCCTGCCATAATATTCAGCTAGCAGCAAAGGTGCTGCTTCTTCATTGTGAATTAACTCCTCGTAGTAAGGTATTTGTAAGATTACCATCGCAAGATTACTCCGTGTTTAAAAATCCAAAACATGACAACTGATCAAATAAAGTAAATTTTCCTGTAAGGTTAGTCAGTCCTTGACTTACAACAGTTCGTTTAGTGACCGTTCAAAGTGGTGTAGTAGCGTTTCCTGCCTACACGGGGATGGGCTAGAGGACCTTCAAGGATCCCTTCCAACTCTTATTCTGTTCTATTCTAAAGTTTACAACAGCACTGAAGCAAAGTGATTTACGATCATTTTCTGACCAGCATCCCCCTGGTCACATGATCAACATCCAAACACTTGGCAACTGACTCACATTTACGACGGTTGCGGTGTCCCGGGGGGGGTGTCACCTTTTGCGATCTTCCGGCAAGCAAAGCCAATGGGGGGGGGGAAGCCAGATTCACTTAACAACCATGTAGCTACGACTGTGCCAAGGAAGATTCCCTAAAAAGAGTAAAACCCAGTTAATAAATATCTTGCTTAGGAACAGAAATATTGGGGCTCCATTGGGGTCGTAATTCGAGGACCACCTATATTTTTAGTACAGGTTAGTCCTTGACTTACAACAGTTCATTTAGTGACCATTCTAAGGTTACAACTGCACTGAAAAAAAGTCACAACCAGTTATCACTTAATGACTCTGGCAGGACAGGTCGTAAAATGGAGCAAAATTCACTTGAACAACTCTCTCACTTAGGCAATGGAAATGTGGGGTCAATTGTGGTCGGAACTTGAGGACTACCTGTACCTTGTTTTGTTCCTGGACAATAGATAGGATGTAAGTCTAATGTTAATGCGACCAGGGTGAATCCCGTAGACATAAAACTTTGATTTTTTTTTCCCCTCTGGACAGATATGGACTTATCTTTCCTAAGAAGGTTCAGCAGAAAGGACTGGTCAAGCATGCTGCGTTTATGGACGACTCCGACGAAGAGGTCAGTGTGCGAAGCGGCTTTGGTCGGTGTGAGTGCGGTCTTGTGCGTTGCCTGCAAAGCGTGCCTTCCATCGGATTATAGCAGCAATCCTGCCAAATTAGTCCAACCTGGCTTTTGTGTCTCATATCTCAGTCCCAAAGTTTGCAGGGCAGGGGTGGGGAACCATGGGCCTTTTAGGACTGGTGGACTCCAACTCCCAGAATTCCTGAGCCATGGCTGGCTCAGGAATTCTGGGAGTTAAAGTCCACCAGTCCTCAAGTTGGCTCAGGAATTCTGGGAAATAAAAGTAAGTTAAGGATAGAAGGTGGAAGTTTAGGTTAGGTAATTTGATTTGTATTATTAATATTAACGGGGTGTTAAAATATATTGTGAACTTCAAACTTTTAAGGATTAGAAATTGTGGGGATTTTGAAATATAATCCCGGGATTGACTAAATTTTGTTAATATCTGGTCTCATTAGTAGTTCTAGATATTTGGGATATTGAAATAATGGTGGAATAATGAGCAATTAAAAAAATCTCTCTGTATGTAAAAGTGAAATACCCCTCACGCATCATCACAAAATCTCCAGAAAGCCTACAAACTTGAACTTTGACACATCTGTTCCTCTTGGCTTCTAGGGGCTCACTAAGAAAGGATTTTTCCAAATGACCATCAGAGCATTAATATTTCCTATATTATTATTAACATCCTCTGATGCTAAGGAGTTCTACTCCCCCTCCCCACCTGAAAAAAAGAAATCTCTTCCAAATGTAAAATAGAAGCAGGGGAGAGGAGTTTCAGTTTCAGAGCACCAAGCAGCTTTAATACAGAACAGTTGAGCTAAGCCACGCCCAGGCTCCTTGCTGTCTCTTTGCTCACACAGCAAATACCATTTCAGTTTCCAAACAGCCCTCAGCTATCTCACACACTGACAGGACACTAGCCAGATGAATGCTGATAGGCAGAGGCAGAATTTTTTCCCCATATTTTCCTCCCAAAAAACTAAGCCCGACCACACAGTTTCGTAGCGAAGCACGGGTATAGAGCTAGTATTAAATATGTGACTTAATAGGGGATAATAAATACACAGTGAAAAGAAATGTTATTTATGCTTAAATGAATTAATGGAAGAAATGAGAAAGAACTATAAAGAGAGAATAGCGTTGCTGAAGTTGGAAGATTAGAATTATATATACTTATTGTATTATCACAGCATTGTTTAAAAAGGACATTGACCCAGTCAATACACTGTCCACAAAATATGTATGGTGTGAAAGGAAAACTGTAAATAAAACATGAATTATTTAAAAAAAAGGAATCCACAAATACAGTCACTAAGTGAACTGTTGTAAGTCGAGGAGAACATGTATTAGAATAGAATAGAAAATTAGAATTAGAATAGAGATTAGAATAGAAATAGATAAGAATAGAATTAGAATAGAATAGAGAATATGGGAATAGAATAGAATAGAATATCTTTATTGGCCAAGTGTGATTGGACATCCAAGGAATTTGTCTTTGGTGCAAATGGTCTCAGTGTACATAAAAATAAATAGAATAGAATGCAGAATAGAATAGAAAGAATAGAAGAATAGAATAGAATAGAATAGAATACAAGAATGGAAACAAGAATAGAATAGGGAATAGGAGTAGAGTAAGTAAAATAGAATAGAACAGAAATAGAATAGAGAATACAATAGAATTCTTTATTGGCTGAGTGTGATTGGACACACAAGGAATTTGTCTTGGTGCAAACACTCTCAGTGTACATAAAAGAAAAGAGACATTCTCAAGAATTAAGAATCATAATGTACAACACTTAATGATAGTCACAGGATACAGATAAGCAATCTAAATCATACTAGGAAACGAGTCCATATAAATCATAAAGATACCAGCGACAAAGTTACAGTCATACAGTCACAAGTGGGAGGGGATGGTGATAAGGAGTGATGAGAAGATTAATAGTAATAGTAGTACAGACTTTGTAATAGTTCAACAGTGTTGAGGGAATTATTTGTTTAGCAGAGTGATGGCTTTCGGGGAAAAACTTGTCCTTGTGTCTAGTTGTTCTGGTGTGCAGGGCTCTATAGCGTCGTTTTGAGGGAAGCAGTTGAACCAGTTTGTGTCCGGGATGTGAGGGGTGTGTAGATATTTCACAGCCCTCTTTTGACTCAGGGTGCAGGATGCAGGTCCTCCATGGAAGGCAGGTGGGTAGCCATGGTTTTTTCCTGCTAGTCCTAATTCACTCTCTGGAGTCTGTGTCTGTCCTGTTGGGTTAGTATTGCTGCTGGATGACCTGGGCATGGCCATTTTTGCAATTTTGTTTTTGTAAAACAAAAGTATATGCATTTATTTATCACACGAGTTCAATTATACAGCCGCCTGTTTGGTTGCTCTCAAAATCTGTGATTAAGACAAAAAGCATTTTCCCAGTAGAGGGTGCTACACACCAGGACACACAATATTTGCTTCGCTTTTGGCGAGCCAGAAAGCAGCTTTAAGCTCCGTGGAAAGGACTGCAGAAATACAGGCGGTCCTCGACGTACGACCACAGTCGAGCCCAAAATTTCTGTCAGTTAAGCGAGACATTTGTTAAGTCAGTTTTTTGCCCCCTTTTATGCGACCTAATTTGCCTCCGTCGTTAAGCGAATCACGGCAATTGATAAGTTGGTCACACGATCGTTAAGCGAATCCAGCTTCCCCATTGGCTTGTCGGGAGGTCGCAAAAGCAGATCCCATGACCCCCCCGGGGGGGGTTCATTTCTGTGACCGTCATAAACATGAGACACTTCCCAAGTGTCTGAATTTTGATCACGTGACCGCGGGGATGCTGGAAAGGTCGTAAGTGTGAAAAACAGGCGTAAGTCACTTTTTTTCCATGCTGTTGCAACTTTAGTGACCAAGTGGTCACTAAACGAACTGTTGTAAGTTGAGGACTAGCTGTACTGGCTTGTCCCAGGCAAAGACTCAGCGTAAACATTGGCAATCAGGTAGTCCTCTACGTACGACCACAATGGCGACCAGAAATTCCATTGCTAAGCAAGGAGGTTGTTAAAGTGATTCGCACCTGATTTTACAAGTAGCCCTCGACTTACAACAGTTCGTGAAGGGATTGTTCTCTCAATGGAGGGAGAGGGATACGACCTCATCTATCTCCAGTCTACAATACGGTCCTTTCAGCAGTTCCAAGAAGGCCCATTTGCACCACTCAGGTGACCCCGAGGACACAGGTAAACCTCCAAATGGCCTCAATGACCCCCTAAAAGGATGCAAATGACCAGCTGTCTGCAAGGAATATCAATCCTTCCATTCCCCATCACCCAGTCAGAGCCGAAGAAGCTTCTTGGAGGAGAAGCGAAACGTCTTCAAAAGACCTGAGGACGCAGATAAACCTCCAAGTGGCCTCAATGACCCCCTAAAAGGATGCAAATGACCAGCTGTCTGCAAGGAATATCAATCCTTCCATTCCCCATCACCCAGTCAGAGCCGAAGAAGCTTCTGGGATGAGAAGCGAAACGTCTTCAAAAGAAAAAAAACCCAGAAAGTCCAGTTGCCTCTTGGAAGAAAAAGCTCCTTTGGGATAACCATGACCTCGATGGCTGGAGAATCTCCATAGACATAGACATCTAAAGCCAGAAAAACCAGTATATGTTGGACCTGGCTCAATAGTAGTAACTGTGGAGGGATCTCGGAGTCCAAGTGGACAATCAGTTCAATAGGAGCCAGCCGTGTGCAGCAGCTGCCACAAAAGCCAACACAATTCTAGGCTGCATCAACAGAGGGAGAGAATCAAGATCACATGAAGGGTTAATGCCACTTTATAAGGCCACACTTGGAATAATGCATCTAGTTTTGGTCACCATGTTGTAAAAAAGATGCTGAGACTCTGGAAAGAGTGCAGAGAAGAGCAACCAGGATGATGAGGGGACTGGAGGCTGAAACATACGAAGAACGGTTGCAGGAACTGGGCCTGGCTAGTTTGATAAAAAGAAGGACATGATAGCAGTCTTCCAATATCTCAGGGGCTGCCCCAAAGAAGAGGGAGCCAAGCTATTTTCCAAAGCCCCCCCTGAGCGCAGGACAAGAAGCAATGGATGGAAAATAAATAAATAAGGACAGAAGCAACTTAGAACTAAGGAGGAATTTCCTGACAGTTAGAACAATCAGTCAGTGGAACGACTTGCCCAACTCCAGGAGCTGTGAATGCCCCAACACTGGAAGTTTTTAAGAAGAGATTGGATCACCCATTGTCTGAAGTGGTGTAGGGTTTCCTGCCTAGGCAGCGGGTTGGACTAGAAGACCTCCAAGGTCCCTTCCAACTCCGTTATTCTATTCTAAGGCTAGATGGCTAATAAAGTGCTGGGGAGTTCAAAAAGAACCACCATGGTGGGGCGATATTAACGGGTGTGGGGTCTTCAGTTGTGTCGTGTGACTGTGCTGCCGGGGGGTGAGGGGGGGCGAGATTTGTAAAGTTGAAAAAGTCTCCCATTATTTCCCAGCTCCCCAAGTCGTAATAAACCCAGCGCCTGCCTTTATCATTAGAAAAAAAAGAGAGAGATCCTTTCTTTAAAAAAAGCAAAATTACTTTATTAGTTCAGTAATAATTTTAGGCCTTTCGGAGATAAGGAGGTGCTTCGGAGAGGGTTTCATTTCCTGGCTGCTCTCTTATCGGAGAAAAGTTACGCCTGGCGTGTCTGAAGTTGGAGTATTTATAACTGAACTCTAATATTATTAAAGTCCGGCAGACCTGCCTCGGCCAAACTGATGGTACATCAGATAGAAAACTTTCCTTCCCTTTTAAAAAATAGCACTCCGCTTATTTCATTAAGGTGTTCCTAACAGCTTACTTGTGTGAAGAGGCAGTTGTTCCCTTTCTGTTTTTTCAAGTGCGGGCAGTCCTCAATTTATGACCACCATTGAGTCCTACATTTCTGTTGCTAAGCAGTAAGTAAGACCATTTTTAAGTGAGTGTCAGGATTCTGGCAGGGGCCCTCATTAAATCATGAGCTTTGCAACCATGATTGGTACTAGAATCATTGCTGTTGTTAAGTTAGTAATGTCCACAATTCCCCAGCCAGCCATGATTTAAGAGGGGTGGGTATTCCACTTAGCCAGCCTGCTTTTAAGAGGGGAGGACTTCCACTTTAGGGATTATCATAATAATCAGATATATTATGTATAGCAGTATAAAGTAAGTATAGAGTATTGATATTATAG
Source organism: Bungarus multicinctus (assembly GCA_023653725.1). Classification (NCBI taxonomy): domain Eukaryota; kingdom Metazoa; phylum Chordata; class Lepidosauria; order Squamata; family Elapidae; genus Bungarus; species Bungarus multicinctus. The sequence continues at coordinate 2,540,736 of CM042836.1, forward strand.
CAATCAACACGTATTCGTTTTAATGGTTATTGCACAAGATATTTGTACCCAGACGTCACACTGTTTAAGCTGAAGATGGATTGTTCGTACAAAATTAAATACAAAAAATTATTAAAAAAATAAAAGATGGGTGGACTTCCACTCCCAGCCATGATTTAAGAGGGGAGGGCACTTCCACTTCCAAGCATGCTGCTTGTGAAATCCTGGGAAACCGTGAAGTTGGAAATTCACCCAACTGCGGATCTTCAAGCTGCCATGGTTAGAAACACAGCGTGAAGCTTTTTAAAACTAGACTCTACTTATATCTAGCATCTTTTTTTGTTCTCATGTAATGGGATTTCTTGAGAAATAGCTGGCTGGATAATTCTGGGAGTTGAAGTCCACAAGCTTAAAAGTTGCCAAGTTTGAGGACTCCTGATCTAGGGAAAAGACAGCTCATCAGATAGATAGAAGGCAGCTCCGAAGTCTTGAAATCTGACTGCAGAGCATTAAGTCCTAGTTTAAGATGAATGATATAATATGAGGTCCTTGGTGCTCTTTGAGCTGGGTGGTTTTCTTGCAGACATTTCATGACCCAACTAAGTAACATTATCAGTGCTGGAAGGAAGGAAGGAATGAAGGAAGGAAGGAAGGAAGGAAGGAAGGAAGGAAGGAAGGAAGGAAGGAAGGAAAAGAGGAAGATAGTTGGGTCCTTGGTGCTCTCTGAGCTGGGTGGTTTTCTTGCAGACATTTCATGACCCAACTAAGTAACATCATCAGTGCTGGAAGGAAGGAAGGAAGGAAGGAAGGAAGGAAGGAAGGAAGGAAGGAAGGAAGGAAGGAAGGAAGGAAGGAAGGAAGGAAGGAAGGAAGGAAGGAAGGAGAAGAGGAAGATAGTTGAGTCCTTAGTGGTCTCTGAGCTGGGTGGTTTTCTTGCAGACATTTCATGACCCAACTAAGTAACATCATCAGTGCTGGAAGGAAGGAAGGAAGGAAGGAAGGAAGGAGAAGAGGAAGATAGTTGAGTCCTTAGTGGTCTCTGAGCTGGGTGGTTTTCTTGCAGACATTTCATGACCCAACTAAGTAACATCATCAGCTCTGGAAGGAAGGAAGGAGAAGAGGAAGATAGTTGGGTCCTTGGAGCTCTCTGAGCTGGGTGGTTTTCTTGCAGACGTTTCATGACCCAACTAGGTAACATCATCAGTGCTGGAAGGAGGGAAGGAAGGAAGGAGGGAAGAAAGGAAGGAAGGAAGGAAGGAAGGAAGGAAGGAAGGAAGGAAGGAAGGAAGGAAGGAGAACAGGAAGATAGTTGAGTCCTTGGTGCTCTCTGAGCTGGGTGGTTTTCTTGCAGACGTTTCATGACCCAACTAGGTAACATCATCAGTGCTGGAAGGAGGGAAGGAAGGAAGGAGGGAAGGAAGGAAGGAAGGAAGGAAGGAAGGAAGGAAGGAAGGAAGGAAGGAAGGAGAACAGGAAGATAGTTGGGTCCTTGGAGCTCTCTGAGCTGGGTGGTTTTCTTGCAGACGTTTCATGACCCAACTAGGTAACATCATCAGTGCTGGAAGGAGGGAAGGAGGGAAGGAAGGAAGGAAGGAAGGAAGGAAGGAAGGAAGGAAGGAAGGAAGGAAGGAAGGAAGGAAGGAAGGAAGGAGAACAGGAAGATAGTTGAGTCCTTGGTGCTCTCTGAGCTGGGTGGTTTTCTTGCAGACGTTTCATGACCCAACTAGGTAACATAATCAAAAGGGAGTGGGCTTTGGAGGAGGAGGAGGACTGTGGCCTCCTTGCTGTTCTCTGAGCTTGAACGTTTCATGACCCAACTAGGCAACAACATCAGTGCTACGGTAGAAGGGAGGGATGCTTGTTCCCTCTTTATATACAGTAGTTTGTCCAATCAAGAAGAAAACAAGCAAGGAATTTCCAAGAAGAAAACTAAACACTCACAAATACCTGTCAGGATAAGCTACTGCATATAAAATAGGAGCAAACCCCATTCCCTGCTAGCACTGATGCTATCACCTAGTCGGGTCATGAAACGTCTGCAAGAAAAGAGCCAAGCTGAGATATTACCAAGAAACCACCCACAGATCCACCCTCGGCTACCAATAATCTCTTCCATTGGTACTTCTTCTTCAGTAGAAGTCTCTTCTTCTTTTTTCAAGTTTTATTGAAATTTATTATAAGATAAAATACAGATAGAAACAAGGAGAATCAGGGAAGGAAAAGAAGGGAAAAGGGGGTGCAGAGTAAGAGGGGAGTAAAAATAGCAGTGACTTCCAACTTTTCCCAGTGCAGGAGAATACAAAATACACTAGCCCTGATGATGTTACCTGGTTTGGAAACCACGAAGCTCAGAGAGCACCAAAGACCCTACACCACTCCTCCTCCTCCTCAAACCACACTCTCCCTTCTAGCCCTGATGATGTTACCTGGTTTGGTAATGCAAGAAAACCATGAAGGTCAGAGAGCCCCAAAGACCCCCACCCTCACCTCCTCCTCCTCTCTGCAACCCTCCTCCCCCTTTTTTTTGATGATGTTACCTAGTTGGGTCATGAAACGTCTGCAAGAAAACAACCAGGTGAGAACACCTAGGAACCCCCAGCCTTCCTCCTCCTCCTTCTTCCTCTCCTCCTCCTCTCTGCAACCCTCCTCCCCTTTGTTTTTGATGATGTTACCTAGTTGGGTCATGAAATGTCTGCAAGAAAACCACCCAGCTCAGAGAGCACCAAGGACCCAACTATCTTCCTCTTCTCCTTCCTTCCTTCCTTCCTTCCTTCCTTCCTTCCTTCCTTCCTTCCTTCCTTCCTTCCTTCCTTCCTTCCTTCCTTCCTTCCTTCCTTCCTTCCTTCCTTCCTTCCTTCCTTCCTTGATGATGTTACCTAGTTGGGTCATGAAACGTCTGCAAGAAAACAACCAAGTGAGAACACCTAGGAGCCCCCACCCCTCCTCCTCCTTCTCCTTCTTCCTCTCCTCCTCCTCTCTGCAACCCTCCTCCCCTTCTATCACTGATGATGTTACCTAGTTGGGTCATGAAACCTCTGCAAGAAGAGAGCCAAGCTCAGGCATCCCCAAGAAACCACCCGGAGTTCCACCCTCGGCTACCAATAATCTCCTCTCCTGCTACTACGTCGTCGTAGGTTTTTTTTTTTGTAAGCTGTTTATCGTCACCTTTTTCACAGTTGAGCCTCTGGCCGAGCCAGCCCTATCGCCAGAGCTGAGTTTCCACTAACGCACGCTAACTTTACATTCTGGGTTTTTTTTTTCTCTCTCTCTCTCTCTCTGGTCGAATAACAGATCGCCTGTAAATCTGGTACTTGCGTAGGGTTAAGAGAGTGCTCCCTTCCAGTAAAAATATCGGGAGGGGGGGGGGAAATGTCCAATCTCCAAGCTTTCTGTCGCCAAGGAATTAAAAAAAAAAGAGAGAGAGAGAACGAAAGAGAGACCCTGTTTGCGGACAAAGAAATCTCGCGGCCAGATTGCTGACTCTGTCAGTTTGCTTTAATAAACGCCCTGCCGATAAGTCGAAATAACACAAAAGGACAGGAAGTTTCTATCTCTCTCTCTCTTTCTCTCCCTGTCTGCCCTGGCAGCACAACAGGAAATTGTCACCCCTCGAGGTCTGGAAGGAGCCTTCGTGCTGCTGGCGCTGTTCCTTTCCCCGGTTCCTGGCCAAACAACTGGCAGTTGGGCCTCTTTAGAGACGTTGTGTACCTAAAAGGAGGCTCTTGTAGGGTTTGCATTGTCTGCTTAATCTCCCCTCACTTGCACCCTTAGCGCGCTCAGGCCAAGCTATGGTGTGTGCAGGAGTGGGCTGCTCTCTTATGTCCTTGCCTTCTGCTGAGCAACGTTGAGTTCCTTGGCAATTTGAAGACTTCCACTCCCAGAATGCCCCAGCCAGCCTGCTTTAAGAGGGGAGGACTTCCACTCCCAGGATGCCCCAGCCAGCCTGCTTTAAGAGGGGAGGGCTTCCACTCCCAGGATCCCCCAGCCAGCCTGCTTTAAGAGGGGAGGGCTTCCACTCCCAGAATGCCCCAGCCAGCCTGCTTTAAGAGGGGAGGACTTCCACTCCCAGAATCCCCCAGCCAGCCTGCTTTAAGAGGGGAGGACTTCCACTCCCAGGATCCCCCAGCCAGCCTGCTTTAAGAGGGGAGGACTTCCACTCCCAGAATGCCCCAGCCAGCCTGCTTTAAGAGGGGAGGGCTTCCACTCCCAGAATCCCTCAGTCTGCATGCTTTAAGAGGAATGGGCTTCCAATCCCAGAATCCCCCCGCCAGCCTGCTTTAAGAGGGGTGGACTTCCACTCCCAGAATCCCCCAGCCAGCCTGCTTTAAGAGGGGAGGGCTTCCACTCCCAGAATCCCCCAGCCAGCCTGCTTTAAGAGGGGTGGGCTTCCTCCCCCAGAATCCCCCAGCCAGCCTGCTTTAAGAGGGGTGGACTTCCACTCCCAGAATCCCCCAGCCAGCCTGCTTTAAGAGGGGTGGGCTTCCACCCCCAGAATCCCCCAGCCAGCCTGCTTTAAGAGGGGAGGCCTTCCACTCCCAGAATCCCCCAGCCAGCCTGCTTTAAGAGGGGAGGGCTTCCACTCCCAGAATGCCCCAGCCAGCCTGCTTTAAGAGGGGAGGGCTTCCACTCCCAGAATCCCCCAGCCAGCCTGCTTTAAGAGGGGAGGACTTCCACTCCCAGAATGCCCCAGCCAGCCTGCTTTAAGAGGGGAGGGCTTCCACTCCCAGAATGCCCCAGCCAGCCTGCTTTAAGAGGGGAGGGCTTCCACTCCCAGAATGCCCCAGCCAGCCTGCTTTAAGAGGGGAGGGCTTCCACTCCCACGATCCCCCAGCCAGCCTGCTTTAAGAGGGGAGGGCTTCCACTCCCAGAATGCCCCAGCCAGCCTGCTTTAAGAGGGGAGGACTTCCACTCCCAGGATCCCCCAGCCAGCCTGCTTTAAGAGGGGAGGGCTTCCACTCCCAGGATCCCCCAGCCAGCCTGCTTTAAGAGGAATGGGCTTCCAATCCCAGAATCCCCCCGCCAGCCTGCTTTAAGAGGGGTGGACTTCCACTCCCAGAATACCCCAGCCAGCCTGCTTTAAAAGGGGAGGGCTTCCACTCCCAGAATCCCCCAGCCAGCCTGCTTTAAGAGGGGTGGGCTTCCACCCCCAGAATCCCCCAGCCAGCCTGCTTTAAGAGGGGTGGACTTCCACTCCCAGAATCCCCCAGCCAGCCTGCTTTAAGAGGGGTGGGCTTCCACCCCCAGAATCCCCCAGCCAGCCTGCTTTAAGAGGGGAGGCCTTCCACTCCCAGAATCCCCCAGCCAGCCTGCTTTAAGAGGGGAGGACTTCCACTCCCAGAATCCCCCAGCCAGCCTGCTTTAAGAGGGGAGGACTTCCACTCCCAGAATCCCCCAGCCAGCCTGCTTTAAGAGGGGAGGGCTTCCAATCCCAGAATCCCCCAGACAGCCTGCTTTAAGAGGGGAGGGCTTCCACTCCCAGAATCCCCCAGCCAGCCTGCTTTAAGAGGGGTGGGCTTCCACCCCCAGAATCCCCCAGCCAGCCTGCTTTAAGAGGGGTGGACTTCCACTCCCAGAATCCCCCAGCCAGCCTGCTTTAAGAGGGGTGGGCTTCCACCCCCAGAATCCCCCAGCCAGCCTGCTTTAAGAGGGGAGGCCTTCCACTCCCAGAATCCCCCAGCCAGCCTGCTTTAAGAGGGGAGGACTTCCACTCCCAGAATCCCCCAGCCAGCCTGCTTTAAGAGGGGAGGACTTCCACTCCCAGAATCCCCCAGCCAGCCTGCTTTAAGAGGGGTGGGCTTCCACCCCCAGAATCCCCCAGCCAGCCTGCTTTAAGAGGGGAGGCCTTCCACTCCCAGAATCCCCCAGCCAGCCTGTTTTAAGAGGGGAGGACTTCCACTCCCAGAATCCCCCAGCCAGCCTGCTTTAAGAGGGGAGGCCTTCCACTCCCAGAATCCCCCAGCCAGCCTGCTTTAAGAGGGGAGGACTTCCACTCCCAGAATCCCCCAGCCAGCCTGCTTTAAGAGGGGAGGACTTCCACTCCCAGAATGCCCCAGCCAGCCTGCTTTAAGAGGGGAGGACTTCCACTCCCAGGATCCCCCAGCCAGCCTGCTTTAAGAGGGGAGGGCTTCCAATCCCAGGATCCCCCAGCCAGCCTGCTTTAAGAGGAATGGGCTTCCAATCCCAGAATCCCCCCGCCAGCCTGCTTTAAGAGGGGTGGGCTTCCACTCCCAGAATCCCCCAGCCAGCCTGCTTTAAGAGGGGTGGGCTTCCACTCCCAGAATCCCCCAGCCAGCCTGCTTTAAGAGGGGAGGGCTTCCACCCCCAGAATCCCCCAGCCAGCCTGCTTTAAGAGGGGTGGGCTTCCACCCCCAGAATCCCCCAGCCAGCCTGCTTTAAGAGGGGTGGGCTTCCACTCCCAGAATCCCCCAGCCAGCCTGCTTTAAGAGGGGAGGCCTTCCACTCCCAGAATCCCCCAGCCAGCCTGCTTTAAGAGGGGAGGCCTTCCACTCCCAGAATCCCCCAGCCAGCCTGCTTTAAGAGGGGAGGGCTTCCACTCCCAGAATGCCCCAGCCAGCCTGCTTTAAGAGGGGAGGGCTTCCACTCCCAGAATGCCCCAGCCAGCCTGCTTTAAGAGGGGAGGGCTTCCACTCCCAGAATGCCCCAGCCAGCCTGCTTTAAGAGGGGAGGGCTTCCACTCCCACGATCCCCCAGCCAGCCTGCTTTAAGAGGGGAGGGCTTCCACTCCCAGAATGCCCCAGCCAGCCTGCTTTAAGAGGGGAGGACTTCCACTCCCAGGATCCCCCAGCCAGCCTGCTTTAAGAGGGGAGGGCTTCCACTCCCAGGATCCCCCAGCCAGCCTGCTTTAAGAGGGGAGGGCTTCCACTCCCAGAATCCCCCAGCCAGCCTGCTTTAAGAGGGGTGGGCTTCCACTCCCAGAATCCCCCAGCCAGCCTGCTTTAAGAGGGGAGGGCTTCCACTCCCAGAATCCCTCAGTCTGCATGCTTTAAGAGGGGAGGACTTCCACTCCCAGAATCCCCCAGTCTGCATGCTTTAAGAGGGGAGGGCTTCCACTCCCAGAATCCCCCAGCCAGCCTGCTTTAAGAGGGGTGGGTTTCCACCCCCAGAATCCCCCAGTCTGCATGATTTAAGAGGGGAGGGCTTCCACTCCCAGAATCCCCCAGCCAGCTGCTTTAAGAGGGATGGGCTTCCACTCCCAGAATCCCCCAGTCTGCATGCTTTAAGAGGGGTGGGTTTCCACTCCCAGAATCCCCCAGTCTGCATGCTTTAAGAGGGGAGGGCTTCCACTCCCAGAATCCCCCAGCCAGCCTGCTTTAAGAGGGGAGGGCTTCCACTCCCAGAATCCCCCAGCCAGCCTGCTTTAAGAGGGGAGGGCTTCCACTCCCAGAATCCCCCAGCCAGCCTGCTTTAAGAGGGGAGGGCTTCCACTCCCAGAATCCCCCAGCCAGCATGCTTTAAGAGGGAAGGACTTCCACTCCCAGAATCCCCCAGACAGCCTGCTTTAAGGGTAGGCTTCCACTCCCAGAATCCCCCAGACAGCCTGCTTTAAGAGAGGAGGACTTCCACTCCCAGAATCCCCCAGCCAGCCTGCTTTAAGAGGGGAGGGCTTCCACTCCCAGAATCCCCCAGCCAGCCTGCTTTAAGAGGGGAGGGCTTCCACTCCCAGAATCCCCCAGCCAGCCTGCTTTAAGAGGGGAGGTCTTCCACTCCCAGAATCCCCCAGCCAGCCTGCTTTAAGAGGGAAGAACTTCCACTCCCAGAATCCCCCAGACAGCCTGCTTTAAGAGGGAAGGACTTCCACTCCCAGAATCCCCCAGACAGCCTGCTTTAAGGGTAGGCTTCCATTCCCAGAATCCCCCAGACAGCCTGCTTTAAGAGAGGAGGACTTCCACTCCCAGAATCCCCCAGCCAGCCTGCTTTAAGATGTGTCAACATCAACTCCCAGCAATCCCTAGGTAGCATGCTTCAATATGGGTGGCCTTCAACTCCCAGAATTCCCCAGGCAGCTTGTGTATTGTGGGACTTGAAGTCCACCCATCTTCACATTGACAAGATTGGGAAAACACTGGAATAGAAGAATCAACCCAGTTGCAGCCCAATAGAAGCATCGTATCAAAGCCACGTGCAAGAATATTAAAACATAATACATAGATTATAATTACTCCTGACTTTTTAATATATATGTGTGTGTGTATGTGTGTTAGGTTCTTGAGCTGATAAATAATTAAAGAAGGGAGACTAGGATAGATCTATTTCGAGCTACTTAGCTCTTGTCAGCTAGCCATACCCTTACTGGGATTCGAACCAGGGAAGTATTACATGTGAGGCAGTTGTAATTGCCATTAGGCCACTGGTTCTCCTCCAGATCAGCTGAGACAGGGGAATGAGTATATACTTGTGATACAATACCCTGGTAAGCCCCAATTAAGGGAGGAAGCATATATATATGCAGGTCTTGGCGTGTTTGGGTCTTTTCCCGTGTAAGATTGAGCCTTCTTCACCCAAGTGCCTATTAAAGAAGCCTTGACAGCCATTCCAAAACAAATACAACCCCCGCTAAGCACATCCTAGATCTGACCAACCACTGCCTAACCAACACGTACTTCACCCACAATGGACAAAGATACAAACAGGTAGAAGGAGCACCTATGGGAACACCCCTCTCACCCGTCATCGCTAACCTATACATGGAGCACTTTGAAACCAATGCTCTTGACAAATCCGAACACAAACCCAAACTCGGCTTAGATATGTAGATGACACTTTTGTAATTTGGCCACATGGGAAAGAAAAACTGGACAACTTCCTCAGACATCTCAACAGCCTACACCCCAAAATACAATTCACCATGGAAACAGAAGTCAACAACCAACTTCCCTTCCTGGACGTCCTAATTTACAAAAAAACCAATGGCTCCCTAGGACATACCATCCACCAGAAGAAAACACACACCACCCGCTACTTAAACGCACAATCCCATCACCACCCTGCACAGATCAACTCCGTAGCCAAGACCCTCATCTCCAGAACCAAACGCCTAGCTGACAAAGACCACCTGAGAACAGAATTACACACCCTCACTAACGTATTAATTTCCAACGGATTCCAAAGAGACACAATTAGCAACCTAATCCTAAAGGAGACGCCCCCCAGAAACCGAGACAAGAACAGGACAATGGTATCGCCCTCCTCCCCTACATCAAAGGCATCACAGATAAAATCAGCAAAATTCTCCACAAACACAATATCAGGACAGCCTTCGGCACTGACCAAAAAATAGCCAACATCCTAAGAAACCCCAAAGACAAGATCCAGCTAGAAAACCAAGGAGTTTAGTGAAATACCAATTGCCCAGCCACATACATTGGACAAACCAACAGGAGAATAAATGCACGCATCGCAGAACACAAGAACGCAGTCAGAAAAGAAGAAAATTCTTCCTCCCTTTTCCAGCACCTTAAAGCTGCAGGACATGAAATTAATTTTGAGGGAACCAAATTAATCTCCAATACTGAACACTTCAACAAGAGAATAATCAGGGAAGCCATCGAAATAGAGAAACACCCCCATAACATGAATAAACGGGACGATACCTCCCGCCTACCAGACATTTGGAAACTAGCCCTTATCAACAAACAAGTCCCAGCCACGAAAACCAACACTGGACCTAAAACAACACAGGACGCCATCACCAATCTCCCTCACCAGACTCAAACCCAAACCCACCCCATAGACGAAAGGCAACCACCATCCAGAAACCAGACCACGGCTGCATCACCAGCTGCCACACACCCCGACCCCCAAACCAAGCAAACTGACACACGCCATGAACACATAGCCAGGCCTCAAACTCGGAGCCAAACCAAAACCCGGAATATCACATCACAGCCACCCGCTCGGGATATCACATCACGGAACTCAGGAGGCTACACCACAAAACCTCAGGATGTTACAACACAGCCAACGACCCAGGAGATGACAGCACAAGACCCAGGAGGTCAAAACATTAGAACTCAGAAGGTCATCACACAGCCCATTACCCAAGTCGTTACAACACAGGAGGCTGATAGACACATAGCCAATACCTCAGCCACACCTGTTCTTAAGAAAAAGCCAGCCAATCTGCAAACATCAACTCCATCAACCAATCTAGAAATGACAACTCAGCCAACCTCCCCACCGATATATATAGGGAGACAGCAGCTCAGATCACACTTTGCTCGCACAAGCACAAAGCCGAAAGCACCAGCCTGAAGATGGCGAGCGGGACCTTGTCAAAACGTTGCCAAGATACTCTCAATCTTACACGGGAAAAGACCCGAACATGCCAAGACCACATATATATATGTATTCAGTGTTAACATGATACTCCTTTTCATACTTGAACGATTGACCTTTAAAGATGAAATATTTTTGTTTATTAATAGTAGCAAAGCACTGTGAATGAATAACATTAATACGATAAATAACTGTCAAATATTATGTGTATCTACGGCATTTATGGTATTGCCAAGAAAGTGATGTTGAAAGATATTGATATAATTTCTTCTACAGAAACTTTTGTAAATCTTTTTAATATTTTGTAAATTTTTTAATACCTTGAATTTCAATCAATAATTTTTCTTTTAATTCAAATTTTAAAAAAGGAATGTTTTATCAGTTGACACCCTCAAACATTGGAAGATTGCTATCATGTCGCCCCTAGTCTTTCTTTAAACCAAACTTACCCAATTCCCGCAACTGTTCTTCATGTGTTTTAGCCTCCAGTTCCCTCATCATCCTGGTTGCTCTTCTCTGCACTCTTTCTCGAGTCTCAACATCTTTTTTTATATCGTGGTGACCAAAACTGGAGGCAGGACTCTAGGTGTGGCCTTACCAAGCCTTGGTAATCTAAGTAGACCATGGGTTTTTTTCCTTCCAAACATGCTTTTGAGTAAAAGCCAAAGCCAAACCTGGAGAAAACTATGCCCCAACTGCTGGTTCTTCCAAAGAACAAGCCCTTATCCCTTCTTGACCCCCCAAACATCACAAACCACTGTTGTCCCCAAAACTGGGCTCTTGCTTAGTGTCGAAGCCGATAAGTCACCGGACACAAGGTGTGATACAACATACTTTTATTTTGGTACCAAGATATAAGGACCCTGGTTTGAAAGCTAACCAAAGGCCACAATTTACAACCCTACAGCAATTTTTATAGTCCAAGGGTGGTCGCATTCAGCCCTTTGCCCTTCTCCTCATAATGCATGCACAACAGATAATATTGATTGGTTGTTTGGATCTCAGCCCCCTACATAGCTAAGTGTTGCATTATCTGTGTTTCACTCCAGATGACGGGTATCTTACAAAGTGTCCTAGTTTCATGTGCCAGCTATGTGGTTTGGGGGGGGCGGTGTTCTTATAAACAAGCTATTCTTGTTCGTAACATCTTGGCTAGAGGTTTAAGGCAGCGGTTGCCAACCAGTGGGCTGCGGCCTACTGGTGGGCCGTGAGAAAATTTTGGTGAGCCGCAGATAAATCTCACCCCCAGAGCACCCCCACCCCCCAAGCAATTAATCCAGGCTGCACAGAAACAGAAGGCTGCGCGGCCCACATGGCCTGCGGGAACCCTCCCCGCCCACTCACTCCTTATCTGACAAACTTGCCTGCTAAATTGCTATTTTTCCTTTTTCCGACCATTATCTGTTCTGCTGTGCCGGGAGATTTAGATTAGCTAGGAAGCAGGAAATGGTTGGATTTCTTGCTTTCTAGCTAGTCTTTAGATCTTCAGCTCTGCTTTTAAGCACAGCCGAACTTCCCTTAGGACTGAAGGTTCTATTGTTCAGTGCAGACTCATGGCAAGCAAATTTGAGAGACTGAGCTAGCCGATGGCAGATAGATAGATCACTGAATGATTCTGTGAGCAACTCAATCTGCCTGCCTGCTTTGCCTGATTTGGGGTAAAAGTTTCTCTTTTTATATATAAAAAAATCATATATAATTATATGTTTAATTATAATTATATTTTTTTATATATAAAAAAATGCAGTATTTATATAAATATTTATAATATTTACATACAAGCCATGCCCAGCCAGTCACATGACCACCAAGCCACGCCCACAAATTAGGCCACGCCCACAGAACCAGTTAGTGGTCCCTGGGATCTAAAATCATGAGTTTGATGGTCCCTGAGGTCCAAAAGGTTGGCAACCCCTGGTTTAAGGTGTTAACTTGTGCCTGGCTAGGAATGTGCGGTTCCAACCCCTTTCCTATTGCAGAGCAGCTCAAGGTAGCTGCCCCACGACCCCCCTCCTTCCACAGAGAAAAGTAAAAGCAGTTTTAACTTTGTCTGAGGCAGCTCCCCCACGACCCCCTGCGATCCCAAATAAAGAACGATCGATCGGTAGGAAAACAGGGTGGGGGATTTTCCTGCAGACTTTTGGGGGGATTTTCCCAGGGTCTCTGGTCTGCGGGATTTAAAAGTATGAGTTTGGGGTGTCCCTGAAGTCCAAAAGGTTGGAGACCCCTGATCCCCCCCTGCCCAAGAAGGAGACCCTACACCATTTCTGACAGAGGGCAGTCCAGTCTCTTCTTCAAAGCTTCCAACTGTAAAACTCCCATCACTTCAATTAATTCAGAATAGAGCTGGAAGGGACCTTGTAGGTCATCTAGTCCAACTCCCACCCCCGCCCAAGCACGAGAAGGCCCCACGCCAGGGGCCACAGTGTGGATAAAGTGGTTCCCGGAGTTGTGATGTCGCCGGCGGTGAGTCACCGTGCTCAAATGGCACACCCGAGCGAGCACACAAAAACAAACCCCCGAGCAGCTGCTAATGTTACGAAGCCGTGGTGACAGCATCTTCTTGAGGAATCGTACGTAGTCCTGGGCCTTCAGGATGAGTCACAGCAGGACTGGAAAACTCCACCGGCTGCCAAAATGAGCGTTGTTGTTTTTTTTGAAATCCATTTTTCACATGGCCCCCGTCCTTCCAGAGGTGTTGAACAAGAGGATTTCGCTCACTCGGGCTTTCCAAGTGCGTTGAGCGATGGCCTTTGCAGCTGCGTCTCATCAAACCACGAGGACCTTTGGAGACTCATCTACATGCAGGTGGAACATGGAGACAAGCTCTGATGTGGGAAGAGAGAAAAATCGATGCTTTTCAGGAGGCTGTTGCCATTGCTCGGCCTTAAAAACCATCCGTGGAACGGCTTCCCTCCAGAAGTTGTGGGTTCTCCGTCAGGTTTTGAAGAAGAGACTGGACAGCCATTTGTCTGAAATGCGTTAGGGCCGTGATGGTGAACCTGTGGCATGGGTGCCACAAGTAGCCCGCAGAGCCATTTGCGCCCACGCGCGAGCCGCAGGCAAAATTCACCTCACATTACTGCACATGCGTGCGCCTCACAGCTGAATTTTGGATGGTTGGAGGCCTTTTTCGGCCTTTCGGAGGCTTGAAAAAGGCCTCTGCAGGCCGGATAATAGGCCCGTTTTGTCACTTCCTGTAATACCGGAAGTGATGAAATGGGCTTATTATTCGGTCCGCAGAGGCTTTTTTTCAAGCTTCTGGGAGGCTGAAAATCAGCTGTGAGGCGCAGGGCAGGTAAGGGGGCAGCTAAGGGGGGGATTGTGCATGTATGCGCAGGGGGCGCCGGGGGGGCACATTGCCTTCTGGGTGCTGGCACGCGAGCGAGCACATGCCAGTGCGTGCACAATTTTTGGCACAGGAGTCCAAAAAGGTTAGCCACTACTGGTTTAGAATCTCCTGCTTGAGCCGCGGGTTGGACTAGAAGACCTCCAAGGTCCCTTCCAACTCTGTTATTCTTCCTTCCTTCCTTCCTTCCTTCCTTCCTTCCTTCCTTCCTTCCTTCTCCATGACTGGAGGCTTTTAAGAAGAGTCTGGGCAGCCATTGGTCTGAAATGGTTTAGGGACTCCTGTTTGAGCCAGGGGTTGGACTAGAAGACCTCTAAGGTCCCTTCCAACTCTGTTATTCTTCCTGCCTGCCTGCCTGCCTTCTCCATCACTGGAGGTTTTTAAGAAGAGACTGGACAGCCATTGGTCTGAAATCGTTTAGAGTCTCCTGCTTGAGCCTGGGTTTGGACTAGAAGACCTCACGGGGTCCCTTCCAACTCTGATATTCTATGTTCTACAACCTCCAGGGCTTGCACACCTGTAACCCGGCTTTTTAGAAAGTAAGCAGCCAAGGAGACTCCCTCCCTCCCGATCTCTGAAGGCTTTTAAGAAGAGATTCAACAAACATTTCTCTGCAATCGTATAGGGTCTCCTGCCGGAGCCGGGGGTTGGACTAGAAGACCTTCAAGCTCCCTTCCAATTCTCTTTTTCTGTTGTTTGCGTCCTAATGTGGTATTTTTTCACACTAAATCACAGTCCTTCATGCCATGTGTTCACGATTACAGTTCCTTGACTTAGGAGCCCAACTGCGCCCCAAATTCCCGCTGCTAAAGTGAGACGCTTGTTAAGTGAGCTGCGCTCCATTTTACAACCTTTCTTGCCACTTGTTGTTAAGTGAATCACTGCAGTTCTTAAGTGAGTAACCCGGTTGTTAAGTGAAGCTGGCTTCCCCGTTGGCTTTGCTAGTCAGAAGGTCACAAAACGGGGATCAGGCGACCCCAGGACTCTGGGACCGTCACAACCGTGAGTCAGTTGCCAAGCGTCTCAATTTTAAATCACGCGGCCGTAGGGAGGGTGCAAGTCGTAAGTGTGGAAAACTGTCCTTTTTTTTTCCCCAGCGCCATTGTAATGTGAAGCGGTCACTAAGTGAGCTATTGTTACAGTGGAGACTCCAAACTACGGTAGTCCTCGTCATACGACAATTGGGATCAATCCCTTTCCCAGGGCCATTGTAACTTCATTCAACGAACAGTTATAAGTTGAGGATTCCCTGCAGCAGGTTTCCAAGGATTGGGGGTGCCCAACTTCGAATACTAGAAGTACAGCGCTGCATCCAGATTCCCGCTGCTTGTGCAGCCAAATCCCTTAACGAGTTGTCCCAAAAGTGCTTTTCAAGGAAGCAACTGGACTTTCTTGGCTTGCTTTGAAGACGTTTCACTTCTCCATGAAGCTTCTTCGGCTCTGACTGGGTGATGGGGAATGGAAGGATTGATACTCCTTGCAGGCAGCTGGTCATTTGCATCCTTTTAGGGGGTCGTTGAGGCTACTTGGAGGTTTATCTGGGTCCTCAGGTCTTTTGAAGACGTTTCGCTTCTCCTTCATGAAGCTTCTTCGGCTCTGACTGGGTGATGGGGAATGGAAGGATTGATACTCCTTGCAGGCAGCTGGTCATTTGCTTCCTTTTAGAGGGTCGTTGAGGCTACTTGGAGGTTTATCTGGGTCCTCAGGTCTTTTGAAGACGTTTCGCTTCTCCTCCATGAAGCTTCTTCGGCTCTGACTGGGTGATGGGGAATGGAAGGATTGATACTCCTTGCAGGCAGCTGGTCATTTGCGTCCTTTTAGGGGGTCGTTGAGGCTACTTGGAGGTTTATCTGGGTCCTCAGGTCTTTTGAAGACGTTTCGCTTCTCCTTCATGAAGCTTCTTCGGCTCTGACTGGGTGATGGGGAATGGAAGGATTGATACTCCTTGCAGACAGCTGGTCATTTGCATCCTTTTAGAGGGTCGTTGAGGCTACTTGGAGGTTTATCTGGGTCCTCAGGTCTTTTGAAGACGTTTCGCTTCTCCTCCATGAAGCTTCTTCGGCTCTGACTGGGTGATGGGGAATGGAAGGATTGATACTCCTTGCAGACAGCTGGTCATTTGCATCCTTTTAGAGGGTCATTGAGGCTACTTGGAGGTTTATCTGGGTCCTCAGGTCTTTTGAAGACGTTTCGCTTCTCCTCCATGAAGCTTCTTCGGCTCTGACTGGGTGATGGGGAATGGAAGGATTGATATTCCTTGCAGGCAGCTGGTCATTTGCATCCTTTTAGGGGGTCATTGAGGCCACTTGGAATTTTCTCTGTGTCTTCAGGGTCACCTGAGTGGTGCAAATGGGCCTTCTTGGAACTGCTGAAAGGATTGTGTTTTAGAAGGCTCCACGACCATTTGCCCCCACTCAGGTGACTCTGAGGACACAGACAAACCTCCAAGTGGCCTCAACGCCCCTCTAAAAAGGATGCAAATGACCAGCTGTCTGCAAGGAATATCAATCCTTCCCTTCCTCACCATCCAGTCAGAGCTGAGGAAGCTCCTGGAATGAGAAGAGAAATGTCTTCAAAGCAAAACCCAGAAAGTCCAGCTGCCTCTTGAAAAAGCACCTCTGGGACAACTGAGGACACAGAAGAACCTCCAAGTGGCCTCAACGCCCCTCTAAAAAGGATGCAAATGACCAGCTTCTCTGCAAGGAAAATCAATCCTTCCTCACCATCCAGTCAGAGCCGAAGAAGCTTCTTGGATGAGAAGAGAAACGTCTTCAAAGCAAAAGCAGAAACTCCAGTTGCCTCTTGGGAAAAAAAAAAACACCTTTTGGGCAACCACGGCTGAGAATCTCGATAGAGATGAGTTATTAACTCACCTTAATTTTCTTCCCTGACAGTCTTCGATCGGCGAGAGCCTTCAGAAGGAAGCCATAAAAAAGCAGGCCATGAAACAAGTAAGTTGACGTGGTATTTGCTCTCCCGGTGCCCCTGTCCCGGGATAACGACGGTCCTCGACTTTACGACCGCAGTCGGGACTGGATTGTCCATTGGTAAGTGAAGAAGACTGTTAAGGGAGTCTTGCCCAACCGTTAAAGAGGATTATTTTTGGTGGCGGTAATTATTAAGTGAATCCCCATGGTCGTTAAGTGAACCCCACGGTTGTTAAAAAAATCCAGGTTGAGTTTGCTTGTTGGTAGATCAAAAATGGTGAGGGTGTGACTCCGGGATAGCTGCCACCATTAATAAACACATGCCAGCTACCAAGCACCTTAATTTTAATCACCCGACAGTTGTAAACTTGGGCAGGGGGGGTTAGACTAGGTCAGCGGTCGCCGACTGGTGGGCTGCGAGAAAATTTTGGTGAGCCGCAGAGAAATCTCACCCCCAGAGCCACCCCTCCAAAGCAATTAATCCAGGCTGTGCAGAAACACAAGGGTGCTCAGCCCACATGGCCCGCGGGAACCCTCCCCGCCCACTCACTCCTTACCCGGCAAACTTGCCTGCTAAATTGCTATTTTTCCTTTTTCTGATCATCATCTGTTCTGCTGTGCCGGAAGATTTAGATTAGCTAGAAAGCAGGAAATGGTTGGATTTCTTGCTTTCTAGCTAAGCCCAGCCGAACCTCCCTTCGGACTGAAGGTTTGCTTGCAGACAAATTCAGTGCAGACTCACGGCAAGCAAATTTGAGAGACTGAGCTAGCCGATGGCAGATAGATAGATCACTGAATGATTCTGTGAGCAACTCAATCTACCTGCCTGCTTTGCCTGATTTTGGGTAAAAGTTGGTCTTTTTTTATAAAAAAATCAATATTTACATGCATGGTGTGTTGTGAGTTAATTTTGTGAGTATGCTTGCTAGCAAATTTTATGTGACAGACTGAGGTAGCTGATGGCAGAAAGATAGATTTCTGAATGAAACTGTGATTCTGCCTCAATCTGCCTGCCTGCTTTGCCTGATTTTGGGTAAAAGTTGCTCTTTTTTTAATAAAAAATGCAGTATTTATATAAATATTTATAATATTTACGTACAAGCCATGCCCAGCCAGTCACATGACCACCAAGCCACACCCACAAATTAGGCCATGCCCACAGAACCAGTTAGTAGTCCCTGGGATTTAAAATTATGAGTTTGGTGATCCCTGAGGTCCAAAAGGTTGGCGACCCTTGGACTAGAAGACCTACAAGGTCCCTTCCATCCCTTTGTGTCTAAGATTACATGATTCTTGATTGACCTCAGAATTCAATCACCATCCCCAAGGTTAATAGTTAATAAAGTTTTAATAGTTAATAAAGTTAATAATAACCCAGTCTATATGTGTCCTTTTGATTTTTCTTGCCTAAGTGTAGGACTTCATGTTGAATTTCATTTTGTTAGATAGGGCCCAGGGTTCAAGTCTGCCGGGATCCCTCTGGGAATTCTGGGAGTTGAAGTCCACAGGTCTTAAAAGTCACCAAGGTTGGACTCCCATTGGTTTAAGCTAATGTTTAAAGATTGCGAGAGCGTTAATCCTATTTTCCCCTCTTCATCGCAGCTCTTTTTATGACTTCAACAACTTATCAGCCAGCCAAATGTGTAAATAGACCAGCTTAGATGTGAATTCATTATTGGGCTATTTCACATGATTTATGTCCAAGGTTTTACACAATTGTTCTTCTTGGCAACAAATCTGGAACTGGCTGTCTTAACTCCATAAAAAAAATAAATATATAATAATAATACATTTTTAGTTTCCATGACTTTATTTGTTTGATGGATGGTTCTACTTTTATACAAGCCTGTTTTTTCCCTCGGTTTCTTTTGACAGCGCCCAGGTTGTTACGGGAGAAATAAGTTTTGGCAAGTTGCAGATTGCCATGGATCCTCCTCGTAGTTTACACCACATTGCAAAATGCAGAGACTTAATTTAGCAGCCGGCTCAAAAGAGAGGAAAATAATTTCTACAATAGCCAGCGAAGCCAAGTCTCTTCTTTCCTGCCTAAATTTCGTGGTGCAAAATACAATATGAAAAAAAAGGGGGGGGGAGTCCTCGACTTACAACCACATGATCAATATTCGGGGGCTTGGTAAGTGTGAGGACTAGTCATAAGTCACTTGTTGCAGTGCAGTTGTAACTTTAAACAGCCGCTTAACAAATGGTTGTAAGATGAATGTGTGTGTGTGTGTGGATGGATGGATGGAAGGAAAGAGAAAGAAAGAAAGAAAGAAAGAAAGAAAGAGGGAGAGAGAGAGAGAGAGAGATAGTTTGATGATCCAAACTCTGTCAAGGATCTTGGAGTACTCATCTCTAATGACCTAAGTGCTAGAGCCCACTGTAACTACATAGCCAAAAAGGCGCTAAGAGTTGTTAACCTAATCCTACGTAGCTTTTTCTCTGGTAATATCACACTACTAACTAGAGCATAGAAAACATTTGCTAGACCAATACTCAAATACAGCTCATCATTCTGGAACCCACATTACACAGTTGAGAAAGTCCAGAAATATTTCACAAGAAGAGTTCTCTACTCCTCTACTCGTTGCAGAATACCTTATGCCACCAGACTCGAAATTCTGGACCTAGAAAACCTAGAACTACGCCGCCTTCGGTCCAATCTAAGTATAGTATATAAAATCATACATTGCAATGTTCTACCTTTCCATGAATACTTCAGCTTCAACCATAACAATACAAGAGCACACAATAGATACAAACTCAAGGTTAACCGCACCAAACTTGATTGCAGGAAATACGACTTCAGCCACAGAGTGGTCAATGTCTGGAATACTCTACCTGACTCTGTGGTTTCTTCCCCAAACCCCAAAAAATTTAATCTTAGACTGTCTACTATTGACCTCACCCCTTTCCTAAGAGGTCTGTAGGGGGCATGCATAAGTGCACCAACGTGCCTACCGTCCCTGTCCTATTGTTTCTTTTATATTTTATTTTTCTTATATGTATCTATGTATTCATAACTGTGTTTATCCTTATACCTGTTATCTTGTAATCACTTGACAAATCAAATAAATAAATAAATAAATAAATAAATAAATAAAGTGCCATACTTGGCAATTCCATTTTTTCCACCGGGGCAAAAGATGGGAAGAATAAGCAACCAATTCAGGCAAGAGTCTTTGCAATTTGAGGAGCAGATGGTGGGCTCCCCAGCCCATAATGCTTTGCAAGATTGCTCCAGGTCTTATAAAAGGCTGTGTTTTCAATTGTCTGAGATCAACTTTATTTATTTATTTATTCAATTTATTATGTTAGGTGCCACCCACCTCACCTTGTAAAATGCTGTTTTCAATGTCTGAGATTATATTTATCTACTTATTTGTCTGTCTGTCTGTCCCTTTATCTCTCTCTCTCTCTCTCTGTCTATCTATATCTACAGTATCTACCATATCTAGAATATCTCTCTATATCTCTACAGTGTCTAATTATAATCTCTATCCATCCATCCATTCATCCACCTGTTCATCTGTCCGCCCATCCATCCATCCATCCATCCATCCATCCATCCATCCATCCATCATCTCTACAGTATCTATGATCTATATCATCTCTGTCTGTCTGTCTGTCTATGCCAGGGGTCCCCAGACTTTGGCAGCTTTAAGACTTGTGGACTTCAACTTCAAGTCCAGAAGAAATTCCCAAGTTTGGAGACTTCTGGTCCATGCCCTCCATCTCCCCTTTTAAAATGGTGCTTTTTTCAATGTCTTGGGATCATATTAATTTATTTTCTTCTCCATTAAATTTATTAGTATTTTCATTTGTATTTATATAACCTGTAAACATTCCATTTCAATCCAACCGTGTGTTGTCTGCGTACAATTATTGTTAAGCCATCGCAATCAAATTTATTAAATTTATAACATTGACATCCCACCCACCCCCTCCCCGCTCCAATTCCACCAGCCGGCTGTATTTTAGACCTGCCTGCTAGAAGATTCTAACAAAACCCACCCAACCTCTTTTCTGCCCCAAAGACCAAGATGGAGATCCAGAGGGCGCTGGCCGAAGACTCCACCGTCTACGAATACGACACCATTTACGAGGACATCCAGCAGAAGAAGGCGGAGAGCCAGGCCAGCTTACTTGCGGGGAAGGCCGAAAAAAAGGTCCGTATCTGGCCGTATCTTAGTGCTCCCCAAAAAGCACTCAAGTCCATTCTGAGCCCCCGGCAAAAACCTCTTTTTATTACATTAATGTGAATTTCTTTCATTCACAAGTCAGCCAACGGCTTGGCAAACAGTCTCGCAAAGGTAGACTAATGAGCTCAGACCTTTAGCAATCCTGGAACGCTGCCCGGTAAATAGTTCCACGCTCAGTGCTGACAAGGAAGGGCTGGGTCATACAGACAAATGTTCTCCAGGCTGGAGCGAGCGAATGAGTGGTTTCCTGCAAAAGCCCCCTCCCCTTTTTCCTTCTCTTTTGATCCTGATGGGAGGGGCCATTCATCGTCCACCTGTGGCCTTGCTCCCACGTCGACCCTGAGTTCTTAATTGTGCCTTTCTTTTGGCACCCATTTCTGCCTCTGACGCAGAGCCCTCGTCCGAGCCTTCCTCAGCCTCCAGGAATGGCCTGGGCTCCTCCCCAACCTCCTCACTGCCGTCCCACTCAGGGCCAAGTGGTTGGGGAGCAGTGAATTCTACTCTTGCCTTAGGCATGAGAGTTGTCTGGGTGACTCTGGTCAAATCACCAGGAGACTGGGAGTTCTAGTCCTGCCTTAGACATGGAAACCAGCTGGGTGACTTTGGTCCAATCACCAGGAGACTGGGAGTTCTAGTCCCGCCTTAGGCACGAAGTCCAGATGGGTGACTCTGGTCAAATCACAGGAGACTGGGAGTTCTAGTCCCGCCTTAGGCACGAAGTCCAGATGGGTGACTCTGGTCAAATCACCAGGTGATTGGGAATTCTAGTCCCGCCTTAGACATGGAAACTAACTGGGTGACTTTGGGCCAATCACCAGGAGACTGGGAGTTCTAGTCCCGCCTTAGGCACAAAGTCCAGATGGGTGACTCTGGTCAAATCACCAGGTGATTGGGAATTCTAGTCCCGCCTTAGACATGGAAACTAACTGGGTGACTTTGGGCCAATCACCAGGAGACTGGGAGTTCTAGTCTCGCCTTAGGCACAAAGTCCAGATGGGTGACTGGGCGAATCACCAGGAGACAGTGAGTTCTAGTTCT
>CM042836.1:2567526-2599016 GCA_023653725.1 Bungarus multicinctus
ACATCATCAGTGCTGGAAGGAGGGAGGGATGAAGGAAGGAAGGAAGGAAGGAAGGAAGGAAGGAAGGAGAAGAGGAAGATAGTTGGGTCCTTGGTGCTCTCTGAGCTGGGTGGTTTTCTTGCAGACGTTTCATGACCCAACTAGGGAACATCATCAGTGCTAGAAGGAAGGGAAGGAAGGAAGGAAGGAAGGAAGGAAGGAAGGAAGGAAGGAAGGAAAGGGAAGATAGTTGGGTCCTTGGTTCTCTCTGAGCTTGGTCTTTTTCTTGCAGACATTTCATGACCCAACTAGCTAATGTCATCAATGTTAGAAGGGAGGAGGAGCACTGTGGGGGCCTTGGTGGTTTCTGAGCTGGGTGGTTTTCTTGTATGAAACATCTACAAGAAAAATTTCATGACCCAACTAGGTAACCTCATCAGTGCTAAGAGGCAGTGGGGTTAGCTCACATTCCCCCCCACCCTGCATGGAACAAGAAAGTGTTTCCCTTCCGGGGCGGGATGTCTTGGTTGCAAGGTGTATTTTGGGGGGGGGGGGGGATTTAACGGCAGAAGCATCTCTGCCAAGAAGTTGGGTCCAGCCATTTCCTTTGCTCTGTAGTGGCATCGAATTTTGGAACCTCCCAGGCTCAGCCCTGGAGACACGGGTTTCGGTTATCGACTATAATGACATGAGTAGTTCTCAAGTCACAGTCATAATGGAACCTGTCCGTCACGGTCAGAAGTCATGGCTTCCAGGATTTGTTCCGTACATCAAATCATGGCTTGTCAAGCCTTATGGGTTTCTCCTCCCTTCAGCCATTTTTTTTTTCTTTTTTTCCCTTCCCACAACTTCCAAAGGCAACTTCTGTTCAAGGGGTTGATTGTTCTCCCTGTCAGGAAATTCCTCCTGATTTCTAGGTTGCTTCTCTCCTGGATCAGTTTCCATCCATTATTCCTTGTCTGGCCTTCGAGTGCCTTGGAGAATAGCTTGATCCCCTTCCTCCTCTCTGGGGCAGCCCCTCAAATATTGGAAGAATGCTGTTAACAGAGTTGGAAGGGACCTTGGAGGTCATCTAGTCCAACCCCCTGCCCAAGCAGGAGACCCTACACCATTTCTGACCAAGGGCAATCCAGTCTCTTCTTGGAAGCCTCCAGTGATGAAGCTCCCACAACTTCTGTTCCATCGGTTGATTGTTCTCCCTGTCAGAAAGTTTCTCCTTATTTCCAAGTTGAATCTCTCCATGTTCAGTTTCCATCCATTATTCCTTGTCTGGCCTTTGGGTGCCTTGGAGAATAGCTTGACCCCCTTCTCCTCCCTGTGGCAGCCCCTCAAGTATTGGAAGATGCTCTCCTGCCTCCCCTGGACCTTCTCTTCCCTAGACCAGCCAGGCCCAGTTCCTGCAACTGTTCCTTGTATGTTTTAACCTCCAGTCCTCTCATCCTCCTAGTTGCTCTTTGCACTTTTTCCAGAATCTTTTTATAGTGTGGCATAACCGGGTGCAGAACTCTAGGTGTGGCCTTACTAAGGCTTTACAGAGTGGTCTTAGTACCTCCCTTGATCTCGATTGCATCCCTCTGTTTTAATGCATTGGCTTTTTTTGGCTGCTGCTGCACACGACTGGCTCATATTTAAATGGTTGTCCACTAAGTCTCTGCTTTAAAGTAGATGTCTACTTTAATGAAAAGAAGGACTATTTTTATTTATTTATTTTGTCAAGCAAGTATTAGATAACAGCCATAAGTATAAACATGGTTATGAATACATGAGATGGATACGAATGAGAAAAAAAGAATCAATAGGACAGGGACGGTAGGCACGTTGGTGCGCTTATGCACGCCCCTTACAGGCCTCTTAGAAATGGGTATTCTCTCCCTTCCTTTCCTTCCTTCCTTCCTTCCCCTTCCCTGTTCTCCTTCCTCCCCCTTCCTTCCTTCTTTCCTTCCTTCCTTCATCTATTTATTCTATTTATTCGATCTGTCAATCCTTACAAGATAATAGGTATAAGTATAAACATGAGTAAGAATACAGGAAATAGGTACGAATAAATGGGGACAATAGGACAGGGACGGTAGGCACGATGGTGGACTTATGCACGCCCCTTGCAGACCTCTTAGGAATGGGGTGAGGTCAATAGGGGATAGTTTGAGGGTAAAGGAGTGGAGAGTGTTAGAGGATGTAACAACAGAGTCAGGTAGTGCGTTCCAGGCATTTTATTTTATTTATTTTATTTGGTTTGTCAATTGCTTACAAGATAATAGGTATAAGTAAAAACATAGTTATGAATACATGGATACATATAAGAAAAATAAAATATAAAAGAAACAATAGGAGAGGGATGGTAGGCACGTTGGTGTGCTTATGCAGGCCCCCTACAGACCTCTTAGGAAAGGGGGGAGGAGGTCAATAGTAGACAGTCTGAGGTTAAAGTTTTTGGGGTTTGGGGAAGAAACCACAGAGTCAGGTAGAGTATTCTAGGCATTGACCACTCTGTGGCTGAAGTCGTATTTCCTGCAATCAAGTTTGGTGCGGTTAACCTTGAGTTTGTATCTATTGTGTGCTCTTGAATTGTTTTTTATTTATTTATTTTTGTCAATTGCTTACAAGATAATAGGTATAAGTAAAAACATAGTTATGAATACATGGATACATATAAGAAAAATAAAATATAAAAGAAACAATAGGACAGGGACGGTAGGCATGTTGGTGCGCTTATGCAGGCCCCCTACAGACCTCTTAGGAAAGGGGTGAGGTCAATAGTAGTCAGTCTTAAGGTTGAAGTTTTTGGGGTTTGGGGAAGAAACCACTAGGAGGGACATGATAGCAGTGTTCCAATATCTCAGGGGCTGCCCCCCAAAAAAGAGGGGGAGTCAAACTATTCTCCAAAGCCCCCGAAGGCAGAACACAAAGCAACGGATGGAAAGTAATCAAGGCGAGAGAAGCAACCTGGAATTAAGGAGAGATTTTCTAACAGTGGGAGCCACAATATAAGAAAGATGGTGAGACTGTTGTTAAGTGAATTTGGCTTGCCCATGGATTTTGCTCGTCCGAAGGACACAAACGTGACTCCGGGACACTACAACCGTCATAAGTGTGAGTCGGTTGCCAAGCGTCCGACTTTTGACCATGGGGATGCTGCTGCGGTCGTAAGTGTGAAAAAGGATCCTTTTTTTTGTGTGTGCCATTGTAACTTTGGTCACTAAATGAACTGATGTAAGTGGAGGATTACCTGTATTTATAGAGAATTAACATGTACGGATTATTTTGTCTCCAAATGACCTTTAGGTTCAAAGGAGAAGACCTCACCGAGAAGCCGACAGGGTCCCATCAAAAGCTGGAAGACAAAACGAGGACCAGCCTTCCCGGGAAAGGAGAAGAGAGCCAGGATGCAGACAGTGACTTGCAAAGTGATAGCAGCGATGAGGAGGAGACGGTCGCTAAGGGAGTCCCGGAGAGACGCGGCGAGATGAAGCCTTCTGGGGCAGGCGAAGGGTCCCTTCGTGGTCGCCAATTGAAGCAAAACCAGAGGGAGTCCAGATCTCCCAGCGAGGAAAGACCTCCGCACTCCCCTCCGGCGGAGAAGCGAGACCGCCGAAGGGACGAAGGCCCCCAGCGCGACGAAAGGAATAGCCAGAGGAGACACGGAAAGGACGAGCGAAGCCGAACCGAGGGCCATCACAGGAGGCGAGAAGACCGACACAGGAGGAAGGACTGGGAGGAGGAAGAGGAGGAGGAAGAGAAGCGAGACCAGAGGAGAGGAAGAGACAAGAAGGAACATCGGGCCAGAGAGAAAGACCGAGATGGAGACAGGGAAAAAGGACGAGGAAAGGATGCAGACCGAGACGAGAAGCCGAAACACGCGAGGAAACGCAACTCGGACTCCGTGGCTCAAGAAGACCCCCAAACTCAAGGGGGGAACCTTCCCAGTCCAGACAAATCCCCCGAGTTGACCCAAAAGGTTTCAGAAGAGAGCAAAGAGACCCCGGAGAAGCCGGTCGAGAAACTCAACAAATTTGCTAAGCGCAGCAACGAGGAGACTGTCTCGTCCGCTCGGGACCGTTACCTCTCCCGGCAAATGGCCCGCGTGAGCACCAAACCCTACGTGGAAAAAGAGGAAGATTAGGTGGTGGGATTGCAGGAAGGACTTTGGTTGGGGATCTCGGGGCTTTCCGAGGAGAAGGAAGACCGGGCTATTTATTTCAAAAGGTTCCGGATGCGAGAAGCAAAAGGACCGATTCTCGGAGGGAGCCGCGTTTGGGTTTAGCCAGGGAATCTGCTTTTGAGGCTCGGCCTGGGCCGAAAGACCTTCCGAGACATTTCCTCAAGATCCACAAATTTGAGGAAGGAACGCATGCAGACGATACAAGATCAGGGATAATCTTGTTTTCGTTTCTGTTTGTGTGTTTATTTGTTTTGTTTTAAATGCAGTTTTAAAAAGATTAGGAGGAGTTTCCGTCCAGCGTTCCAGAGGCAGCAAAATAAAAGTGGATAATAAAAAAAAAGAATTATTTTAGGCTCCATTGTTGTTTTTCTAATCCGTGCTAAATCTTAGTTCAGCTTGGTTATTTCTTGGTCCTAAAGTGTGAATGTGAGGAAATCCCCCATCCCTTTCAGCACTGGTGAGGCTACCTAGTTTGGGTAGTGAAATCATCATCATCATCTTCATTTATTGATTCATTGATTGATTGATTGGATTTTTATACCGCCCCTCTCCCAAAAGCGGGACTCGGGGCGGTGTACAGCCAGATAAAACAGAACAAGCTGTAGGAATTATAGAGTTAAAAACAATTTAAAACAATTAAATTTGTGGCCGAAAGATAAAAATTGTATCAAAAACATATAAAACAGATTAAAAATTAAAATACCAATTTAAAACCCCCACAATTTTACTGGGCCAGGCCAGCCTGTTGGAAAAAGTGGGTCTTTACTGCGCGCCAGAAGGTCTGAATGTCAGCGATGACCCGTATCTCTGGGGGCAAATCGTTCCACAGGGAGGGAGCCCCCGCAAAGAAGGCCCGCACCCTCGGGGCCGCCAACCGGCATCGTCCAGCCGACGGAACCCCGAGGAGGCCAACCCTGTGGGAGCGCACTGGGCGGCGGGAGGCTGTTGGTGGCAGCAGGCGGTCCCGTAAGTACCCAGGTCCCAAGCCATGGAGCGCTTTAAAAACGATCAGTACCACCTTGAATCGGATCCGGAAGGCCACAGGAAGCCAATGCAGCTCGCGCAGGAGCGGTGTAATATGGGAGCTCCGAGAGGCCCCTAAAATCACCTGCACGGCCGCATTCTGGACCAACTGTAGCCTCCGGAGACTCTTCAAGGGGAGCCCCATGTAGAGAGCATTGCGGTAATCCAGGCGGGAGATGAGGAGGGCGGAAGTGACCGTGCGAAGTGCGCCCAGATTCAGACCCCATTATCCCTTGCAGGCTGGAGTCTGGGCAACCGAATGGAGCTAGCCGAGTGTTTTACTGGCCGGATGCTTTTCCTGTTGCCAATACGGTGTTTTGTTCGGCAGATAAATCCTCACCCCAGAGAGAGAAATATCCGCCTCTGCACCTAGGATCGAACGCACAGCCTCCACTTCTAGGTCGCCACACCACGCCCTAGTTTAGTGATGGCTAACATGCATGCCTGCACCCACAATGCACTGTGGGTATGCCCCCGCCCCCTGTGCATGCATGCATGTGTGACCCACCACACGCCTCTGAGCATGTGCGCGCAGCCCCATACACACACACTGCACCTCTGCACATGCGTGGCAGATACCTGACTGGCTGGGGACGGCTCGCGTGCCGGCAGAAATAGCTCTGCGTGCCACTTCCGGCACACGTGCCACAGGTTTGCCATCATGGCCCTAGTTTGATAATGAAATGTCTGCCAAGAAAACCACCCAGCTGAGAGAGCACCAAGGAAGTCTCCTCCCCCGCCCCTTTCTCTTTGCAACCTGCCCCCTTTCTAGCATTGACGATGATACCTAGTGGGGTCATGAAACGTCTGCAAGAAAACAACCCAGCTCAGAGCACCAAGGACCCAACTATCTTCCCCTTCCTTCCTTCCTTCCTTCCTTCCTTCCTTCCTTCCTTCCTTCCAGCACTGATGATGTTACCTAGTTGGCTCATGAAATGTCTGCAAGAAAAATCCCAAGCTCAGCACCAAGGACCCAACTATGTTCCTCTCCCTCCCTCCCTCCCTCCCTCTCTTCCTTCCTTCCTTCCTTCCTTCCTTCCTTCCTTTCTTTCTTTCTTTCTTTCTTTCTGTCTTTCCTTCCTTCCTTCCTCCCTCCCTCCCTCCCTCCCTCCCTCCCTCTCTTCCTTCCTTCCTTCCTTCCTTCCTTCCTTTCTTTCTTTCTGTCTTTCCTTCCTTCCTCCCTTCCTTCCTTCCTTCCTTCCTTCCTTCCTTCCTTCCTTCCTTCCTTCCTTCCTTCCTTCCTTCCTTCCAGCATTGATGATGTTACCTAGATGGCTCATGAAACGTCTGCAAGGAAACCACCCAGCTCAGAGAGCACCAAGGACCCAACTACCTTCCTTCCTTCCTCCCTCCCTTCCTTCCAGCACTGTTGGGTCATGAAACATCTGCAGGAAAACCATCCAGCTCAAAGAACACCAAGGACCCAACTACCTACCTACCTTCCTTCCCTCCCTCCCTCCCTCCCTCCCTCCTTCTGGCACTGATGAGGTTACCTAGTTGGGTCATGAAACATCTGCAAGAAAACCACCAAGCTTGGAGAGCACCAAGTTCAACCTTGAACTGCAAGTACTCTCTTCTGTGAACAGTCAGCCTGTATACCCTCGAGCCAAATCAAAAAAAATGCAGGCCATAAACTAGGGAATTTCCTGCTCCGTATCAGCCTTTCTGGAGCAGTTCTTGTGCCAAGAGTTTATAAAGCTGCCATAAAAGGATCTTGCCTAGGGTATCTCCGTCTTATCAAGAGAAACCTGGCAGCGGTTTTATAATGCGCTTCCAGCCAAACACCGTCCCTTCCTGTCTCTCTTTTCTCACAACCTTTTCTGAAAGGGTTGCATCAACACTGCTACTTTCTGGGGGGTGGGGAACATATTTCCCCGAAGAAAATTTCAAGTTGTGTGTTAAAAACTGTGTTTGGAGCTCTCCGTTCCATTAAAACCAAGAATCCGCAAATTTGGCCCCCTTCTAAGACGCACGGACTCCAACTCCCAGAATTCCCCAGCCAGCTTGGCTGGGGAATTCTGGGAGTTGGAGTCCTTGTATCTTAAAGGGCCCATGGTTGGAAAACTCGACATTAAACCCCTTTGTCGTCAATCGGCAGCTTGTTCTCTTTGGACTCGGCGTCTGACGTTGGAAAATATCCTCAACGTAGGATCGTGCATTTATCTTCCCGAATGAAGTTTAAATTTCTGAAGAGATCTTTTTATTGGTGTGAAAACTCTCTTTGTGTTTACATCCCGTGTCCCGGAAAGCCATTTGGAGGGGGCCCCTTGTATTTTCTGGTTGCTATGGAGACAGCGTGGACCTTTTTAATTTTTTTTTATTTTTGCAAACTCCCAAAATAGACGCTTTCCCGTCATGGTATGGGCGATCTTATTTTTAGAATTTTAGGGGATTTCTTTCCTTGCAAATTCTCCTTCGCGGACTTCTTAAAGAGGATTTTCCTGATTTTTCTACTTGTTTCTTCACCAAATATATATGTATATGTATATGTATATATATATATCCTGCCAGAGTTGAAGAAGCTTCTAGGATGAGAAGCAAAACACCTTTAAAAGAAAAAAAACAAGGAAATCCAGTTGCCTCCTGAAATATATATATATATATATATATGTGTGTGTGTGTGTAAGGTTTTTAAGCTGATAATTTTAAATAATAAATAATTAATAATTAATAAATAATTAATACTAAGTATATATATATATATATATATTTTTTTTTTTCAGGAGGCAACTGGACTTCCTTGTTTTTTTTCTTTTGAAGACGTTTTGCTTCTCATCCTAGAAGCTTCTTCAACTCTGGCAGGATAGTGGGGAATGGAATATATATATATATATGTTTTTTTTTTTTCCACATTTACAACTGTTCCAGCATCTCATCGGTCACGGGATCTCAAAACCCTTGGAAACTGGCATGTACTTACGACAGCTGCGATGCTCCTGGATCGTACGATTACCCTGTTTGAAACCTGAGGAAGCTGGATTCCCTTAGCAACCACGTGGCTCACTTCACAAATTGCAGTGATTCACTTAAGAACAGGAGCAAGGCAGGTCATAAAATAGGGCACAACTCACTTAACAACTGTCTTGCCTAGGAAGAGAAAATTCTGGCTCAATGTTGGTCGTAAGTCGAGGACTACCCGTAGTTTCTCTTAGCTTTTACCATTTGTGTTTAAACATTGAATAAAGCTATTCCCGTTTCCCCCAAAATAAGACCCCGTCTTATAATTTTCTTTTTGCCACCAAAAAAAAACAAAAGGCACCAGGTCTTATTTTCGGGGGATGTCATCCACTGACTAACCTCACTTGCATGCATCGCCCCCTGGCCTCCTTTTCGCTGTCAAAGGCCTTCAGGAACATCTGTGGCCGGCAAGGCTTCCCTGAAGGCCTCTGCAGCCGATAAGAGAACTCTGGATCGATCCAGAGCTTCGTTACCAGATCCAGAGGCCTTCAGGAAAGCCTTGCCAACTTTGCTGGCTGCAGAAGCAATGGGGCCGGCCAGGCAGGTATCGGGATGTGCAAGGCCTGGCTACACCTGTCCAAAGATAAGTAGTAGCCAGCACCACCCCCATATCCCCACCCTAGTTTAATTTTAACCTGTCTACACTGGAGTAGGCGGAGTCTGAATTAGGGTTTATTTTGGGAGGTAGGGCTTATATTGGGCACGCGTGTAAAAATCCAGCTAGGACTTACTTTCAGGGTAGGTTGTATTTTTGGGGAAACGGTATATTTTTTTAAAAAAGAAGTGTTTCCAGTATCTAAAATTGATTAAAACGTGTCAAGTAACCAGCTGTCTTCATTTCAGACAAAACGTCCTTTCCCTCTGGAATCTTTCAATTTTAGTCAATCATTTGTCACCAGAAAGGCGGAGGGTACAATTCCCATTTTATTGTCACACTCACTTTATTACAACATTACTTCAACGTTGCGAGACACCAAACAAACAAACACACTCCACTTGGCACATTCCAGAAAAGCAGCAATGTAAGATAACAAGATAGGTGGCCTATTGCACCATCCAGCGCCTTGTTTTGTAAAAGAAAACTCCAGTTTTATTTATTTAGTTATTTCTCTGTACAAAAAAACCGACAACACACAAGTTCCAGGTTTGCACGGAATGGGGGGTGGGGGGTGGGGGGGTTGCTTTGGTTTTGAGAAGGGCTTCAACCAGGTTTGTTCGACCTTGGCTGCTTTTAAGACCTGTGGACTTCAACTCCCAGGGAGTTGAAATCCATAAGTCTTAAAAAATGACCAAGATTGGAGAAACCTGGTTTAAAAGCCTTTTCTGCAGTGATCCCACTAACCCAGGAGGTTCTGCAGCCTTAAAACACACCAAAGAGCCATTTGGATCCATTTCCCACAGAAAACAGGCCATGCGAGGAGTGACTGGGAGGGGAAGAGGCCAGCCAGTGGTGAGAACAGCCGACGGAGCCGCACGTGGCTCTAGAGCCACGGGTTGCCGACTCCTGCACCAACCCGGAAGAAGCTAATTCTCCTTCTGGATCAACAAATCCATTTTACGACTATTTTCTTGGAGACATTAGAGCAAGGGTCTTCAAACTTGGCAAGCTTTAAGACGTGTGGACTTCAACTCCCAGGATTCCTGAGCTAACATGACTGGAGGAGGAGGAATTCTGGGAGTTGAAGTCCACACGTCTTAAAAGCTGTCAAGTTGGAAGACCCCTGCATTAAAGGATCCCACGGGGGAGCATGTTCAAAAGGGGCAACGGCACCCTACATTCAGCTCACACTTTTGATGATTTACAGGTAACTGACAGGTTTCCTCACCTTGTTTTGGAGAATTATTGTATGCACACACACACACACTAAACACATCGTCCCACCAGTTTATAGTTTAACCCTCATTAAAAAGAAAGTGTCGTCTGTTAGATCAAGAAGAAACTTTCCCGCCAGGTTCCTGCAAATGGGATCTCGTGGCAGTTCCTACGAGATTTAGACCCACCGTGAAAGGGCCTAATAGACACCTATGCACACTTGCACACTCAGGGTGGGGGGGGAAGGGAGAGGAAGGGCACACTTGTCCTTCCCTCTGCTGCGGATTCCACCGCAGGGGAAGAGGCCTCCAGCAAGAAGAGGCTGACTTGGGGCCTGGATCATCCAAGTAGTATCTCAATAGTAGAGACCGTTAGTAGCTCAGGGTTGAACTGTGGGGTCCTTGGTGCTCTCTGAGCTCTGTTGTTTTCTTGCAGACGTTTCGCAACCCAACTAGGGAACATCTTCAGTGCTAGAAGGGGAGGAGGTGTGTGGAGAGGAGGGGGAGATGATGGAAGAGGAGGAAGAAGAGGATGATGATGAATAGACGGGTCCTTGATGCTCTCTGAGCTTGGTGGGTTTTTTGGAGATGTTTCATGACCAAACTAGAGAACTTCATCAGTGCTAGAAGGGATGAAGGTGTTGGAGGAGGAGGAGGAGGAGGAGGAGGAGGAGGAGGAGGAGGAGGAGGAGGAGGAGACTGGGGTCCTTGGTGGTTTTCTTGGAGACATTTCATGACCCAACTAGGTAATGTCATCAGTGCTGGAAGGAAGGAAGGAAGGAAGGAAGGAAGGAAGGAAGGAAGGAAGGAAGGAAGGAAGGAAGGAAGGAAGGAAGATAGTTGGGTCCTCTCTGAGCTTGGGCTTTTTCTTGGAGACATTTCACAACCCTACTAGGAAACATCTTCAGTGCTAGAACGGGGAGGAGGTGTGGAGAGGAGGAGGAGGAGGAGGAGGAGGAGGAAGTGACTGGGGTCCTTGCTGCTCTCTGAGCTTGGTGGTTTTCCTGGAGACGTTTCATAACCAAACTAGGGAACATCATCAGTGCCAGAAGGGAGAGGGGTTTGTGGACAGGAGGAGGGAGAGGAGAGGGAGGAGGAGGAAACCTGTGGTGCTCCCTGAGCTTGTTTCCTTGCAGACGTTTCATTGCCCAACTGAGCACCATCATCAGTGTTCTCTTTGCAAGGCTTCCAGACACCAATAGCCCATTCCCTTCTATGCCCTGATGCTGTCACCTAGCATGGCGATGAAACGTCTGCCCGAAAAACCACCAAGGTCAGAGCGCACCAAGGACCCCAAAGTAGAAAAAGATGATTGTAGGGCTCTACCGGACTCTGCATTTGCCGGACAGAGGGAGCTACATCCAGCCGGGCAGAGAACATCTGGCCAAGTCCTATTTGAGCACTTCCAACCTCCTGACCTTCTTCAGATGGGGTGGGGGAGGAGTGGGAGGTGTCAGCCTGCACATAAATTACAACCGACTGCACAACATAAAAGTCCAGATTAGGGAGGATTCCATAATAGAATAGAGTAACAGAGTTGGAAGGGACCTTAGAGGTCTTCTAGTCCAACCCCCTCCCCCGCTTAGGATCTCCTGAGCCAGCCAAGCTAGACTGAACCGCTTTCAGATGTGGGATACACACACACACCACTCAGTTAAGGAAAACCACACCAAACCACACACACACACACACACAAAGAGGGTTTTGTGGCTTGTCTCCTTTGAGACTTGGTTTTCCAGCTGCGGGGAATTTAATTCCTCACCCACCCACCTTCTTCTTCCAGAAGTTTTGGGCAGATGGCATTCTTAAACTCAGCCTGCCTAAACATTAGGGGTTGGAGCTGGCCTTTGACTAGGATTAAGCCAGGATCACGATGAGCAAACCTGGATGAACCATTCCTGCTTTGGTTTTTGGGGTTTTTTTGGGGGTGGGGATGGGTTTCCCCCCATCCCACCTTGGAAAAACGACACAACAAGGTTTTTTTTTTTATCACCAAGGGGGTCACAACAGACGAAGTTTGCACAGAGGTGGCTCTACGTAGACACTCTTAAACTTGCACAAGAGGGCCCAATGGAGGCCGGAGGGAAAACCACGCATGCATTCAGACAGCTCCAGGTCCAGTGTGTGTATATATATATATATATTCACTTGCACTCAAGTGTTCCAAAAGAAAGTCCTTTGGCCATTTGGAGGAGGCCGGGGGCCAAAGGGGGAAGCCCCCCTCCCGGGGGTGGTGGTTTTCTCTGGAATCGCTCCTCGGTCTTCCTTGGTCCTCCAGGCCAAGAACATTTCCCAGGTGGACTTTCCCGTCCTTGGAAGAGAGCTTTGGAAAGCAAAGTAGGGAGGCAGGATTCAGCCCCTTTCCTCACCTCTCCCTTCTCCCCACACCGCGCCCAAAATGTGGGGGGGCGACCTAAGCGGCATTCATGTGGATCCCATCGAAAGGAATCTCCGTGGACGTTTCGGGCGTGATGCTCTTCAGGAGACGCTGCAGAGAGATGAACAGAACGGCAGTGAGAGAGAGAGAGCGACCAAAGATGGGCCCAGAGCGGGGGCAGGAGGCACCCCAAGTTCCTCCCCATGGGGGCATGGGAGGGCCCTTCAGGGACTGGGGGATTCTGGGAGTGGAAGCCCAACTTATTAAAGCAGGCTGGCAGGGGGATTCTGGGAGTGGAAGCCCAACCTATTAAAGCAGGCTGGCAGGGGGATTCTGGGAGTGGAAGTCCTCCCCTCTTAAAGCAGGCTGGCTGGGGGATTCTGGGAGTGGAAGCCCTCCCCTCTTAAAGCAGGCTGGCTGGGGGATTCCTGGGAGTGGAAGCCCTCCCCTCTTCAATTTGCCAAGATGGAGAAGTACCCGAGAGGAGCATTCCATCTCAAGTATCTTCCTCCGTTGAGGAATAAGCTCACCTTTTGTCTTTCTCCTGCAATTCCCTCACCTGCCCCCTCCCCCACGGGCCCGGCCTACCTCTTTAAGGGTCCCCGGAGTTCTTGCCAACCGATAAACCATGTAGGCAGGGATGCAGATGAAGGAGGAAGTCCCAATGCAATAGCCCAGCACCATGGTCCAGTATGGGTAATTGTAGTCATAGAGGCGGATTTCCGGAGGGCTTGCTACGAAGCTGCAGAGAATGAACTGAAGAAGACCCCCCCCCACAATGTCTTAGCTGATGGGGCAGAACCCAAAGACTGAAGCTCCAGACCCACCATCAGTGGTCAGTCTGGGCCTCTCAGATCTGGTCAGTGGGACAGAACCCAAAGGGAAGCTCCAGATCTACCATCAGTGGTCAGTCTGGGCCTCTCAGACCTGATCAATGGGGCAGAACTCAAAGATTGAAGCTTCAGACCCACCATCAGTGGTCAGTCTGGACCTCTCAGACCTGGTCAATGGGGCAGAACCCAAAGACTGAAGCTCCAGACCCACCATCAGTGGTCAGTCTGGACTTCTCAGACCTGGTCAATGGGGCAGAACTCAAAGATTGAAGCTCCAGACCCACCATCAGTGGTCAGTCTGGACTTCTCAGACCTGGTCAGTGGGGCAGAACCCAAAGACTGAAGCTCCAGATCCATCATCAGTGGTCAGTCTGGACCTCTCAGACCTGGTCAGTGGGGCAGAACCCAAAGACTGAAGCTCCAGACCCACCATCAGTGGTCAGTCTGGGCCTCTCAGACCTGGTCAGTGGGGGGGAGAACACAAAGGGAAGCTCCAGACCCACCATCAGTGGTCAGTCTGGGCCTCTCAGACCTGGTCAATGGGGCAGAACTCAAAGATTGAAGCTCCAGACCCACCATCAGTGGTCAGTCTGGACTTCTCAGACCTGGTCAGTGGGGCAGAACCCAAAGACTGAAGCTCCAGATCCACCATCAGTGGTCAGTCTGGACCTCTCAGACCTGGTCAGTGGGGCAGAACCCAAAGACTGAAGCTCCAGACCCACCATCAGTGGTCAGTCTGGGCCTCTCAGACCTGGTCAGTGGGGGAGAACCCAAAGACTGAAGCTCCAGACCCACCATCAGTGGTCAGTCTGGGCCTCTCAGACCTGGTCAATGGGGCAGAACTCAAAGATTGAAGCTCCAGACCCACCATCAGTGGTCCGTCTG
The DNA here is from genome assembly GCA_023653725.1 of Bungarus multicinctus. Classification (NCBI taxonomy): domain Eukaryota; kingdom Metazoa; phylum Chordata; class Lepidosauria; order Squamata; family Elapidae; genus Bungarus; species Bungarus multicinctus. Next base: position 2,581,553 of record CM042836.1, read on the forward strand.
GGCCTCTCAGACCTGGTCAGTGGGGGAGAACACAAAGGGAAGCTCCAGACCCACCATCAGTGGTCAGTCTGGATGGTGGGATCTCAACCAGGAGGCATCAGGGCATCTGGTCCAGAAGAAGACCATAGATGGGTCTTTCAGCCTGTTTAGACAGGCCTGAGTGATGCCACCTTCAGGATGCCCCTTTCCTTAGCTCCATCCCACACTTTTATTCCCACGGTTGGCTTCCCAAAATCCTGAAGGACCTGTCTATAATCTCCACCAACCCGTCCTCAACTCCAAACTCCATCCAGCTGCGGAACACCAGAGAGATCCTGCAAACGGTCCCTGACATCACCTTTCCTCTCCTGGCAAACCCCATCTTTCTTTCTTTCTTTTTTTCTAATTTAAATTCTGTTTAACGCGCCGGCAAGGCTGTGGATTTTAGCCCTTGTGAGTGTTTGCCTCTCAAACAAAATAAAATAAAACAGCCGGCAAAGAACTCAGTATTTACAGGACCCAAAGTATCCTCGTTAAATTGGAGGAGTAAATAACTTTCCACCTTCCCAGCTTCGCTTATATTTGCTCGTGGCCTCGTCAGTAAAAGGGAAAAGCAAACAGTTTGAACAATAGAGAAGAAAGTGTGCGTGGAGTTTGCTGGCTTATTCTTGACCTAACCTCAACTCTCCAGAAATTAAAAATTAGTTTGCCACCTCCATGGCAACTCACACACACATTAGCACACACACTGTTCTCAACAACTGAGCCATCGCAGTTTGCTGGACTATCTCTTTCTTTCTTTCTTTCTTTCTTTCTTTCTTTCTTTCTTTCTTTCTTTCTTTCTTTCTTTCTTTCTTTCTTTCTTTCCTTTCTTTCTGTCTTTCCTTCTTTCTTTCCTCTTTTCTTTCTTTCTTTCTTTCTTTCTTTCTTTCTTTCTTTCTTTCTTTCTTCTTTCTCCTTCCTTCCTTGCATTCTTTCCTTCTTTCTTTCCTTCCTTTCTTTTTCCTTTCTCTTTCTCTCTTTCTTTCTCTTTCTTCTTCTCTCCTCCCTCTCTCCATCCCTCCCTCTCTCACTCTCTCTCTCTTCCTAAAGCCAGCTAGGAAGGTCACAAAAACTCATGTGACCCCAGGACTTTTTTTCAGCCCCGTTGTAGCTTCGAAGGGTCACGAACAAATGGGTGTAAGTCGAGGACTACTGTACCAAAGGTCCTTCACTTCATCTGTCAGAAATGGTGTAGGGTCTCCTGCTTGGGCAAGGGAGTTGGACTAGATGACCTACAAGATCCCTTTCAATTCTGCTATTCTTTTCTATTCTTTTCTTTTCTATTCTATTCCTATTTCTATTCTATTCTAATTTCTGTTCTATTCTAATTTCTTTCTTTCTTTCTTTCTTTCTTTCTTTCTTTCTTTCTTTCTTTCTTTCTTTCTTTCTTTCTTTCTTTCTTTCTTTCTTTCTTTCTTTCCTTCCTTCCCTTCCTTCCTTCCTTCCTTCCTTCCTTCCTTCCTTCCTTCCTTCCTTCTTTCTTTCTTTCTTTCTTTCTTTCTTTCTTTCTTTCTTTCTTTCTTTCTTTCTTTCTTTGCAGGCTCATAAAAAGCTCGCCCGGGAAAAGTGAACAAGAAAATGCGTTCTTGTTGTGTGTGCAGAATTTTACTAGCTGGAGGGCTGACGTCATGCCACGTGATCCTGGTTAGCCCTTTTTATTCTTAGCAATAAAGTTAGGCTTTGCTAAACAGACATCCATCACGCCAGCAAAGGGTTGTTTTCTCCTGGTCGGGCAGACAGACCCAGGAAATGTTGGCCGTCTGTCATCCTTATCTGGGTGTCCCGTGCCTTAATGTTGACGGCACTTTTCAAAAGTCTAATTTTGGAACAGGGAGTTAAGCCTTTGTTTAGAAGGGGTGGCAGCCGCTCTTGTCAAACCAACCCAAAAGGAGGTAAAATGGAAGAGGAATATGTACGGCTGGAAAAAGAGAGAGGGAAAGAGAGCAGGAACGTGTGTGTGTGTATGTGTGTGTTGGAGGGGAGGGGGGAATGATGACAGATAATCTGAGTTGGAAGGGACCTTGGAGGTCATCTAGTCCAACCCCACCTCTGCCCAAGTAGGAGACCCTACACCGTTTCTGACAGTCTCTTCTTGGAAGCCTCCAGGGATGAAGCTCCCAGAATGTCTGAAGGCAACTTCTGTTCCCTGGGTTAGTTGTTCTGTCAGAAAATTCCTCATTTCCAGGTTGAATCCCTCCTTTTATCAGTTTCCATCCGTTATTCCTTGTCTGGCCTTCGGGTGTCTTGGAGAATAGCTTGACCCCCTTCCTCCTCTCTGGGGCAGCCCCTCAAATATTGGAAGGCTGCTCTCCTGTCTCCCCTGGTCCTTTTCTTCCCTAGACTAGCCAGGCCCAGTTCCTGCAACCGTTCTTCATATGCCTTAGTCTCCAGTCCCCTCATCATCCTGGTTGCTCTTCTCTGCACTTTTTCTAGAGTCTCAACCTCTTTTTTATAGTGTGGTGACTAAAACTGGATGCAGTGACCTTACTAAGAAGAGAGAGAGAGAGAGAGAGACTAGCCATGCCCGATTCCTGCAACCATTTATTATAAGCCTCCAGTCCCCCCTATAGATGGATAGATTGACAGACATACACACAGAGATGAAAGATAGATGATAGATAGATGATAGATGATTGATACAGAGATGATAGAAAGATAGATTGAGAGATGATAGATAGACAGATAGACAGACAGACACAGATGATAGATAGATATAGATTGACAGACTAGACTAGCCAGGCCCAGTTCCTGCAACCGTTCTTCATATGTTTTAGTCTCCAGTCCCCTCATCATCCTGGTTGCTCTTCTCTGCACTTTTTCTAGAGTCTCAACATCTTTCTTATAATGTGGTGACCAAAACCAGATATAGTACTCTAGGTGTGGCCTTACTAAGGCTTTATAGAGGGGTATTAGCACCTCCCTTGATCTCGATTGTATCCCTTTGTTAATGCAGAGGAGAGTCTGCAGGAGAGGCTCAAAACAGGATGGCGACTGCAGCAGTGCAGGATGGAGGCTTCAACCGGTTGGGAGCATTTCAGATAAAAACAGCTGGAGCTTCCATCACACCGTTAGTAGACACCATCTTGATTTACGTGGAAGAGGAGATTTGGAGTGGAGTTAAACTCTGCGGTCTTGGGTGCTCCCTGAGCTTGGCTGTGTCCTTGCAGCTGTTTCACGACCCAGCTAGGGAACATGATTAGTGTTAAAGGGGAGGGGAGACTATAGTATATCAATAGTAGAGACCATTAGTAGCTCAGGGTTGAGCTGCAGGGTCCTTGGTGCTCTCTTAGCTGGGTGGTTTCCTTGCAGATGTTTCATGACCCAACTAGGGAACATCATTGGTGATAGAAAGGAGTGGTGTGTGCAGGGAGGAGGAGGAGGAGGGCAGGAGGAAGGGGAGGGGGAGGATGAGGGGAGGAGAAGGAGTGGGAGGAGGAGAAGGGGAGGAGGAGGAAGAGAAGAAGAAGGAGAAGAAGAGGAGGAGGAAGAGGGGAGGAGGGGAAGCGGAGGGCGAGCAGGAAGAGAAGGGGAGGAGGAGGGAGGGGAAGAGGAGGGATAAGGGGAGGAGGAGGGGGAGGAGAGGAGAAGGAGGGGAGGAGGAGGGGAGGGAGAAGGAAGGGAGGGGGGAGGGGAGGAGGCGGAGAAGGGGAAGAGGAGGAAGAGAAGAAGAAGGAGAAGAGGAGGAGGGAAGGAGGAGGGGGAGGAGGAAGAGAAGGGGAGGAGGAGGAGAGGGAGGAGGGGAGGGGAGGGAGGGGAGGGAGGAGGGGGAGGAGGAGGGGAGGAGGAGGAGGAAGAGGAGAGGACGAAGGGGGAGGAGGAGGAGAAGGGAGGAGGGAGGGGAGGGGAAGAGGAGGGATAGGGAGGGGAGGAGGGGAGGAGGCGGAGAGGGGCGAGGAGGGGGGGAGGAGAGGAGAAGGAGGGAGGAGGAGGGGAGGAGAGAAGGGAAGGGAGGGGGAGGGGAGGAGGAGGAGAAGGGGAAGAGGAGGAAGAGAAGAAGAAGGAGAAGAGGAAGAGGAGGAGGGGAGGAGGAGGGGAGGAGGAGGAGAGGAAGAGGGGGAGGAGGGGGAGGGGAGGGAGAGAAGGAGGAGAAGGGGAGGAGGAGGGGGAGCAGGAGGAAAAGAAGAAGAAGGAGACAAAGAGTAGGAGGAGGAGGGGAAGAGGGGGAGGAGGAGGAGGGGGAGGAGGACAACAATGACGGCAACCATTATGGGCTCCTTGCTGCTCTCTGAGCTGGGGGGTTTTCTTGGAGAAGTTCCATGACCAAACTAGGGAACATCATCAGTGCTACAAGGAGGGTTGTGGGGAGGAGGAGGGCCATGAAGTCCTTGGTGCCCCCTGAGCCCGCTAATTTTCTTGCATCCTACTCACCAGGATGAAAGCCGGGCTGATGACCACCCAACAGATCCTCCAGAACCAGCCAGGGACGAACCCCAGCATCTCCTTCACGTCGCTGCAAAATTGGGTGACCCCTGTGGAGGGAGACAAAGAAGGAATGAGCGCCGACGGATTTCAGAAGCGCCCGTGAAGGGAGGGTCGGGGTCCCCTACGACTGGGTCAAGGTATTTCCCTGAAACTTGGAATTGCCATGAGGACCTACACAGGCACAGGGTCGCTCTTCCTGGGCCACAAAGGTGTGTATTTAACACTGAAACTTGGATTGTGTAGGTCTAGTCGATCTCCACGCTCTTCCCGTGTGTGTATTCTTGTGTTGTGTCTGTCTCAGTCTCTCTCTCACTCTGTTGTCTTTACTCGACGCTTCGGTCTCTGGGTAATCTCTCTGTCTCTTGGTATCTCTCTCTCTCTTCGCAACCCACACAATGGGTTTGTCTCTCTCTATTATCTCTGTCTCTATGGACTCTCCAGTGTCGGTCTATCTCTTCTCTCTCTCTGTATCTCTCTCTTTGTCTATGGGTATAAGTCTCTCTCTCTCGTGTCTTTATCACAAACATTTTCAACTCTCTCTCTATGTCTCTGCCTTTGTCTCTATCTCATATCTATCTCTGTCTCTCTCGCTCAGTCTCTCTCTCGACTCACGGGTTCTGGGTATCGGACTCTCTCTATCAAACACACAAACACTGGGTATCTCTGTCTCTCTTGTCTCTCTCTCTCTCCTCAACACACAAACACACTCCTCTCTCTGTCTCTGTCTCTATCTCTCCATCTCTCTGGTCTCTCTATCTCTGGGTATCAGTCTCGGTCCATCTGTCTCTCTCTCGTATCCATTATCTATCTGTACTCTCTCTCTCACACACACAACACTCTCTGTCTGTCTATGTCTCTATATATTCTCCATCTCTCTCTCTCTCTCTCTATCTCTTAGTCTCTCTCTCGGTCTCGGACTCTCGGTCTCTGGGTATCAGTTCTCTCTCTCTCTCTCTCTCTCTCTCTCTCACACACACACACACTCTCTGTCTCTCTGTCTCTGTCTCAGCTCTCTCTCTCTCGGTCTCATATCTCAGTTTCTCTCTCTCGGCTCGGACTCTCGGTATATGGGTTTATCAGTCTCTCTCTGTCTCTCTCTCTCTCTCTCACACACACACTCTCTGTATCTCTGTCTTGTCTAGCTATCCATCTCTCTCTCTCTCGGTCTCTCTCTCTAGGTTAGAGGACGTACGGACTCTCTCGGTCTAGGACTCTGGTCTTGGGTATCATTCTCTCTCTCGTCTCTCTCTCTCTCAAACACACAACACACACACACAAACTCTCTGTCTCTGTCTCTGTCTATATCTACCACTCTCTATCTCTCTCTTCTCTAGCTCTCGGCGCATCTCTCTATCGGTCAGGACTCTCTCGGTCTCTGGGTAGCAGTCTCTCTGTCTGTCTCCTCTCTCTCTCACACAACACACACACCACTCTCTGTATCTCTCTGCGCGCCGTATTCTACAATCATATCTCTCGTCTCTCGGGTCTATCTCTCTCGGTATATCTCTCTCTCGCTCTCTCGGGCTAGGACTTCTCTCGGGACTTCGGGTCTCTGGGTATTCACCGTATCTCTCTCTCCGTCTCTCTCTCTCTCTCTCTCACACACACACACTCTCTGTCTATCTGGCTCACTGTCTCTATCTATCTCAATCTCTCTCTCTCTCTCAGTCTCTCTCTCTCAGTCTCGGACTCTCTCGGTCTCTGGGTATCAGTCTCTCTGTGGTCTCTCTCTCTCTCCTCTCTCTCACACCACACTCTCTGTCTCTCTGTCTCTGTCTCTATCTATTATCCATCTCTCTCTCTCTCGGTTCTCTCTTAGTCTCTCTCAGCTCATCTCGGTCTCGCTCTCTCTAGGTCTCTGGGTATCAGTCTCTCTCTGTCCTTTGTCTCTCTATCTCTCTCTCCGCTCATAACTAAACACACACTCTCTCTCTCTGTATTAATCTCTGTCTCTATCTTCCATCTCTCTATCTCTCTCAGGTCTCTATCTTCAGTCTCTCTCTCCGGTCTCGGACTCTAGGTCTCTGGGTATCAGTCTCTATCTGTCTCTCTATCTGTAATCTATCTCACACACAAAAAAACAAACTCTCTGCTCCTCGCTCTATCTAGCGCAATCTCTCCATCTCTCTATCGGCTCTCTATTCTGTCTCTCTCTCTCGGTCTCGGCTTCTCGGTCTCTGGGTAGCAGTCTCTAGTCTCTCCTTCTCTCTCTCTCTCTCGCACACACACACAAACAATCACTCTCTGTCTCTCTGTCTCTGTCTCTATATCTCCATCCTATCTCCTCTCCGTCTCTTATCTATCTATATCTATCGGTTCGCGGACTCCTCTCGGTTTAGGGGTATCAGTCTCTCTCAGTGCTTCTTCCTCTCTCACCACAACCACACCTATCGGTCTCTGTCATCTATCTATTCTCATCTCTCTCTCTAGCAGTCGCTAGCTTCTCCTAGCGGTAAGGCGGTACTATCTTCAGGTCTCGGGTAGCAGTCTCTCTCTGTCTCTCTCGGCCTCTCGCTCCTCACACACCACAGCGCTCTGTCCTCTGTCCTGTCCTAGCTCTCCATATCCTCGGTTTCTCGCGGTAGCGATATCGTATCTTATCTCGGTCTCCGGAGCTAATCAGCTGTTCGGGATCAGTATCTCTATGTTCTTGTCTCTATCGCTACTTTCTTCTCTCTCAACAAACCAACACACACTCACTTCTCTGTTCATCTGAATCTCTCCATATCTCTCATCTATCGGTTCTCTCAGATCTCTCTCCTCTCCTCCCGGGGACTCTCTCGGTCTATGGTTATCTCAAGTCTCATTCTCGCTCTTATCGCTCTCACACACAACACAACATCTTGTCTATGTCTATATCTCTCCATCTCTCTCTCTCGCTCACGGTCTCTGTCTCTCTCTCTCGGGCTATCTAGCCTACTCTCTCTCTTCTTCTCTCAGTCTGTCTCTCGCTGTCTCTCTGGGAGCTCTATCAGTCTCTTGGTCGTAGGTCATCTCACATATCAGTTCTCTCTATCTGTCTCTTCTCTCTCAAACCACACACAATCTCTGTTCTCTCTGTACTCTGTCTCTATCTCTCCTCTCTCTCTCTTTCTCTCTCGTCTAGTATCTCTAACTCTCCCCTCCGGCTCTCTCTCTCCTCTGGGTCTCTCTGTCCTCTCTACACCTCTCGACCATCTCTCGGTCTCTATCATCTAGTCTCTCTATCTCTCTCTCCTCAACTCCTCGTCTCTCTCACTGGTCTCTCTCGGGTCTGGGTATCAGTCCTCTCTCTGTCTCTCTCTCTCTGTCTCCTCTCACACCCAATCACTCTCTGATAAAAACTCTATATCTCTCTCTCTCGTCAGTCTCTTCTCTATCTCTCTCTCTCTCGGTCTCTCTCTCAGTCTCTCTCTCTCGGTCTCGGACTCTCTCGGTCTCTGGGTATCAGTCTCTCTTCTCTCTGCTATGTATCTCTCTCTCTCTTCTCACACACACTCTCTGTCCTCTCTCTCTGTCTCTATCTCTCCATACAGGTCCTCTCTCATTCTCATGCTCTCTCCAGTCCTCTGGTATCTCTCGGTCTCTGGGAGCAGTATCTCTTCTACTGTCTCTTTGGTACTCTCTCTCTCTCTCACGTCTCTTCTGTCTTCTCGTCTCTCACACACACTCAAAAAAGATCTGTCTCTCTGTCTCTGTCTCTATAATCTCTCCCATCTCTCTCTCTCCTCTATCTCTCTAGGTCAGTCTCTCTCTCTCTGGTCTAGGACTCTCTCGGTCTCTGGGTATCAGTCTCTCTCTGTCTCTCTGTCTCTCTATCTTCTCCTCACACACCACACTCTATGTCTATCTGTCTCTGTATCTCTATCTCTCCATCTCTTCTCTCTTCGGTTCAGTCTCTCTCTCAGTCTCTCTCTCTCGGCTCTCGGGACTCTCTCGGTCCGGGTATCAGTCTCTCTCTGTCTCTTGTCTCTCTCTCTCTCTCACACCTCTCTGTCTCTCTGTCTCTGTATCTATCATCTCGCATCTCTCTCTCGTATATCTCTCGGTCTCTGCTGTCCCTCTCTCTCCGGTCTCTCTGCCTCCGGTCTATGGTATCTCTCTCTCAGGTTCTCTCTGACTCTCTAAGTCCTATCACACAACACACACAACTCTCTGTCTCTCTTCTGTCTCTATCTCGGACTCTCTCTCTCTCAGTCGTCCTCGGGTAGGTCAGTCTCTCTCTCTCAGTCTCGGGTCTCTCTCGGTTCTGTATCGTCTCTCTCTCACACACAACACCTCTCTTTCTCTCCATGTGTCTCTATCTCTCTCTCTCCTCTCTCGGTCCTCGGACACAACCGGGTCCTCTGGGTTCACTCACTCTCTCTCTGTCTCTTGTCTATGTATCTATTTTCCATCTCTCTCGCTCTCTCAGTCTCTCTCTCAGTCTCTCTATCGGTCAGTCTCGGACTCTCTCGGTCTTCTCTGGGTATCAGTATCTCTCTGTCTGTCTCTCTCTATCTCTCAACACACACACTCTCTTATATTCTCTCTGTCTCTGTATCTATCGCATCTCTCTCTCCTCTCGTCGGTCCACTCTCTTCTCTCAGTTCTCGGTCTAGGACTCTCTCAGTCGGTCCGACTCTGGGTTTCTGTATCAGTCTCTCTCTGTCTCTCTGTCTCTCTCTCTCTCTCTCACACACACACACTCTCTGTCTCTCTGTCTCTGTCTCTATTCCCCTCCATCTCTCCAGTCTCTCTCGGTCTCTCCCCTCAGTCCTCTCTCGCGTCTAGCTCCCTCTCCGTCTCGGACTCTCTCGGTCTCGGACTCTCTCGGTATCAGTCTCTCTCTGCGCCTCTCTGTCTCTCTCTTATATCTCTCTCACACACAAACACAACACACTCTCTGTCTCTCTGTCGATGTCTTATCTCTCATCTCTCAACCCCCCCCTCTCTCTCTCGGTCTCTCTCTCAGTCTCTCTCTCTCGGTCTCGGACTCTCTCGGTCTCTGGGTATCAGTCTCTCTCTGTCTCTCTCTCTCTCTCTCTCCTCTCACACACACACACTCTCTGTCTCTCTGTCTCTGTCTCTATCTCTCCATCTCTCTCTCTCTCTCAGTCTCTCTCTCAGTCTCTCTCTCGGTCAAGTCTCCCGGACTCTCTCGGTTCTGGGTAGCAGTCTCTCTCTCTGTCTCTCTGTCTCTCTCTCTCACACACACACACACTCTCTCTCTTGTATCTGTCTCTATCTCTAGCTCTCATCTCTCTCCTTCTCTCGGACTCTCTCTCTCTCTCTGGTTCGTTCCATCCCCCACTCTCTCGTCTCGGCACTATCGGTCTCTGGGTCTCTCTCTCTCCAGTCTCTCTCTCTCTCTCTCCTCACACGACACAACACACTCTCTGTCTCTTGTCTCTGTCTCTATATATCCTATCGCTCTCGGTCTCTCTCTCAGTCTCTCTCTTACGGTGCTACGGAATCTCTCGGGCTCTGGTATCAGTCTCTCTCTGTCTATATCACACAAAGGGCACACACACACTCTATGGTCTCTCTGTCTTCTCTATCTCTCCATCTCTCTCTTCTTCTCCTCTTACTCCCACACTACACCTCTCGTCTCATGGTCATCTCTCTTCTCTCTCTGTCTCTACTCTCTCTCACATCTATTCTCTGCTCTATCTCACTCCTCTTTTCTCGCCTCAGTTCTCTCTCTCTGCTCTCTCTCGGTCGGTCTCGGAGTCTCTCATGTCTCTGGTCTCGGAAGTCTCTCCTCTCTACGGTCGGAATATATTTTTTCTTCTCGGGTATAGTCTTCTCTCTCACTCTCCTATCTCTCTCAGTCTCTGGTATCTCTGTCTCTTTCTAGCTCTCTCTCTCTCTCTTCTATCTCTCATATCAGGTCTCTATGTCTCTCTCTTCTCTCATGGGATCTCGTATACTCTGCTCGGCTCTCTCTGTCATCGGTCTATCGTCACTATCTCTCGTCTCCTCTTTCTCTCTCTCTGCAGTCCTCTCTCCTTCTGCTGGGTATCAGTATCACGGTCATCTCTCTAACTCTCTGCACACACACACCTCTGTCTCTCTGTCTCTACCATATCGGTCTCTCGTGTCGTCTCGTGGTCTATATGTATCAGTCTCTCTCTATCTCCCATTCTCTGTCTCTCTCATCCTTCTGTCTCTCGCGTCTCGGACTCTCTCGGTCTCGGGTATCAGTCGGTCTCTCCTCCTCTCTGTCCATCTCTCTGTCTCTGTCTCTATCTCTCTCGGGTCTCTCTTCTGTCTCTCTCGCTCAGTCTCTCTCTCAGTCGGTCTCGGACTCTCTCGGTATCCATCTCTTCACGCAACACAATCTCTGTCTCTTGTCTCTCTCACAAACCCACACACACTCTCTGTCTCTGTCTCTCTCTATCTCTCTCTCTCTCTCCTCTCTCAGTCTCGGGACTCTCTCGGATCTCTGGGTATCAGTCTCTCTCTGTCTCTCTCTCTCTCTCTCTCTGTCTCGCTCCACACACACAACGCTCTGTCTCTCTGTCTCTGTCTCTATCTCTTTCCATCTCTCCTCTCTCGGTCTCTCTCTCAGCAGTATCTCTCTCCCATCTACTCGGTCTCGGACTCTCTCCGGTCTCTGGTATCAGTCTCTCTCTCTCTGTCTCCTCTCTCTCTCTCTCTCTCTAACAACAATCTCTGTCTCTCGGTCTCTATCTGCCATCTCCATCTCTCTCTCTCTCGGTCCATCTCTCAGTCCTCGCTCTCAGGTCTCTCTCTCAGTCTCTCCTCGGCTCTCAGGACACTCTCGGTCTCTGTCTCTCTCTGTCTCTCTCTCTCTCTCTCTCTCTCACACACACACTCTCTGTCTCTCTGTCTCTGTCTCTATCTCTCCATCTCTCTCTCTCGGTCTCTCTCTCAGTCTCTCTCTCTCGGTCTCGGACTCTCTCGGTCTCTGGGTATCAGTCTCTCTCTGTCTCTCTCTCTCTCTCTCTCTCTCTCACACACACACTCTCTGTCTCTCTGTCTCTGTCTCTATCTCTCCATCTCTCTCTCTCTCGGTCTCTCTCTGTGTCTCTCACTCTCACTCTCTCTCTCTCTCTCTGTCTCTCAGTCTCTCTCTGACTTGGTCTTTGTCTCTCTCTGTATCTTTTTCTCTGTGCCTCTCTCACACACACACTCCCTCTCTATCCCTCTCTGTCTCTGCCTTTGTCTGTCTCTCTGTCTCTCTCTCTCTCTTTCAATCTCTGTCTCTCTCTCTGTGTCTTTGTCTCTCTCTTTCTCTGTTAAAACCTTGATGCCTGCAGGAAGAGCTCTAGGAAGAAGCAGGTGTCCAAACGCAGGTATCTCCTGAGCTCCTTGTGCTTATGGAAGCCCACCACATCTAGACTAGACATGGGCTCCTTCCCCTGCTGCGTGGCGAGAGATGGGTGGCCACCAGGGCCCTACCCCCCCCCATTGGTTGCTCCCCAAGGAAGAAGCCACTGTTCCCAACCCATCGTCCCCCACTACGACGTGCAGATGGATGCTCACCATAGAACCAAGCCACGGCAATGGATTCCAGAAACACGACGGCTATCACGGCTGGCCCCGTGGCGTATTCCTCAAAGAGTTTCACCACGTAGGCCCCTCCCTGGGAGGAAGGGAGGAAAGAAAGAAAAAGAAGAAGAATTGGGAGAAGGAAAGGGGTCTCAAAAGCCTTCCGGGGGGAGGGAGTGCAGCTCCCCTCCTCTACTCGTTGCAGAATACCTTATGCCACCAGACTCGAAACTCTAGACCTAGAAAACCTTGAATTACTCCGTCTCTGGTCCAATCTAAGTATAGTATATAAAATCATACATTGCAATGTCCTACCTTTCAATGAATACTTCAGCTTCAACCATAACAACACAAGAGCAAACAATAGATACAAACTCAAGGTTAATCGCACCAAACCTGATTGCAGGAAATACGACTTCAGCCACAGAGTGGTCAATGGCTGGAATACTCTACCTGACTCTGTGGTCTCTTCCCCAAAAACTTTAACTTTAGACTGTCTACTATTAACCTCACCCCTTTCCTAAGAGGCCTGTAGGGGGTGTGCATAAGTGCACCAACATGCCTACCGTCCCTGTCCTATTGTTTTGGGGTAGAGGGTCATATCAGGCCAGGAGACCGTGCTCCCGCGGTCTCCAAGCGGTAGCGCGCTCCGACCCTCCTGACCCGCTTTGCAGGCCTGTTTGTGTAGAGTCTCAGGCCCTGAGTATCTGCTGATGCTGTGCAATGCCAGGTCCGCTATTAATAAGGCCCCCCTGATCTACGATCTCATTCAGGGAAGAGGGTGCGGACCTGGCAGGTGTCACCGAAACCTGGTTGGGCCCAGAGGGTGGTGTTCCTCTGGTGGAGATTTGCCCACCAGGTTTCCAAGTATTCCATCGACCGAGGTCTCAGGGAAGGGGTGGTGGGGTGGCGGCGATTATTAGAGAAGTCCTTTGTCCTAGGGAGGCCACTGTTCCTCAGACGGCTGGTTGTGAGTCTCTCTTTGTGAAGTGGGGTCAGGGGGTTCAGATGGGCCTTTTGATAGCATACCTGGCTCCCTGCCACGTGTCATCGGCCCTGCCGGACTCCTCGAGGTGAAAGCCGGGCTGGCGGTTAAGACCCCTAGGCTTTTAGTCATGGGGGGTTTCAACCTGCCTTCACTCGGGGAAACCTCTGGGGTGGCTCGGGAGTTCCTGGCTTCCATGACGGCCATGGACCTGACCCAACTAGTGTCTGGCCCCACTCACATGGGGGGACACATACTGGACCTGATTTTCATCTCTGGTCAGTGGTTGAATGATTGCAGTTTTGGGGGTTTAGTCATAAAACCCTTGTCATGGTCAGATCATTCTCTCCTCAGGCTTGACTTCTGTGCCACCACCCCCCACCGCAGGGAGGCAGAACCGAGGAGATGTTTCCGCCCCAGGCGCCTGATGGATCCTGAATGGTTCCAGACGGAGCTTGGGCCATTTCCTGAGTCGCTGGCTCATAACTCGGCCGGAGACTTAGTGGCCACCTGGGATAGGTTGGCCGCCGAGGCTCTGGACCGAATTGTGCCTTTGCGACCTCTGACGCGGCACAGATCCCATCCAGTTCCGTGGTTTACGGAGGAGCTGAGGGAGATGAAGTGCCGGAAAAGACGTCTGGAGGGCGTCTGGAGGACCAGTCGCGCCGAGTCTGACCGGACACAGGTGAGGTCCCATATTAGGACCTACCTAGTGGCGATAGAGGCGGCGAAGCGTTTGCATGTCTCCGCTCTTATTGCGTCGGCAGAAAATCGGCCTGCCGCCCTGTTTAGAGTGACCCGCTCCCTGCTTGAGCCGGGAGCGTGGGAGGACCTCTTGCAGGGCAGGGCAGAAGAGTTTTCCCAATTTCTGCACGATAAAATCGCTCATTCGGGACGGGCTGGACTCCAGTTGGGTGGTCCTGGGGGAGGTGTCCAAGGGCAAGTCTTGAGACTATTATCTGGGAGGAGTTCGATCCTGTGACCGCCGAGGGCGTGGACAGGTTGCTGGGGAGGCTGAACACCACCACATGTTTGTTGGACCCGTGCCCCTCCTGGTTGGTTTCTACCTCCAGGGAGGTGACATGAGGCTGGCTCCAGGGGATTGTCAATGCTTCGTTGAGGGAGGGGTTGCTCCCTACCACCCTGAAAACGGCGATGGTGCGGCCTCTCCTCAAGAAGCCTGCCCTGGACCCAGCGCTTTTGAATAACTATCGTCCAGTCTCCAACCTCCCCTTTGTGGCGAAGGTTGTTGAGAGTGTGGTGGCGCGTCAGCTCCCTCAGTACCTGGAGGAAGCGACCTACTTAGATCCATTCCAATCGGGCTTCAGGCCCGGGTACAGTACCAAAACAGCATTGGTCGCGTTGGTTGATGATCTCTGGAGGGCTCGTGACAGAGGCTACTCCTCTGTCCTGGTCCTATTAGATGTCTCTGTGGCTTTTGATACTATCGACCATAGTATCTTATTGCGGCGGTTGGAGGGGTTGGGGATTGGAGGAACTGTCCTACGATGGCTCTCCTCCTTCCTCTCCAACCACTCGCAATTTGTGTCCACCCCTAGGCCCCTCATTTGTGGGGTGCCTCAGGGGTCGGTCCTCTCCCCTCTTTTGTTCAATGTTTATGTGAAGCCACTGGGGGAGATTATCCATGGTTTTGGGGTGCAGTGTCATCTCTATGCGGATGACACTCAGCTTCACATCTCCACCCCAAACCACCCCAACGATGCTGTGGAGGTCATGTCCTGGTGCCTGGAGGCCGTGCGGATCTGGATGGGCAGGAACAGGCTCCGGCTCAACCCTTCCAAGACTGAGTGGCTGTGGTTTCCGGCGCCCCGATATAGTCAGCTGACTCCGTCGCTGGCTATTGGGGGAGAGATCTTAGCCCCCACAGAGAGGGCTCGCAATCTAGGCATCCTCCTGGATGTACGGCTGTCATTAGAAGATCATATCACGGCCGTCTCCAGGGCGGCTTTTTATCAGGTTCACCTGATGCGCCAGTTGCGGCCCTTTCTTGATCGGGGCGCCTTACACACGGTCACTCATGCCCTCGTCACCATCCCGCCTGGACTTCTGTAACGCCCTCTACATGGGGCTCCCTGCGGGGAGCACCCGGAGGCTCCAACTGGTGCAAAATGCGGTTGCGCGGGTGATTATGGGGGCGTCGAGATACTCCCTATGTGACGCCTCTTCTGTGCGAGCTGCATTGGTTACTGGTAGCCTTCCGGGTTCGATTTAAAGTATTGGTTTTGGCTTTTAAAGCGCTCCATGGCATCGGACCAGAGTTATCTGCCGGTAGTCTCCCACCGATCTGTGCGCTCCCACAGGGAGGGTCTCCTTCGGGTCCCGACGGCATCTATGTGCCGCCTGGTGACCCCGAGAAATAGGGCCTTCTCTGCGGGGGCTCCCACCCTCTGGAATGGGCTTCCTCCTGAATTATGGACAACCACTGACCTGAAGGCATTTAGATGTGCTTTGAAAACCTGGCTCTTCGAGCAGGCCAGCCTGGGCTGATATTAAATTAGGGTTTTAATATTGGGATTTTAGAATTGGCTTTGTTTTTTAACTATTGGGGTTTTAATGGTATAATTTTAGCCTTAATTTAATTTATTTTAACTTTTGTAATTGGTATTGTATTTTATTTGGCTGTGCACCGCCCTGAGTCCCTCGGGAGAAGAGCGGTATATAAATCTGATATAAATAAAAAAAATAAATACTTATACCTATTATCTTGTAAGTGACCGACAAATCAAATAAATTCTAAATTCATTCAAACGCCAAAAGAAGAAATGCCCCACATGCGTAAAGACAAAAGAGTCTGGAAAGGCACTTTCTGTTTACTTATCTATTAATTTGACAAATGTATTTGTCACCCATCCCACAATTGAGGCTGCCCTGAAAACTTTAATAGTTATTTATTATGTGTTGGAGGGGTCCTTGGTGATCTCTGAGCTGGGTGGTTTTGTTGCAGGAGTTTCATCACCCAACTAGGTAATGCCTTGAGTGCTAGAAGGGAGGAGGAGGAGGAGGAGGAGGAGGAAGAAAAAGAGGAACAGGAAGGAGAAGGAAGAGGAGTACGAGGAGGAGGAGGAAGAAGAGGAAGAGAAGAAGAGAGGAGGAGGAGGAAGAGAAGAAGAATAAGAAAAAGTGAGGAAGAAGAAAAGGAAGGAGAAGGAAGAGTATGAGGAGAAGGAAGAAGAAGAGGAGGTTAAGAAGAGGAGGAGGAGGAAGAAGAAGGGGAAGATAAGAAGAGGAGAGGAGGGGAAAGAGAGGAACAAGTGCGGAGAAGAAAGGAAGAGGAAGGCGGAGTATGAGGAGAAGGAAGAAGAAGAGGAGGTTAAGAAGAGGAGGAGGAGGAAGAAGAGGAAGATAAGAAGAGGAGGAAGGAGAAGAAGAGGAAAAAGTGAGGAAGAAGAAAAGGAAGAGGAAGGAGGAGTATGAGGAGAAGGAAGAAGAAGAGGAGGTTAAGAAGAGGAGGAGGAGGAAGAAGAAGAGGAAGATAAGAAGAGGAGGAGGAGGAAGAGAAGAAGAAGAAAAACTGAGGAAGAAGAAAAGGAAGAGGAAGGAGAAGGAAGAGTATGAGGATAAGGAAGAAGAAGAGGAAATTAAGAAGAGGAGGAGGAGGAAGGAGGAGGAGAAAGAAGAAGAAGAGAAGAAGAAAAAGAAAAAGTGAGGAAGAAGAAGAAAAGGAGGAAGAGGAGGAAGGAGGAGGAAGGGGAAGAGGGAGATAAGAGGAAGAAGCAGAAGGAGAAGGATATTTTTTCCCCTTACAGACGTTTCCTTACCCAACTAGGTAACATCATCAGTGTCACAGCAAACAATAATAAACAGTAAACATCATTTATTTAGCACATGGTTTATATATCCCACCGACCCCACTGCCCACCTTCCTCCCCCCCTCCCCCCAGGGGCCGCATCGGCTACTTACAAAGGTCAGCGTGGACAAAGAGCCCATGAAACACGTCACGATCAAAATCAGCACAAACCACTCCCGCTGTTTGCCCCAGATGTGGGGGAATTCGTCCAGCACGGCGGTAATGACCCCCTCCAGGCCCGCAAACTGAGACATTGGAAGAGGTCAAGGAAAGAAAGGGTTACCTCCAGAAGTTGCGGGTGCGCCATCACTGGAGCTTTGAGCAGGGGGCTGGACTAGAAGACCTCCAAGGTCCCTTCCAATGTTATGCAATTATTCTACGGGAGGAAGGGAGGAAGGAAGGAAGGGAGGTAAAGGGAAGAAAGAAAAATAGGAATGGAAAAGAGGGAGGGAGGAAGATGAGAAGTCAAGAAAAGAAGAAAGGAAAATGATAAACTGAAGAAAGAAAAATGAGAAGAAGGAAGGAAGGAAAATGATAAAGGGAAGAAAGAAAAAATAGAAAAAAGAAGATAAAGGAAAGAAAAAAAATGGGGATGGAAAAGGGGGAGGGAGGAAGGAAGGAAGGTAGCTCCGAAGTCCCTTCTAATCCTATTACGTTATGTTCAGAAGTCCTGCCAACTCCCAGCTATGCAGTTCCTGGCATTCCAATCCCTAGGATTGGAGGGCCCCTTGGAGGTCATTTAGTTCACCCC
>CM042836.1:2599516-2662155 GCA_023653725.1 Bungarus multicinctus
TTTGTTCCATAGTGGGTCATGGGTAAATCGTCTGCAAAGGGGGGGGGAAAACCCCACACAGCCAAGTCGTAGCAACCAAGGGACCCCAAAAGCTCATTCCTTCCTTCATTCAATTCCTTTCCTTCCTTCCTTACTTTCCTTCCTTCTTACCTTTCCCATGCACTGATGGAGGATATTCCCAGCGGGTCATGGAAATGTACTGCAGGAAAACCACCAGCTCCAGAGAGCACCAAGCGGCCCAAACTATCTCTCTTCTCTTTCCTTCCTTCTTCCTTCCTTTCCTTGGTCTCTGTGTTCTCTATTCCGTTTCTTTTTGGTCCATTCCCCCTTCCAGTCTTTATTCTCTCTTCCTTTCTTTTCTTCCTTTCTTTTTTCCTTCCTTTCTCTTCCTGTCCTTCCTTCCTTTTCCTTCCTTTCCCTTCCTTCTCACCACAATTGCGAGGGTTTTCAAGACTAGATAGAGAGTTTGGACAACCTTGGTCTGAAATGGTTTATAGGGTTCCTATCTGAGCAGGGGCGTTGGACTAGAAGTACCTATAAGGTCCCTTCAACTCTACTCTTCCGCTCATTGCCTTCCTTTTCCCTTCCTTTTTTTACCTTTATTTTTCTTTTTCTCTTTTTCTTTCTTCCCTTTTTTTGTTCTTTCCTTCCGTTCTACCATGTGATGATGTTCCTTAGTGGGTAATGAAAGGTCTGCAAGAAAACCACCCAGCTCAGAGTAGCACCAAGGACCCAACTTATCTTCCGCTTTTACTTTTACTTCCTTCTTCCTTCCTCCTTATTTCCTTCCTTGCCTTCCTTCCTCCGTCCTTTCCTTACCTTCCTTTCTACCACTGAGGATGTTCCCTAGTTGGGTCATGAAATGTCCTGCAAGGGGGAAAACACCCCAGCTCAGAGGGCACAAGGACCCAAACTATCTTCCTCATCCTTCCTTCTTCCTTCCGTCCTCAGTTCTTCCTTCTTACTTCCGTCCTTTTTCCTTCCTTCCTTCCTTCCTTCATCCCTCCCTCCTTCCAGGCCATGATGATGTTCCCTAGTTGGGTCATGAAATGTCTGCAAGAAAACCACCCAGCTCAGAGAGCACCAAGGACCCAACTATCTTCTTCTCCTTCCTTCCTTCCTTCCTTCCTTCCTTCCTTCCAGTACTGATGATGTTACTTAGTTGGGTCATGAATCGTCTGCAAGAAAACCACCCAGCTCAGAGAGCACCAAGGACCCAACTATCTTCCTCTTCTCCTTCCTTCCTTCCTTCCTTCCTTCCTTCCTTCCTTCCTTCATCCCTCCCTCCTTCCAGCACTGATGATGTTCCCTAGTTGGGTCATGAAATGTCTGCAAGAAAACCACACAGCTCAAAGAGCACCAAGGACCCAACTATCTTCCTTCCTTCCTTCCTTCCTTCCTTCCTTCCTTCCTTCCTACTTTCCTGCACTGATGATATTCCCTAGCTGGGTCATGAAATGTCTGCAGGAAAACCACCCAGCTCAGAGAGCACCAAGGACCCAACTATCTTCCTCTTCTCCTTCCTTCCTTCCTTCCTTCCTTCCTTCCTTCCTTCCTTTCTTCCTTCCTTCCTTCCTTCCTTCCTTCCTTCCTTCCTTCCTTCCTTCCTGTCTTGTTCTCTCTTCCTTTTCTTTTTTCCATCCTTCCAGTCTTATTCTTTCTTCCTTCTTTTCTTCCTTTCTTTTTTCCTTCCTTCCTTCCTTCCTTCCTTCCTTCCTTCCTTCCTTCCTTCCTTCTCCATCACTGGAGGTTTTCAAGAAGAGATTGGACAGCCCTTGGTCTGAAATGGTATAGGGTCTCCTATCTGAGCAGGGGGTTGGACTAGAAGACCTCTAAGGTCCCTTCAACTCTATCTTCCTTCCTTCCTTCCTTCCTTCCTTCCTTCCTTCCTTCCTTCCTTCCTTCCTTCCACCACTGATGATGCTACCTAATTGGGTCACGAAACGTCTTCAAGAAATCCCCCAAGCTCAGAGAAGCACCAAGGACAACCCTGAGCTGCGAAGATCCTCCCCTCTTGGTCTTTGCACTCCATTCCCACATTCACCCCTGCCCCATGTCCCCTAAGGGTGACCCAGCCTGGCTCCCCTGATTTACCTTTGAAGATGGGGCAGATCTTCCTCCATACGGAGATGCAGCCGTGGCGGTGATACTGGCCCAGCGCCAGCTCCATGTAGAAGAGAGGGATCCCTCCGAAGATGGCCATGATTGTGTAGGGTATGAGGAAGGCCCCTAGGCGAAAGGGTAGGATGAGAAAGGGGTTGGACTAGAAGACCTCCAGGGTCCCTTCCAACTCTGCTATTCCGTATGGCAAACACAGGGAGTCCTCGACTGACAACTGTTTCACTTAGGGACCGTTCAAAGGTGCAACGGCACTGGCAAAAGTGACTTAAGAATATATATATATATATATATTTGCAGTTATGGCCTTTGTAGCATCCTCCTGGTCACGTGATCAAAATTCAGCCGTTTGGCAACTGACTCGTATTTATGACGGTTGCAGGGTCCCGGGGTCAGGGGATCCCCTTTTTGTGGCCTTCCTTGAAACACCCCCTCATTTTGCCAAGTTCCCTCCCTTCATGGTGGAGGATTCACGAGTCTTTGGTCTCCACACTATGAAGAGACTCTAGAAAGAGGGCAGAGAAGAGCAACCAGGAGGACGAGGGGACTGGAGGCTAAAACATACGATCAACGGTTGCAGGAACTGGGCCTGGCTAGTCTAGTCTGTCTATATCTATCTATCATCTGTGCCTCTATCTATCTATCTATCTATCTATCTATCTATCTATCTATCTATCATCATCATCATCTGTCGATCTATCTATCCATCCATCCATCCATCTGTCCATCTCTATCTATCTATCATCTGTGTCTGTCTGTTTATCTATCTATTTATCTATCTATTTATCATCTCTCTCTCTCTATCATGTGTTTCTTTCTATCTATCTATCTATCTATCTATCTATCTATCTATCTATCTATCTGTATATCTAATCTCCCATTATCTATCTATCTATCTATCTATCTATCTATCTATCTATCTATCTATCTATCTATCTATCTATCTATCTATCTATCTATCTATCTACCGGTATCTATCTATCTATCTATCTATCTATCTATCTATCTATCTATCTATCTATCTATCTATCTATCTATCTATCTACCGGTACCTATCTATCTATCTATCTATCTATCTATCTATCTATCTATCTATCTATCTATCTATCTATCTATCTATCTATGAATTGTGTCTCTATATATACTATCATTTGTGTCTCTGTCTATCTGTCTATCCTGAGCAAGGCCACACCTGGAGTCCTGCACCCAGTTCTGTTCACCACATTACAAAAAAGATGTTGAGACTCTAGAAAAAAGTGCAGAGAAGAGCAACCAGGAAGATGAGGGGACTGGAGGCTCAAAGATACGATGGACGGTTGCAGGAACTGGGCCTGGCTGGTCCAGGGAAGAGAAGGAGCAGGGGAGACAGGAGAGCAGCCTTCCAATATTTGAGGGGCTGCCACAGGGAGGAGGAGGAAGGGGTCGAGCTATTCACAAAAAGAAGGAAGGAAAGGAGGAAGGAAGGAAAAGAGGGAGGGAGGAAGCAGGGAAGAAAGGGAGGAAAGAAGGAGAAAAGGGAGGAAGAAAGGAAGGAGGGAGGGAAAGGAAGGGAGGAAGAAAAGGAGAAAAGGGAGGAAGAAAAGAAGGAGGGAGGGAGGGAAAGGAAGGAAGGACAAAAGGGAGGGAGGAGAGGGTCAGGGAAGGAGGGAGGGAGGAAGGGAGGAAGAAGGAAGGGGAATGGGTGAAAGCTGGTCAGAGGGAGATCCAAGTTGGAACTAAGGAGAAACTTCCCAACAGGCAGGAAGAAGGGAAGGAGGGAGGGAGGGAGGGAGGGAGGGAGGAAGGAAGGAAGGAAGGAAGGAAACCAGTGGAACAGCTTGCCACTAGAAGTTGTTGGTGTTCCAATATTGAAGGATTCCAAAAAGTGATTCGACAGCCATTTTGGCATGATGGTATAGGATCTCCTTCCCTGAGCAGGGGGTTAGACTAGAAGACCTCTGAGGTCCCCTTCCAACCTTCTGTCAAGCCCCGGAAACTCACCTCCCCCGTTCTGGTAACAGATGTACGGGAAGCGCCAAACATTGCCCAGGTCCACCGCGTAGCCGATGACCGAGAGGAGGAAGTCCATTTTTTTACCCCAGGTTTCTCTCCCCCGTTGTTCCGTGGAGGGCGATGGGCGTTCTACTAACCCCACGAAGACGGCCGTGGTGGTCGGCAGGCCAGGGGAGGGTCCAGAGGGGTGGCTCAGGGGATCTCCGGCCACCTTGCCAGGACCGAGCGGGCTCTGGGCTCCGGAGAAGCCGTTGGACACTGGGCTGGGGGCCCGGTGGTTTTCCCCATGGCTGGCTGGCTTGGGTTTCTGGAGCCCGTCGGTCAGTTCCAAGGTTGGCTTGTTGGTGGCCTTGGGCAGGAGGTGGCGGTTCTCCGTGCAGTCGCCTCCGTCTCTGCAGTCCGAAGGCCCCTTCGGGGAGGGGAGAGGCTGGGCCTCGTCCTTGGAGACGGTGCCCTCCATCCCGCCGGTTAAAAGAGCCCTGCCCGCCAGTCCATGGGCCACACGGGGACTTCGGGCAGCCCGATGGTCTGGAGAAGGTCCCGGAAACCACACCTTCAGGCTAGGAGAGGTTGACGAACACCTGTTGCCCACGGGGAGAGAAAAACACAGGGAGAGGTTATGGCCAGCAGTCCTCAACTTGCAACCACGCCCGAACCTCAAATTTCCACCGCTAAGCGAGACAAGTGAGAATAGAATAGAATAGATTAGAGTAGAATAGATTAGAGTAGAATAGAATAGAATAGAACATAGACTATAGACTATAGAATAGAACAGAATATAGAATATAGAATAGAATATAGACTATAGAATAGAACAGAATATAGAAATATAGAATATAGAATACAGAATATAGAATATAGAACATCGAATAGAATAGAGTAGAATAGAATATAGACTATAGAATAGAACAGAATATAGAGTAGAATAGCATATAGAATATAGAATAGAATATAGAATAGAATAGCATATAGAATGGAATGGAATTGAGTAGAGTAGAGTAGAGTAGAATATAGAATAGAACAGAATGTAGAATAGAATAGCATATAGAATAGAACAGAATAGATTATAGAATATAGAACATAGAATAGAATAGAATATAGACTATAGTCTATAGAATAGAACATAATATAGAGTAGAATAGCATATAGAATAGAATATAGAATAGAATAGTATATAGAATGGAATGGAGTAGAGTAGAGTAGAATATAGAACAAAATATAGAATAGAATAGCATATAGAATGGAATGGAATAGAATATAGAATATAGAACAGAATACAGAATATACACTTGTGCTCATAAGTTTACATACCTTGGCAGAATTTATGATTTCTTGGCCATTTTTCAGAGAATATAAATATGAAACTTTTCTTTCACTCAGGGTTAGTGGTTGGCTGAAGCCATTTATTATCAATCAACTGTGTTTACTCTTTTTAAATCATAATGATACCTGAAACTACCCAAATGACCCTGAACAAAAGTTTGCATACCCTGGTGATTTTGGCCTGATAATAGGGTGGCACAAAGGAGTCTGAATGGCTATTAAAGGTAACCATCCTCACCTGTGATCTGTTTGCTTGTAATTAGTGTGTGTGTATAAAAGGTCAAAGAGTTCCTGGACTCTTGACAGACCCTTGCATCTTTCATCCAGGGCTGCACTGACGTTTTCTGGCTTCTGAGTCATGGGGAAAGCAAAATATTTTTTAAAATTTATTTATTTTATTTATTTATTTATTTTTGTCAATTGCTTACAAGATAATAGGTATAAGTAAAAACATAGTTATGAATACATGGATACATATAAGAAAAATAAAAAGAAGCAATAGGACAGGGACGGTAGGCACGTTGGTGCGCTTATGCACGCCCCTTATTGTCCAATTGTCAAAGGATCTGCGGGAAAAGGTAGTTGAATTGCATAAAACAGGAAAGGGATATCAAACGATATCCAAGGAATTGAGGATGCCAATCAGCAGTGTTCAAGCACTACTCAAGAAGTGGGAAATGAGGGGTTCTGTTGAAACCAAACCACGGTCAGGTAGACCAACTAAAATTTCAGCCACAACTGCTAGGAAAATTGTTCGGGATGCAAAGAAAAACCCACAAATAGCTTCGGGTGAAATACAGGATTCTCTGAAAACATGGGGTGTGGCTGTTTCAAGATGCACGATAAGGAGGCACCGGAAGAAAGATGGGCTGCATGGTTGAGTCGCCAGAAGGAAGCCATTACTACGCAAATGCCACAAAGTATCCCGCTTACAATACGCCAAACGGCACAGAGACAAGCCTCAAACCTTCTGGCACAAAGTCATTTGGAGTGATGAGACCAAAATCGAGCTTTTTGGCTACAACCATAAACACCACATTTGGAGAGGAGTCAACAATCAGAAAATAAAATAGAAACTGAATAATCAAGACCTTGTTGATGATCCAAACTCTGTCAAGGATCTTGGAGTACTCATCTCTGATGATCTAAGTGCTAGAGCCCACTGTAACTACATAGCCAAAAAGGCGCTAAGAGTTGTTAACCTAATCCTACGTAGCTTTTTCTCTGGTAATATTACACTACTAACTAGAGCATACAAAACATTTGCTAGACCAATACTCGAATACAGCTCATCAGTCTGGAACCCACATTACGTATCTGATATTAACACAGTTGAGAAAGTCCAGAAATATTTCACAAGAAGAGTTCTCCACTCCTCTACTCGTTGCAGAATACCTTATGCCACCAGATTTGAAATTCTAGACCTAGAAAATCTAGAACTACGCCGCCTTTGGTCCGATCTAAGTATAGTATATAAAATCATACATTGCAATGTCCTACCTGTCAATGAATACTTCAGCTTCAACCATAACAACACAAGAGTACACAATAGATACAAACTCAACGTTAATCGCACCAAACTTGATGGCAGGAAATACGACTTCAGCAACAGAGTAATCAATGTCTGGAATACTCTACCTGACTCTGTGGTTTCTTCCCCAAACTTAACCTTAGACTGTCTACTATTGACCTCCTCACCCCTTTCCTAAGAGGTCTGTAGGGGGGCATGCATAAGCGCACCAACGTGCCTACCGTCCCTGTCCTATTGTTTCTTTTTATTTTTCTTATATGTACCCATTTCATGTATTCATAACTATGTATATACTTATACCTATTATCTTATAAGCAATTGACAAATCAAATAAATTCTAAATTCTAAAAAATGATGAAAAGTACACCATTCCTACTGTGAAACACGGAGGTGAGTCGCTGATGTTTTGGGGATGTGTGAGCTACAAAATCACAGGAAATGTGGTCAGAATGGATGGCACGATGAATGCACTACATTATCAACAGATACTGGAGGGAAATTTGCATTCATCAGCCCGGAAACTGTGCATGGGACATACTTGGACATTCCAACATGATCATGATCCTAAACACAAGGCCAAGTTGACCTGTCACTGGGTACAGCAGACTAAAGGGAAGGTTCTGGAGTGGCCAGCTCAGTCTCCTGACCTCAATATCATTGAGCCGCTCTGGGGGAAATCTCAAACGTGCAGTTCATGCAAGACAGCCCAAGAATTTACAGGAAGTGGAGGCTTTTTGCCAGGAAAAATGGGCAGCTTTACCATCTGAGAAGATAAAGAGCCTCATCCACACGTACCACAAAAGACTTCTAGCTGTCATTGATGTTAAAGGGGACACTACACAGTATTAAGAACTGAGGTATGCAAAGTTTTGATCAGGGTAGTTTCAGGTGTCATGATTTAAAAAGAGTAAACACAGTTGATTAATAATAAATGGCTTCAGCCAACCACTAACCTTGAGTGAAAGAAAAGTTTTTTTGTTATCATTCATATTCTCTGAAAAATGGCCAAGAAATCATAACTTCTGCCAGGGTATGTAAATTTATGAGCACAACTGTAGAATAGAATAGCATATAGAATAGAATACAATAGAATATAGGATAGGATAGGATAGAATAAAATAGAATATGATAGAATAGAATATAGAATAGAATAGAATAGCATATAGAATAGAATATAGAATAAAATGGTATATAGAATAGAATAAAATAGAATAGAACAGAATAGAGAATAGAACAGAATAATAGAATATAGAATAATATATCCTATAGAGTAGAATAGAATAATAGAATAGAATAGAATTAATAGAGAATAGAACAGAATATAGAATAGAATAGAATAGAATAGAATGAGATGGAAGGGACCTTGGAGGTCATATAGTCCAGTCCCCCACTCAAGCAGGAGAACTAGTTTTAGAGGCCGCCCAAAGTTAATAGGCTGTGGATTGCCTTGCAACCAGGACCCAAAATATATTGAGGTAGTCCTCAACCTACGACCCCTTTCGGAACCTGAGCTTCTATTTCTAAGCCAGGCAACCATTAAGCGAGTCACACCCGATTTGAATCACCGTTTCTGCTGCGGTCACTAAGCAAAATCTGGCTTCCCCCATTGGCTTTGCTTGTTGGAAACCGGCCGGGAAGGTTTTCCTGCCTGAGCAGGGGTTCGACTAGATGATCTTGAAGGCCACAACCCTGTTATTATTCTGTTATTTTCACTCAGCCATGGAAATTTTGGACCCTGTTGTGTCCATAAGGCGGAGGCTACCTGAGTTACAACAGTTCATTTAATGACCGTTCAAAAGAACAGCAGCACACGTAGTCCTCGATTTACAACGGTTCGCTTAGTGACCATTCCAAGTTACGACAGCAGAGGAAAAAAGGGACTGACAGCTGACATTCAGAGGCTGAGCCACCGACTCACATTTACGATGGCCGCAGTGTCTCCCCAGGGGGCCACAGTGATCCCCTTTTGTGACCTTCTGACCAGCAAAGACAACGGAGGAAGCCAGATTCACTTAACGACCGGGTGACTCTCTTCAGAGCTGCGGGGATCCACTTAAAAACAGTGGCAGCATAAAGATCGTAAAACGGGAGGGGGGGGCGAAACTCCCTGAACGGCTCTCTTGCTTAGCAACGGACATTTTGGGCTCCGTTTTGGTCGTAAGTCGAGGACTACCTGTATTGCATCCCACCCCGAGGAGTTTCCACTCCTGGAACTGAAGTTGCCCTCGGAAGTTGTGGGAGCCTCATCACTTGAGACTTTGGACTTTGGACTGCCAACTGTCAGAAATGATGTAGGGCCGCCCGCTTGGGTGGGGTGGTTGGACTAGATGACCTACAAGGTCCCTTCCAGTTCTACTCTGAATTAATTAAAATGGTGGGAGGAGCTTCATCACTGGAAGCTTTCAAGAAGAGACTGGACTGCCATTGGTCAGAAATGGGGTAAGGTCTCCTGCTTGGGCAGGGGGGTGGACTAGATGACTTATAAGGTCCTTTCCAACTCTGTTAGCCTTCCTTCCTTCCTAATTTCCTTTACTTCCTTCCAAATTTCCTTCCTAACTTCCTTCCTTCCTTCCTTCCTGTTCAACAGGGGTTTTTCTGCCTGAGCAGGGGGTTGGACTAGAAGACCTCTAAGATCCCTTCCAACTCAGTTATTCTTCCTTCCTTCCTTTCCTTCCTTCCTATCCTTCCTTTTTTTCCTTCCTTCCTTCCCTTCCTTTTTTCCTTCCTTCCTTCCTTCCTTCCTTCCTTCCTTCCTTCCTTCCTGTTCAACAGGGGTTTTTCTGCCTGAGCAGGGGGTTGGACTAGAAGACCTCTAAGATCCCTTCCAACTCAGTTATTCTTCCTTCCTTCCTTCTTCCTTTCCTTCCTTCCTATCCTTCCTTTTTTTCCTTCCTTCCCTTCCTTTTTTCCTTTCTTTCTTCCTTTCCTTCCTTCCTTCCTTCCTTCCTTCCTTCCTTCCTTCCTTCCCACTCGAGGTTTTTAAGAAGAAACTGTGCTGCCCTAGGGCCTCCTGCTTGAGCAGGGGATTGGACTAGTTGACCTCCAAGGTCCCTTCCAACTCTGTTAATCTACCTCTTAATCTAAAACCATATATGGTCTCCTGCTTGAGCAGGGGGTTGGATTGGATGACCTCTAAAGTCCCTTCCAGCTCTATTCTGAGTTAATTAAAATGGTGGGAGTTTCACCATTGGAAGTTTTTGAGAAGAGACTGGATTGCCATTGGTCAGAAATGGGGTAGGGTCTCCTGCTGGGCAGGGGTTGGGTGGGGTTGGACTGGATGACCACCAAGGCCCCTTCCAACTCTTGATTATCTGTTATCTGAGTTTCCTGATGGCCAAAGGTTATTTCTTAACGTCTTTTCAAGCCGGCTGACATCCTATATCCCCTGTTCCAACCGACGCCCTCCACACAGCCTTGAGATCTAGCTCCTTAAATTTAAATCCAGCCATCTCCAGGGCACCAAGCTGGCAAAAAAAAACACACAGCTGGGGAGAGGTTGGTGGTTTTGCAAAGCCCAAAGCTGGTTATCTCCAGCAGGGAAAAATTCCACCCCGGTCAGCGTCAGAGACCGAATTCTTTTGGCGCCAGCTTCAGTTTTCTTATATGTTATTTTTATTCCCCCTGGCCAGATCGTCAAATGTCAAATTGATTTAATCTTTCGGAGGCCCATTGTTTCCTTATGTGCATTTGATTGTTTTTCTGGCATTTTATTCGGGTTAGAGGCTTCTCACCACCAGGAGGAAACGGCCTCCAAACCCTTTTTAACAGAGAGAGGGTTGCATAAACAATGGCACTCAATGCACACTTAGCAGATAATCAGAGTTGGAAGGGACCTTGGAGGTCATCTAATCCAACCCCCTGCCCAAGCAGAAGACCCTACACCAGTTCTGACAGAAGGCAGCCCAGTCTCTTCTTGAAAGCCTCCAGGGATGAAGCCCCCACAACTTCAGTTCCATGGATTGATTGTTCTCCCTGTCAGAAAATTCCTCCTTATTTCTAGGTTGAATCTCTCCTGGATCAGTTTCCATCCATTGTTCCTTGTCTGGCCTTCGGGTGCCTTGGAGAATAGCTTGACCTTCCTCGCCCACTCACTCCTTACCTAGTAGACTTGCCTGCTAAGTTGCTATTTTTCCTTTTTCTGACCATCAGCTGTTCTGCTGTGCCGGGAAATTTAGATTAGCTAGAAAGCAGGAAACCGTTGCATTTCTTGCTTTCTAGCTAATCTTTAGATCTTTGGTTCTGCTTTGAAGCAGAGCCGAACCTTCCTTAGGACTGAAGCTTCTATTATTCAGTGCAGACTCAGGCAGCCGATGGCAGATAGATAGATCTCTGAATGAATCTGTGATTCTGTGAGCAACTCAACCTGCCTGCCTGCTTTGCCTGATTTTGGGTAAAAGTTGCTCTTTTTTAAATAAAAAAATTCAGTATGTATATACATGGTGTGTTGTGAGTTAATTTTGTGAGTTTGCTTGCTAGCAAATTTTATGAGTTTGTTTGCAAGCAAATTTGATGTGAGACTCAGGTAGCCAATGGCAGAATGATAGATATCTGAGTGAATCTGTGATTCTGTGAGCAACTCAATCTGCCTGCCTGCTTTGCGTCATTTTGGGTAAAAATTGCTCTCTCTTTTATAAAAAATTCAATATTTACATACAAGCCATGCCCAGCCAGTTGTCACATGACCACCAAACCACACCCACAAATTAGGCCACACCCACAGATCTGGTTGTTAATAACTTTGAATTCCACCCCTGCCTCTGTGTGTGTATGTGTGTGTGTGAGAGAGAGAGAGAGAGAGAGACATTAGATCAGATCTCTCTCTCTCTCCCACCAACGTCAGCAAGCCACAGCAAGCCAGTCAAAATTCATATTAGTGGTCCCCGGGATTTAAAATTATGAGTTTTGTGGTCCCTGAGGTCCAAAAGGTTGGTGACCCCTGGTTTAGCCTCCAGTCCCCTCATCCTCCTGGTTGCTCTTCTCTGCACTCTTTCTAAAGTCTCAACATCTTTTTTTATAGTGTGGTGACCAAAACTGGATGCAGGACTCTAGGTGTGGCCTTACTAAGGCTTTATAGAGTGGTATTAGTACTTCCTGCAACCATTCATTATACGTCTTAGCCTCCAGTCCCTATAGATGGATAGATATACAAAAAGACAGACACACAGATGATAGATAAATGATAGGTAGGTAGGTAGGTAGGTAGACGGATAGAGACACAGATGATAGATAGATATAAATAGACAGTCTAGACTAGCCAAGCACAATTCCTGCAACCATTCATCGTATGTTTTAGCCTCTAATCCCCTCATCATCCTGGTTGCTCTTCTCTGCACTTTTTCTGGAGTCTCAACATCTTTTGTATAATATGGTGACCAAAACTGGATGCAGGAATTTAGGTGTGGTCTTACTAAGGCTTTATAGTATTAGTACCTCCCTTGATCTCGATTGCATCCCTCTGTTAATGCAACTTAGGATTGCATTGGCTTTTCTGGCTGCTGCTGCCCACGGCTGGCTCCTATTTAGCTGGTTGTCCACCAAGACTCCGAGATCCCCTCACAGTTCCTGCTATTGAGCCTGGTTTCACCCAGTCAATTATATGTGTCCTTTGGGTTTACTTTTCTCTACACTGAATTTCATTTTGTTAGATACGGCCCAGGGTTCTAATCTGTCAAGATCCATCTGGGTTTTCAGCCTATCTTCTTGGGTGTTGGCTATTCCTGCCAGCTTAGTACCATCTGCACATTTGATAAGTTCCCCTTCTATTCCCTCATCTAGTCATTAATGAAGATATTGAAGAGTCCTGGGCCTAAGACGGAACCTTGTGGCACCCCACTGCTTCCTTCCCTTCAGGTAGACCTGGACCCTTGAGCTGTGGAACTGCCTGCCACATGATAGCTGGATCAGTGGCATGAAAAGAAAAGAAAAAAAAAAAAAAACTGACAAAGAGGTCAGACTGGAATCGTTGTATTTTACCCAGTCCTTGACTTACGTCCAAAATTGAGCTCAAACTTTTCCTTGTTCGGCACGGTGCTTGTTAAGTGAGATTTGACTCATTTTATGACTTTTCTTGCCTCAGTTGTTAAGTGAATCACTGCCATTGTTCAGTTAGTCAGCTGGTCGTTAAGTGAATCTGGATTCCCCATTAACTTTGCTGGTCAGAAGGGCGTAAAACGGGATGACGTGAGCCCGTCATAAATACGAGACAGTTACTAAAAGACTGGATTTTGGTCACGTGACCAAAGGGGGATGCTGCAACGGTTGTAAGTGTGAAAAACGGCCGTAGCTTGCTTTTTCAGGGGTGGTATAACTTCAAACGGTCACTAAATGAATGGTTGTAAGTTGAGGCCTATCTGTGTGCAAAGAGCCCACATTCAAAAATCAGATTAAATTTCACTGTCCCACTTTAGGCAACAAAGCCAATTGGGTGACTTTGGACCAATCACCAGGTGACAGTGAGTTCTAGTCCCGCTTTAGGCATGAAAGCCATCTGGGTGACTTTAGGCCAATCACCAGGCAATGGTGAGTTCTAGTCCCACCTTAAGCATGAAAGCCAATTGGATGACTTGGGGCCAATCACCAGGAGACTGGGAGGTCTAGTCCCACCTTAAGCATGAAAGCCAGCTGGGTGACTCTGGGCCAATCACCAGGAAACCGAGAGTTCTAGTCCCACTTTAGACATGAAAGCCAGCTGGGTGACTCTGGGCCAATCACCAGGTGACCAGGAGTTCTAGTCCCACCTTAGGCCTGAAAGCCTGCTGGGTGACTTTGGGCCAATCACCAGGAAACCGAGAGTTCTAGTCCCCACTTTAGGCCTGAAAGCCAGCTGGGTGACTTTGGGCCAATTCCCAGGGAGACTGGGAGTTCTAGTCCCACTTTAGGCATGAAAGCCAGCTGGGTGACTCTGGGCCAATCACCAGGTGACCAGAGAGTTCTAGTCCCACCTTAGAAAGTCTGGGTGACTGAATCAGCCTGCGGGGTGACTTTGGGCCAATCACCAGGAAACCGAGAGTTCTAGTCCCCACTTTAGACATGAAAGGCCAGCTGGGTGACTCTGGGCCAATCACCAGGTGACCAGGAGTTCTAGTCCCACCTTAGGCCTGAAAGCCTGCTGGGTGACTTTGGGCCAATCACCAGGAAACCGAGAGTTCTAGTCCCACTTTAGGCCTGAAAGCCAGCTGGGTGACTTTGGGCCAATTCCCAGGAGACTGGGAGTTCTAGTCCCACTTTAGGCATGAAAGCCAGCTGGGTGACTCTGGGCCAATCACCAGGTGACCAGGAGTTCTAGTCCCATCTTAGGCCTGAAAGCCTGCTGGGTGACTCTGGGCCAGTCACCAGGAAACCGAGAGTTCTAGTCCCACTTTAGACATGAAAGCCAGCTGGGTGACTCTGGGCCAATCACCAGGTGACCAGGAGTTCTAGTCCCACCTTAGGCCTGAAAGCCTGCTGGGTGACTTTGGGCCAATCACCAGGAAACCGAGAGTTCTAGTCCCACTTTAGGCCTGAAAGCCAGCTGGGTGACTTTGGGCCAATTCCCAGGAGACTGGGAGTTCTAGTCCCACTTTAGGCATGAAAGCCAGCTGGGTGACTCTGGGCCAATCACCAGGTGACCAGGAGTTCTAGTCCCACCTTAGGCCTGAAAGCCTGCTGGGTGACTCTGGGCCAGTCACCAGGAAACCGAGAGTTCTAGTCCCACTTTAGACATGAAAGCCAGCTGGGTGACTCTGGGCCAATCACCAGGTGACCAGGAGTTCTAGTCCCACCTTTGGCCTGAAAGCCAGCTGGGTGACTTTGGGGCAATCACCAGGTGACCGGGAGTTCTAGTCCCACCTTAAGCATGAAAGCCAGCTGGATGACTTTGGGCCAATCACCAGGCGATGGTGAGTTCTAGTCCCACCTTAGACATGAAAGCTAACTGGGTGATTTTGAGTCAATCACCAGGCAACAGTGAGTTCTAATCCCACCTTAGGCATGAAAGCAGACCAGGTGTCTTTGAGCCAGTCCCTCTCTCTCAGTCCAGCCCACCTCACAGGGCTGTTGTTATACAGAATATAGGCACACTGGATATGTTCCCTGCCTTGAATTATTCCTAACGGCAAAACGTAAATAAATAAAATTGATCTAGATCGATAAACAGATCAATAAAATAAAATATACACACCACAACTTGCCTGGCCAATCCTTGTCTCCCCGTGGTTTCCGAACCCAGCCCATGAGGGGAATCCCCTTTTCTCCCCCTGCCTACCACGCAGGGCTGTCGGGAAGACCCCAAACCAATTCCTCGGATTAATGGCTGGATCTCCAATTCCCCCTCCGAAATCCACCCTGCCTGGCAGGCGTCAAAGAGAAGCAAAGGTCTTGAATCCGGAGACTCCCAGGAAGAGCCGAGGAGCGAATCTCCGACGAAGCTGGTTTGCTAAACCTGTCGTAATGTATAAACCTTGGCTAATCATCAACCTCCCATCTGCCCAGGACGGCTGCTTTTTACGGCGTGGACCTCGACTTAGGCACAGATCAGAAACCGATTCGTGCCAGATCCTGCGCCGGCCCTGATTTTTTTTTTTAATTACAGTGAGACGGACTTTACACCTCCGAGCAGGTACGAGAAACTGGCGTAAGAATCGACCCACAACTTGTGCCAGGGACCAGCCGTCACCTGGCACATGTTCAGCTGTCAAATGATCCTCTCTGCGACGGCCGTCGTGGGAGATTGCACCGTGTATAATCTTCCTTCAATCCGTTTTGGGAGGTGGGGGGGATCTTCCATGGATGCTAGACGTCCTGGTGAAAGAGATCCTCCGTGGGCTGGCATGGTCTACCTGAACTGCTTTTCTCTGCTCTGGCAGAGGGGCAAAAGGACCTTGGAGTACTCCTCTCTAATGACCTAAGTGCCAGAGCCCACTGCAACTACATAGCCAAAAAGGCATTAAGAGTTGTTAACCTGGCTTAAAATTAAATATTGGCTGCAAGAAATTCTTAAGGATCAAATAGAATTGGAACCAGAATTATCCCTGTTAGGGTTATTTAAAAAGAAATACAGAAAAAAAACATAAAATGTATTGTATTACACATTTTAACGGCTGCCAGAATAGCTTACGCTCAATGCTGGAAGCACAACTGTGTTCCCCCAGATGAACTGACCATTCAAAATAAAATTACGACATGTGCTGAAATAGACAAACTGACCTTGATGTTACAAGAGAAAGATGAGTCTGAACATTACAAAATCTGGGGGATATCCAGATTTAAGACAGATGGAAAAGGAAGAAATTTAAGATAAGCCATTGATAGATTAAATGTATATATTTTGCACAAATTATATATATTTGTAAATATGCACAAAAGATAGAAATGTATGAGATTGATGTCACAGAACTGTTTTAATGTAATGATTATCTTTTTGTTTTTAAAAGACACAAAAGACTAATAAAGTTTATTTTTTAAAAAACCAGTTGTTAACCTAAACTTTAACGTAGCTTTTTCTCCGGTAATATTGCACTATTAACTAGAGCATACAGAACATTTGCTAGACCAATTCTTGAATATTTATTAATTTTATTTGATTTGTCAGTTGCTTACAAGATAATAGGTATAAGTATAAACATGAGTAAGAATAAGTAAGAAATAGGGACGAATAAAGGGGACAATAGGACAGAGACGATAGGCACGATGGTGCGCTTATACACGCCCCTTGCAGACCTCTTAGAAATGGGTATTCTCTCCCTTCCTTCCTTCCTTCCTTCCTTCCCTCCTTCCTTCTACACCCTCCCTTCTTTTTCTCTTCTCCCTCCCTTCTCTTCTCTTCTTCCTTCCTTCCTTCCTTCCTCTTCCCTGTTCTCCTTCCTCCCCTCTTTCTTCCTTCTTTCCTTCCATTCTTCATTTTTTATTTATTTTTTATTTATTTGATTTGGCAATCCTTACAAGATAATAGGTATAAATATAAACATGAGTAATAATACAGGAAATAGGTACGAATAAATGGGGATAATAGGACAGGGACGGTAGGCACAATGGTGCACTTATGCACAAATACACCTGTCTGAAATCACCTGTCTGAAACCCGCATTACGTATCTGATATTAGCACAGTTGAGAAAGTCCAGAAATATTTTACAAGAAGAATTCTCCACTCCTCTACTCGTTGCAGAATACCTAATGCCTCCAGACTTGAAATTCTAAACCTAGACAGCCTAGAGCTATGACGTCTTCGGTCCAATCTAAGTATAGTACATACAATTATATATTGCAACATCCTACCTGTCAATGAATACTTCAGCTTCAGCCATAACAATACAAGAGCAAACAATAGATACAAACTCAAGGTTAATCGCACCAAACTTGATTGCAGGAAATACGACTTCAGCAACAGAGTGGTCAATGTCTGGAATACTCTACCTGACTCTGTGGTTTCTTCCCCAAACCCCAAAAACTTTAACCTTAAGACTGTCTACTATTGACCTCCTCACCCCTTTCCTAAGAGGTCTGTAGGGGGCGTGCATAAGCGCACCAACGTGCCTACCTTCCCTGTCCTAATGTCTTTTATTCGTACCCATTTCATGTATTCATAATCATGTTTATACTTATATCTGTTATCAAATACATGCTTGACAAAATAAATAAATAAAATAAAATAAAGCCAGAAAGAGTTGGGGTTTGGACAGCATCCAAGGAAAAACTTGGATAGTTCCCAATGGGTGGAGAATTTGGGGGTGAGGGGCCCTGGTTAGATTTGGCTGAAATGCACCTAAGCTAAGAAGGATCAGGCCTGGTTGGGATGGGAGACCACTTGGAATTCCTAGAGCTGTATTTAAAGTAAAAATAATAATAATAATCCCATCCCAACTGTGTGGCTGTCATTTCCAAATCTTACCATTACAGCCATGTCTTACAATTTTGGCATCTTTAAACCGGATGGACTCCAAACTCCCAGAATTCCCCAGCCAGCCTAGCTTAAGGATCCTTTTTCACTCAGTCAGCCAGATGTTTAGCCTGGATTTGGCACCTCTGTTCACCTATCAAGTCTTTCCCAAAGACCCGTGATTGGCAGATGGTTTTTTCAATGTGGTTAAAAGGTTTCGTTGCAGGATGGAAGCTTTGCCTGTGTTTTAAGACAAAGCAATGGGCCTCTTTCTCAATAAATTAATCCCTAAAAATATCAACGTTTCTCAGTCTGGCAATTGAAGATGGATAGACTCTAACTCCCAGAATTCCCCAGCCAGCGTGATTTAAGGTGGATGGACTTCAAGTCCCAGAATCCCTCAGCCAGCCTGCTTTAAGAGGGGAGGGCTTCCACTCCCAGAATCCCCCAGCCAGCCTGCTTTAAGAGGGGAGGGCTTCCACTCCCAGAATCCCCCAGATAGCAATTCCAGAATACTGAATACTTGGGAATTCTGGGAGTTGAAGTCCTCATCCCCAAGATGTCTAAGAGGCTGTGTGTTCCCACAACACACACACACACACACACACACACACACCTGATCCAAGATTTGTTCAAGCACAACTTTTGAGTTCTCACAATAACCGATGCTCAGTTGCAATGAGCTAGTTGGCGATTCTCTGTGTTGTGTTAAGGATAAAACCATCTGAATATGCCTTACAAACATTTGCTGATGCCTCTTGTGAGTTTCCTGACTCAACACAAACACACCCATTAACACACTCCCTGCAAATGCACAGCAATAGGGGAGAAATTTTCTGTTGGATAACAAGAGTGTCTTTAACCATTTTTTTTTTTCCTTTTAAACTTGGCTCCCTTTAGACTTGCAATTTCTCAGCTTTGTAAACATGCGGTGAAGTTGCTTGTCCCAAAACACACAAACCCACAAACTTTCATTCTTCCCCCGTGAGGTTCTCCCATGAGTTAGTGCTACTTATGATAATTCTTGTTTTTTCTATTTATTGTGGATTGCATTCTTTTCGGATGGGTGGAAATTCCAGCCCTGTCTGGGCAAAGCTCTTTTCTGAGGCTCCAACTGGGCTCAGTGCGAGAGATATCAGACCTCCACAATCTCTTTCAAAAATGCATACGTGTGTGTCTTTGTGTGTTTGTGTGTGTGTGTGTGAATGGTATTCAGCTTTGTTCGGGTATTTTCCCACGTCATTATAGTTGTGCTTTTAAAGTTGTTAGCGACGTTTCGGCAGAATCTCATCTGCCTTCATCAGGCTTGTGTATTGTGTTCGTATACACAGACGCACACACAAACTATTCTAAAAATACGATTTCCAAGTATACTTGTAAGAGAAGAAACAAACATCTTGCGATCTCCAGAACTAAAATTATATTTATTACACTTACTAAGCTTTTGTCAGCCTCTGCTGACATCGTCAAGAGTATTAAACTACCATTACAGAGATCTACGCCTTTATATATCATTAATCAATTTAATCCTGGCACTGGTCCCTACCAACTCTGTTATCCTGTATTCTAATTCTTGCAAAGGTATGTTTTGGGGTTTAGGCAACCATTGGTCAGTTTGATTATGATAACGTAAGGTTCTTTTCTTCCTAAGGATTTGAACCATCATGTAACTAGTTAACGTTTCTCAACCTTGGCGACTTTAAGATAGGTGGACTTCAACTCCCAGAATTCCCTTGCCAGCAAAGTTGAGCAGCCCTGCAGGGGGGTTGGAGTGGATGACCTACAAGGTCCCTTCCAACTCTGATTATCTGTTAATCTGCTATGCCTGCCGTTGCAGCATAACTGGGTTAAAACGATACTAGGATAATCAAGGAGAGAAGCAACCTAGAACTAAGAAGAAATTTCCTGACAAGTAGAACCATTTATTTAGGAAATTTATATTGCCGCCTTTTCGCACGTGGCGACTCAAGGCGGCTTACAAGAATATAAAAACCTCACTTAAAAAAACAATAAAACTAATAAAAGAGAGAATCATATAATAAACTAATAAATTAACCAGCGGAACAAGCTGCCTCCAGAATTGTGAATGCTCCAACATTGGAAGTTTTTAAGAAGACGGTACAATCTTTTTTCTGAAACGTTATAGGGTTTTCTGCCTAAGCAGGGGGTTGGACTAGAACAGTGGTCGCCAACCAGTGGGCCAGGGACCACTGGTGGTCCGCAGAGAAATGTCACCTCCCAGGCACCCCACAAGTAATTAATGTGGAGTGTGAAGGATGTGTGTTTGTGTTTATTTTCATGGTCTTGAGGTGCACTTAAGATGGTGTTTGATTTCATTGTATGAGGTGCAATGACAATAAAGTAAACTAATTAACTAATCCAGGCTGCGCAGGAACACAAGGCTGTGCCACCCACAGGGCCAGCTTGCATTGCGAACAACATGAGGTAGTGAGGGGAGGTGGGGAAAGGGAGGGGGGAACTTGCCCCACTCGCCCCCCGCACCTGGCCTGGTCACTGGGCTACTTCTTTCTGTTCCTTTCTTCTTCTGCTTTTGGCTGCACGCAAGGAAAGCAGCCAAAGTCTTCCTTTCTCTCCCCCAAACTCTGCCAGAAATGAGTCTTGGGGACCCTGCAAGGCCTCCTGCTCCAAGAGGCTGCACCAGCAAAGACTCATTTCTGCTGGAGTTTGGTGGAGAGAAAGAAAGACTTCTGTAGCTTCTGCTGCTTTCCTTGCATGAAGCCAAAAGTCTCTCCTCTCTCTTTCTCTCTCCCCCGGGGAACGGAGCTGGAGACGGTATCCTATGACCCCAAATAAAGAATGATTGATCGGAAGGAAAACGGGGTGGGGGATTTTCCTGCAGACATTTTGGGGATTTTCCCAGGGTTTCTGGTCTGCGGGATTTAAAATTATGAGTTTGGTAGTCCCTGATGTCCAAAAGGTTAGTGACCCCTGTTCTATTCTCTTATTGATATTTCTATTCTATTCTATTTTTAATTCTATTCTATTCTTTTTTATTCTATTTTTTATTGTATTCTATTATTGATATTTCTATTCTATTCCATTCCACTCCATTCTATTATTGATATTTCTATTCTATTCTATTTTTTATTCTATTCTATTCTTTTTTATTCTATTTTTTATTGTATTCTATTATTGATATTTCTATTCTATTCCATTCCACTCCATTCTATTATTGATATTTCTATTCTATTCTATTTTTTATTCTATTCTATTCTTTTTTATTCTATTTTTTATTGTATTCTATTATTGATATTTCTATTCCATTCTATTCTATTCCATTCTATTCTATTCTGTTTCATTCCATTCCATTCCATCCTATTCTATTATTGATATTTCTATTCTATTCTATTTTTTATTCTATTATATTCTATTTTTATTTAATTCTATTATTGATATTTCTATTTTATTCTATTATCGATATTTCTATCCTATCCTATCCTATCCTATCCTATCCTATCCTATTCTACTCCATTCCATTCCATTCTATTCTAAGGTTAGGAATTCCACTCGTCTGTTCTGGGCAGGAGAATCTGGCCGCTCAAACAAGCCATTTCTTGAACGCAATGCAGTCATTTAAGATCCATTTCACAACATCTGTTTCTAAAAAGATACAGAAGTCTTTGCCTTTGCTTGTCTCATAAAATTCCTTTTTTAGGAGTTACCTAGAAAACCAAACCAGTGGAATGTTCTTATCGGTCCCCACTGCGTTTTAAGCCAGGTTGCCTCCTATGCTCTCAAACCACGATAATTTATTCCAAAGATTAAGCCAACTACAAGGGAACTTATATTATATTATTATATCTTATAAGCAATTGACAAACCAAATAAAATAAATAAATAAATAAACAAATAAATAAATAAAAAGTATCTTCTGCAAATGGACCTTGAAGAGATGAATTAAGTTGTGGGTGCTCCAAGAAGCAACGGATGGAAACTCATCAAGGAGAGAAGTAATCTAGAACTAAGGAAGAACTTCCTAACAGTGAGGACAATTAACCAGTGGAACTGCTTGCCACCAGAAGTTGTGGGTGCTGCAACACTGGAGGTTTTAAAGAAGAGACTAGACTGCCACTTATCTGAAATACTGTAGGGTCTCCAGTCTTGAGAAGGGGGTTGGACTAGGAGACCTCCAAGGTTCCTTCTAACTCTGTTATTATTTAGGTTCTAACTGCTTTAATTAAAGAAAATAATTTATCCTCTTTTGCTTCTACTTTTATTTTCTGGACTTGAAATAACAACAAAAAAAACATCTTTTGATTTTTGATGATTCTATTAATTTGTTATATAAATGGTTCAAGCTTACAAAATATGTAAAGCCAAAAAGCTGTGATTGTAACTGCATTCTTTATCAATAAAAGGAGAATATTTGTAGCTCAGGGTTGAACTGCTGGGTCCTTGGTGCTCTGTGAGCTGGGTGGTTTTCTTGCAGATGTTTCGTGACCCAACTAGGGAGCATCATCAGGGCTGGAAAGAAGGAAGGAAGGAAGGAAGGAAGGAAGGAAGGAAGGAAGGAAGGAAGGAAGGAAGGAAGAAGAGCAAGATAGTTGGGTCCTTAGTGCTCTCTGAGCTGGATGGTTTATTTGCAGACGTTTTGTGACCCAAATAGGGAACATCATCAGGGCTAGTGTATTTTGTACTCTACTGCACCGGAAAAAGTTGGGAAGTCACTGCTATTTCCCTCCCTCTTACTTTGCACCCCTTTCTCCTTCTTTTCCTTCCTTTATTCCCTGATTATCCTTGTTTTTATTCGTATATTATGTTATAATAAACTTCAATAAAATTTGACCAAAAGAAGAAGAAACAACTCGCCTATGTCATTTTTCCAGGATTGTGAGGAGTGTGCAATAGAATAGAATAGTATTCTTCATTGGCCAAGTGTGATTGGACACACAAGGAATTTGTTTTGATGCAAATGCTCTCTCAGTGCACATAAAAAGAAAGATACATTCATCAAGAGTCAAGAATCATCAGGTGCAACACTTAATAATAGTCATAGGGTACAATAGAATAGAATAGAAGGATATAGGAATAGGATGGGATGGAATGGGATAGAGAATAGAATAGAATTCTTTATTGGCCAAGGGTGATTGGACACACAAGGAATTTGTCTTGGTGCAAATGCTCTCAGTGTACATAAAAAGAAATAGAATAGAAATTAGAATAGAATAGAAAAGAAAAGAAATTAGAATAGAATTAAATAGAATAGAATAGAATAAGGAATAGCATAAAATTCTTTATTGGCCAAGGGTGGTTGGACACACAAGGAATTTATCTTTGATGCAAATGCTCTCAGTGTACGTAAAAGAAAAGAGACATTCGTCAAGAATCATCAGGTGCAACACTTAATGATAGTCATAGGGTACAATAAGCATGTTTTCTTCCAGTGCAAAATAAACCAGCAGGCACTGGTTTTTTTTTTTTAACAGAATAACAGAATTGGGAGGGACCCTGGAGGTCTTCTAGTCCACCCCCCTGCTCAAGCAGGAGACCCTATAATATTTCAGATAAGTGACTGTCTAGTCTATTCTTAAAAAACATCCAGTGATGGAGCAGCCACAACTTCTGGTGACAAGCTGGTTAATTGCTCTCCCTGTCAGGAAATTCCTGCTTAGTTCTAGGTTGCTTCTCTCCTTGGTTAGTTTCCATCCGTTGCTTCTCATCCTGCCTTCAGGGGCTTTGGAGAATAATGTGAACCCCCCCCCCTTCTCTGTGGCAGCCCCTCAAATATTGGAGGATGCTATCATGTCTCCTCCAGTCCTTCTCTCTTTGTGGATTCCTGCCCCCCCCTCCAAAAAAAATCTACATTATTTCCCCTCTTAAATTCAAGCTTATTCATCAAGCCCCACCATCCAAAAAATTCAAGCGAGAGTTGGCAAAATGGAAAAAAAAAATCAGTCTGTCTTTACACATCCAAAGTTCCCTTCAGTATCCCAAATTCTACTTCTCCTTTGAAAAAATATGAATTTCCTTCTCTTTGGCGTCTGCTCACTATAAGTAATCATTCATCTTAAAGAGGAAAGCATAAGTGATTTTGCATCAGCTGGGTAGAAAACCCACCCTAGTCTCTTGAAGGGAAAGAGGCAAAAATTCTCTGGAAGACATTTGCTAGACCAATACTCGAATACAGCTCATCAGTCTGGAACCCACATTACGTATCTGATATTAACACAGTTGAAAAAGTTAAGAAATATTTCACAAGAAGAGTTCTCCACTCCTCTACTTGTTGCAGAATACCTTATGCCACCAGACTCGAAATTCTAGACCTAGAAAACCTAGAACTACGCCGCCTTCGTTCTGATCTAAGTATAGTATATAAAATCATAGAGTGCAATGTCCTACCTGTCAATGAATACTTCAGCTTCAACCATAACAACACAAGAGCAAACAATAGATACAAACTCAAGGTTAACTGCACCAAACCTGATTGCAGGAAATACGACTTCAGCAACAGAGTGGTCAATGTCTGGAATACTCTACCTGACTCTGTGGTTTCTTCCCCAAACCCCCAAAAATTTAATCTTAGACTGTCCACTATTGATCTCATCCCTTTCCTAAGAGATCTGTAGGGGGCGTGCATAAGCGCACCAACGTGCCTACCGTCCCTGTCCTATTGATTCTTTTATATTTTTCTTATATGTATCCATTTCATGTATTCATAACTATGTATATACTTATACCTATTTATTACCTTGTAAGCGATTGACAAAATTAAATAAATAAAAATAAAATAAATAAAACTTTCTCAGCCCTAAAATTGATGTCACACATTCTTTTTAGCTAGCCCTGATCAAAGGGTGGTTGTGTTAGAGAATATAGACTCCTAGCACTGGAAGGGACACTGGAGATCTTCTAGTCCAACCTACATCAAGCAGGAGACTCCAAACCATTTCAGACAACTGGCTGTCCAGCCTCTTCTTAAAAACCTGCAGTGATGGAGCATCCACAACTTCTGGTGGCCAGCGGTTCCACTGGTGAATTGTTCTCACCGTGAGGAATTTCTCTCCTGAATTCTAGCTTGGTTTTCTCCTTGATTAGCTTCCATCCTTTTTATCTTGTCCTGTGCCCCTTTGCAAAAGAAAGTCCCACTCCCTTCTAGCCCTGTTGGTGTTCCCTAGTTGGGTCACGAAACGTCTGCGGGAAAACTACCCAAGTCAGAGAGCCCCAAGGACCACACAGTTCAACCCCAAGCTACAAATATTCTCTTCTGCTGGGTTCACGCTCTCGTCCTATTTTCATACATTTTTCACTGGTGCTGCTTTGAGCCAAATTAAAATTTAGCAGCAATATTTGCGGTCCAGGTGCAACAGAATACAGAACTACACCGATAGGAAATTTCACCTTAATTCTAGGTTGGATGTCTCCGTGTTAAGCTTCCATCCTTTGCTTCACGTCCTGCTTTGAGGAATAGGTTGACTTCTTTGGGGCAGCCCCATAGATGTTGGAAGATGCTTGCATCTTCAGTGAGTTAGACACACCTAGCTCCCCTCAACCTTTCCCCCTACGATTTAGCCAGTTTTTAGGTCTCGCTCCAAACTTCTTCTCTGCTCCCTTCAAACCCCAGATTTTGATCTGCGGCATAGAGAGAGAGAGAGAGAGAGAGAGAGAGAGAGAGAGAGAGCTAAATAAATTGTTGCACCCTCTTGTCAAACATTGTGCAAACACACTCAGGGTGCACTCAGTTCCTCATCCTCCAGGACAGAGAAGCGGGGAGTTTGGATGGACGGAGAAAAGAAAGGAAGGAGAGGGGGGAAAAAAAACTTTGAAAGAAAGAAGTTCAACGCTCGGTTCTTTGCAAGGGAGTTTGCAATTTATTTTTATTTTATTTTTTTTGGGGGGGGGGGCGATGCTGGGAGAGAATCTGTCACCCCGTTGTACAATTAGGAGACAGCCTCCGGCCGAATTAAAACAAGTTTGTGGTGCAACACACACTTGCCTTACACACCCATTCGTGCCTTGCCTTCAAGTTAGCCACGGAGAGAAAGCAAAACCTCAGCATGGCATGCGAGAAAAAAAATCTTTGCCCGATCTCTAGTTTTGCACCCAGGATGATAAAATGGATTAAGAGAGAGAGAGAGAGAGAGAGGAGAGAGAGAGAAGCTAACCGCGCAAAATTAAAATTACCTGTTTTAGCAAGAGCTTCTTTGCAAAGTCTTGCTGAATCGGTTTTTCACCCAAATCTGGACATTTTGGGCACAAGCAGAAGAGAGAGAGAGAGGGAGAGAGAGAGAGAGAGAGAAGATTCTGCATCGGTTTTTCACATGGTTTCAAAAGCTCTCCAAAGACGCACCTCTTTCTTCTTTTCCTTTCTGGCGTTCTTCCTTTCTTTTCTTCCTTCCTTCCTTCTTTCTCTCTCGCCTTTCCGACAAAAGTCTTCTACAAAAGTTTCTGCTTCTCCCGGGATCGCAGAGGCGGCTCTCCGCCTCGAGGTGAATCCGTTGAAGGAGGCAGGCGAGATCTCCAAAACGCCGGGAGGGATCAGCTGTAGAAGGTGGGCTGGGCCGGGCCGGGCCGGGCTGGGCTGGGCTGGGCTTGATGGGGAGGGGGCGGTCAGGAGGCAAGCAGGAGATCGGGGATGGGAGCTGCTGAGGTTCTAGTCCTCATGGAGGAGGGGGGGCTGGAGGGGGCTGGGGGAGAAGCTAAGTTGGTCTCTTCTTTTCGTCCCCAGCCCCTTTCCCACGACACGTGCAGGCTGCCCCACCCCCCTCTTTCTCCTCCACTTGCTTTAGGGCAGATAAAATAGGGGAGGGGGAGGGAGAAAAACATATTTATTAATATATATATAATACAAAGTAAATACAAAGTATGTATGTATATGTATGTGTATATATATATATATATATATATATATATATATATATATATATATATATATATATATATATATATTATTTTAAAAAATATTTTTTTTAATATTTTTTTTTAAATATATTTTTTTAAAATGGGGAAAGGGGAGAAAAAACACGAGTTTCTTTAAAAAAAAATGTACCCAGGGACAGTTTTTCTCTCCCTAACTCATAAAATGCCTGCCAAGTCAGAAACTAAAGCTTCAGATGCAGATAATGGGACCTTGGAGGTCATCTAGCCCAACCTCCCATCCAAGACCCTACACCATTTCTGACAGATAGCAGTCCAGTCTC
Source organism: Bungarus multicinctus (assembly GCA_023653725.1). NCBI lineage: Eukaryota > Metazoa > Chordata > Lepidosauria > Squamata > Elapidae > Bungarus > Bungarus multicinctus. The sequence continues at coordinate 2,626,493 of CM042836.1, forward strand.
TTCTTGGAAGCCTCCAGGGATGAAGCTCCCACAACTTCTGAATAACAGAATAAGAACAAGAATAACAGAGTTGGAAAGGGACCTTGGAGGTCATCTAGTCCAACCCACTCACCCCTCCCCCCCCCATGCCCTGCCCAACACCATTTCTGACAGATGGCAGTCCAGTCTCTTCTTGGAAGCCTCCAGAAATGAAGCTCCCACAACTTCTGAATAACAAAATAATAACAGATTAACAGAGTTGGAAAGAGACCTTGGAGATCATCTAGTCCAACCCCGCTCCAAGGCAAGAGACCCTACACCATTTCTGACAGAGGGCAGCCCAGTCTCTTCTTGAAAGCCTCAAGGGATGACGAGTTATTCAATGCAATAAATTGACTCAATAAATGTGGCACAACCACATCCATCAGTCCTGACCGGTTTCGTTCCCTGAGATGCAGAGCCAGGAAACTAGAGCAATATTTATATAATACCATATTTTATCTAATGCCCTATATGCTAGAATTTATATTGTTTTAATTGATATTATACAAGATGGTTTTTATGCAGCTGGTTCTGGACTCAAGAGCCCAGCAACCGCTAAGCGAGACAGGAATGAGGTGAGCTTTCCCTCTTTTATGAGCTTTCTTGCCACCGTTGTTAAGTGGAGCATCGCCGTCGTTCAGCTAGTCACCCGGTCGTTAAGTGAATCCGGCTTCCCCATGGACGTTGCTCATCCGAAGGTCGCAAAACGGGGATCCCGGGGAATCTTGCGACCGTCATAAATACAAGTCAGTTGCCAAATGGCTGAATTTTGCTCACCTGACCATGGGGACGGTCGTAAGTGTGAAAAAATGGGTATAAGTCACTTTTTTTTCAGGGTCATCAATGTTGTACGTCACTAAACAAACTGTTGTAAGTTGAGGACTACCTGTATATTTTTTTATATAATACCCGATTGTATTATACAGGGAATCCACAATTCCTGTTGCTAAGTGAGACAGCTGTTGAGTTTTGCCCCATTTTACAACCTTTCCTGCCATGGTTGTTAAGTGGAGCACTGCAGTTGTTAAGTGAGTCACATGGTCGTTAAGTGAATCCGGCTTCCCTGTGGACGTTGCTCGTCTGAAGGTCACAAAACAGGGAATCTTGCGACCGTCATAAATACGAGTCAGTTGCCAAAACAACTGAATTTTACTCACCTGACCATGGGGACGGTCATAACTGAAAAAACAGGCATAAGTCACTTTTTTTTCAGTGTCGTAACGTTATACGGTCACTAAACGAACTGTTGTAAGTCGAGGACTACCTGTATATTTTTATATTGTACCAGATTGTATTATCTGCAATTCCGGTTGCTAAGCTATTAAGTGAATTTTGCCCCATTTTACGACCTTTCCTGCCATGGTTGTTAAGTGGAGCACTGCAGTCGTTAAGTGAATTACACGGTCCTTAAGCAAATCCGGCTTCCCCATTGACTTTACTTGTCGGAAGGTCCCAAGAGGGGATTGTGTGACCCCGGGACACGGACAGCAACCGTCGTAAATACGAGTCAGTTGCCAAGCAATCTGAATTTTGATCACGCGACCATGGGAATGCCTCAACGGTCGTTAAGTGTGAAAAACAGCCATAAGACCTTTTTTTCCAGGGCCGTTGTAATTTTGAATGGTCATTAAATGAGTGGTAATAAGTCAGGGACTGCCTGTGTCCTAATGGTTTCGCGGGAGGAGGCATTGTGGCCAATACATCGGATTAAAAAGGAAGGATTACAGGAGGGAGGGTGGCAGCCCCTCGCACGAGACCCCTCCAAGGGCATGGAGTGGTTTTTAAACAATATTTTGGGGCGACGTTGCAGTTGCTGTAGCTGTTACTCCTGCCTTGGGCAGGCGGGGTGGGCTAGAGGACCGCTAGGATCCTTTCCAACCCTCCGCTTCTAGGAAGCTCGGATCGATGTAATAACTCATAGTGATGATATATTAGATTGCAATGCGGTTTGGTCCCCTGATGGGAACCCCCCCCCCTTTTTTTTAGGGGCTTCTGGGACATTGGCAGAAATCTCAAAGCCTCTGGAGACCCCTTTGAACCCCCCCACCACCAATTTTTATTTTCATTTAAAATGGAAAAATAAAGAATATGCATCAATAAAATAAAAGGCTTTCGTGAGAGGCAACGAATTATTTGAACCACACGCTGGAGATTTGAAGATTTTTTGGGGGGGCGGGGGGAGGAAGTGACCCCCAGACCCTCTTCTGGGATGGGGGGGGGCTCAGCAGAAAGTGCCCCCAGAAGAAGGGGGGGCAGTGACCCCAACATTTCCTCCCTTCCCTGCAAGCAGCCAGAAAGGAAACATTGGCTCAGTTGCACCCCCATGGGGGAGGGCCTTGGGGCACACAAGACCCCTCCCCTTTTGCACACTCACAGGGGAAAGAGCAAGGGGCAGAAAGACCTCTCCCCTTTTGCACACTCATGCAGGATGGGCTTGGGGCACACAACTCCTCTCATTTTGCACACATGGGGAAGGAGCAAGGGGCACACAACCCCTCCCTTTTTGCACACTCATAGTGGAGGGGCAAGGGGCACATGACCCCTCCCCTTTTGCACACTCATGGGGGAGGGGCATGGAGCACACAAGACCCCTCCCCTTTTGTACACTCATGCAGGATGGGCTTGGGGCACACAACTCCTCTCATTTTGCACACATGGGGAAGGAGCAAGGGGCACACAACCCCTCCCTTTTTGCACACTCATAGTGGAGGGGCAAGGGGCACATGACCCCTCCCCTTTTGCACACTCATGGGGGAGGGGCATGGAGCACACAAGACCCCTCCCCTTTTGCACACATGTAGGATGGGCTTGGGGCACACAACTCCTCCCCTTTTTGCACACTCATGGGGAAGGAGCAAGGGGCACAAAGACCCCCTTTGGGGGAGGGGGTCTTTGGGGAGGGGCAAGGACACACGACCCCTTTCCTTTTTGCACATTCATAGGGGAGGGGCATGGGGCACAGAAGACCCCTCCCCTTTACCACTCTCGTGGATAGGCTTAATCAGTGAAATGGAAGGGGAGAGACCCCTCCCCTTTTGCACACTCATGGGGGAGGGGCATGGGGCACACAAGTCCCCTCCCCTTTTGCACACTCATGGGGACAAAATAAATCCCTTAGTCATTGGAATTGAAGGGGAGAGACCCCCTCCCCTTTAGCACGCATGTGGGGGATTGACCTGGGGCATGCAACCCCTCCCTTTTGCACACTCATGGGGGATGGGCTGGGGGCCCTTCTCCTGCCACCATCATTAAGGGAATCACTGCAGCTGCTAGTCAGCCGGACATTAAGTGAATCCAGCTTCTCCGTGGACCTTGCTTGTCAGAAGGTCGCAAAAGGGGATCATGTAACCCCGGGAAAACCACGATCGTCATAAATACGAGTCAGCCATCAAGCCTCCGAATTTTGATCACGTGACCCCGGGGAATGCCACAAGGGTCGTAAGTGTGAAAAACAGTCACAAGTCCCTTTTTTCAGCGCCGTTGTGACTTCAAACTGTCACTAAACGAACGGTTGTAAGTTGAGGACTGCCTGTAAGAGGAAGGGAGGTGCATTGGAAAGGGTCACTGCCTTATTTGTAAAAATAATGCAAAATAATAATTTGAAATTAAGCAAAAAATAATAATAATGCAAAAAAGCAATAAAGTAAAATAAAATAAAATAATAATGCAAATAATAATTTAAAAAAACAAAAAAATAAAAAATAATGCAAAAAAGCAATAAAATAAAAATAATGCAAAATAATAATTAAAAAAGCAAAAAAAAATAAAAAATGCAGAAAAGCAATAAAATAATAATGCAAATAATAATTAAAAAAGTAAAAAATTAAAAAATAATGCAAAAAGGCAATAAAATAAAATAATAATAATGCAAAATAATAATTAAAAAAACAAAAGAAATAAAAAATGCGAAACAGCAATAAAATAAAATAATAATAATAATGCAAATAATAATTAAAAAAGTACAAAAATAAAAAAATAATGCAAAAAGGCAATAAAAATAAATAATAATGCAAATAATAATTAAAAAGGAAAAAAAATAATGCAAAAAAGCAATAAAATAATATAATAACAATAATGCAAATAATAATGGGAGAGAATTATATATATATATATATATATATATATATATATATATATATGAAACATTAGGACAGGGACGGTAGGCACGTTGGTGCGCTTATGCAGGCCCCCTACAGACTCTTCCCCAGAAACTCTTTCTCAGCCCCTCCCCAAAAGCCACTGCTGCCCTCTGTAGGCCATTAATCCTCGGCTTACGACCACAACTGACCCCAACGTTTCTGTTGCAGAGGGAGACATTAAATGACCTTAGTTTGGTCCCTTTCACGACCCTTCTCGCCACGGTCATTAAGCAAATCCCTACAGTCATTAAGTGAGTCACCCAGTCGTTGAGCGAATTCGGCTTCCCCATGGACTTGGCTGGTCTGAAGGTCCTCAAAATGGGATCCCGTGACCCCCGGGGGGGGGGGGGAAATGCTGCAACCGTTGTAAATGTGAGTCAGCTGTCGTGTGTTTGGATTTTGATCAGGCTGACTCTGTAAACTGCTTAGAGGGGGTTGCAAAGCGTTGTATAGTGGTATATAAGTGCTAGGGCTATTGCTAAGGAAGGAAGGAACGAACAAAGGAGAGAGGGAAGGAAGGCAGGAAGAAAGGAAAGCGAGTAGGAAGGAAGGAAGATGAAAAGGAAAGGAAGGAAGGAAGGAAGGAAGGAAGGAAGGAAGGGAGGAAGGAAGGAAGGAAGGAAGGAAGGAAGATGAGAAGGAAGGAAGATGAGAAGGAAGACAAGGAAGGAAAGAAGGAAAGAAAACGAATAGGAAGGAAGATGAGAAGAAAGGAAGGAAGACAAGAAGGAATGGAAATGAGAAGAAGTAAGGAAGCTGTGTTGGTGCAGTGGTTATAATGTAGTATTTGCAGGCTGACTGCCCACTGCCAGGAAGTTCGATCCTGACCATGTCAAGGTTGACTCAGCCTTCCCTCCTTCTTTGGTGAGTCAAATGAGGACCCGGATTGTTGGGGGGCAAGATGGCTGACTCTGTAAACCGCTTAGAGAGGGCTGGGAAGTACCGTGAAGCGGGATATAAGTCTTAAGCGCTGTTGCTGTATCTGCAACCTTCAGGGAGGCGATCTTCATCGGCTGCGAATCGAGTCTGTAGTATCCTCATATCCTCGTTTGGGATTTGGGTTTGGCCAGAGAAAAAAAGGACCAGGGGGGACATGATAGCAGAATTCCAGTATTTGAGGGGCTGCCCCAAAGAAGAGGGAGTCAAGCTATTCTCCAAAGCCCCTGAAGGAAGGACGAGAAGCAACGGATGGAAACTCATCCAGGAGAGAAGCAACCTGGAATTAAGGAGAAACTTCCTAACAGGGAGGACAATTAACCAGGGGAACAGCTGGCCACCAGAAGTTATAAGGGGCTTCATCACTGGAGGCTTTCAAGGCGAAATTGGTCAACTATTTGTCCGGAATGGTATCAGGTTACCTGATTGAGCAGGGGGTTCGACTAGATGACCTCCAGGGTCCCTTCCAACTCTTTGTTATTCTGCAAAATACCCCATTTTTCTATTTGGAGATGTGGGTGGGTGGGTGGGTGGGATCTTCTAAATTTGCTCCTTCTGGATTCCTGCTTTTGATTCTGGGGCAAAAAAATAAAAACGAAAACGCCTGCGAGGCTTCCAGATCAAAGCCGATGCCGTCTGTAAAATCAGTAGGGAAGGAATTTTAAAAATGCCGAGGCAGGAAAACTATTTATTTATCATATTCTGCCTCTCATGCAGTTCCCGCCCCCCGCGAGGCCCTCTCCTGAACTCTGCAAGGGAGGTGGGGCGAGAGAGAGAGAGCGCTCAGCTCAAATAGCCCGGAGGGTAGATTGGAACTGGGATCTTCCTGCTGCCAATTCAGAATTTTCTAATGTGGCTTTAGGCATAGAAACCAGTTGGGTGACTTTCAGCCAATCACCAGGAGACTGGGAATTTCTAGTCCCGCCTTAGGTGTGAAAGCCAATTGGATGACTTTGGGCCAATCACCAGGAGACTGGGAGTTCTAGTCCCACCTTAGGCATGAAAGCCAGCTGGGTGACTTTGGACCAATCACCAGGAGACTGGGAATTCTAGTCCTTCCTTAGGCAGGAAAGCCGGCTTGGTGACTTTGGTCTAACCCTCAGTAGACAGCGATCGTTGTTAAATGAATTTGGCTTCCCCTACAGACTGCTTGTTAGGAGGTCGCAAAAGGCAATCACTTGACCCCGGGACACTGCGACCGTCATAAATATGAGTCAGTTGCCAAGCATGTGAATTCTGATCCCATGACCCCGGGGACGCCGCAATGATCAAAATGGCCGCAAGTCACTTTTTTCAGTGCCGTTACAACTGGTCACTAAACGAATGGCCATTAAGTCGAGGACTACCTGTGCCCTAAATTGCTGTGCAATCTTTTTATGGACCAGCAGAAAAAGGCTGTTTTTATCCCTTCTTTATTCACCCGCGTTCTCTTTCTTAATTTGGATGCAGGAATTTTCAAAATCTTGGCCAAAAGAAGAAGAAAATCCAAGCCAACCCCATTCATGGCCATGTCCGTCTTCCTTTGCAAGGCGCTAGTCCCTAAGATCAAGCCAGGAGACCAAAACGTCATTCAGGCAAGTGTTTTAATTAAAATACTTCATAGCACCATAAGAGTGGTTGAGGGCATACGAAATGCGGTTTATTATTATTTATTATTAATTTTTTTTCCCAATGCTTCCCTTTCGCTGGTGTGTGTGTGTGTGTGTGTCTTTGCCGGCCTGTTTAAAACGATGGTTCGCTCTGCCTCCCAAGTGGGGAAGGGGAGATCCCACCAAAAGGAGATCCCACCCAAACTGGAATCCTCTTGAGCAAAGGCCAAAAAAAAAAACAGGAGAGAAAGAGAAAAGAAACGAAACGAAACCATCTTCTCCAACCTTGGTGCCCTCCAGGTGAGACGCATCACGGACTGTCCAGTTACAGCTCCGGAGGTCATGATAAGCATTAAATATTAAATATATTTTTGCTTATATATTCTTTTGTGGTGAAGGCCCACCAGGCTGCAAGAAAACCAAGTCTGGAAAAGATGGGCAGGCTAAGAAAATTTACTGGGTAATTTCCAGTTATCCACATCGCCCCGATATCTTCCCACAGGGGCATCTCGATGCGACCCTCCATTTCCGGCCTGGAAACAAGTCCTAAAATCTCTCTCTCTTATATATATATATATATATATATTTTGCGTACAGCTCGTTCAAAAGAATCCCTTCCCTACTTCAAAATGAGTGCATTATGATGAGTTTTAAGAAGCCATGTTTTTTTTTAAAAAAGAAAGAAAGAAAGGCAGCACTGTGTTACGATGAAAAGCAGAGACACCGATGCAGGGGGAAAGGGGGGAGGGGGATGACCCCCCCCCCCACCAATGGCCAGAGGTGGACAGGTGCCTTCCGAAGGATGGGGAGGAATGTGTGTGTGTGTATGAATGTTAGCACCTCTAGCTGGGACACTCGGTCCCCCCTCCCCCTGGGAGGGCTCGGCCACAGACACCCCCCCCCTCCCTGGGGCTCCCGCCGGCTTGGAGTTGACCCAGGAGAGGGTGAGGGGGGGGGGTCGTCCCCTCTTTCTCCCGACTGCTCATTGGGCCAGAGCCCCCATGGGATCCCAGGCGGGCAGGCAAATGGGCTCTTGTTGTAACACCTCTAGGACTTCCTTCTGGCACGTGTTTGCGGTCGACGACCACTTCGTACACGAACTCGGAGAACCAGTCGTCTGTCATGAGCAGGTAACCTGGAAGGGAGATTTAAGAGTCAGTTGGTGTCAACCTCGTAAAGCATCCCTAGGCCTGTTTTCGAGTTGCCATAAACAGAGGGGAGGGGGAGGAAATCTGAAGGAGCGGGGCGGAAGATTAACACCAGAAGTACATTCCAACACTTATCTTACAAAGATTGTAGCTAACCTACCGGATCTTCTTCCCACGAAAGTCCTTAGTTGGAGAATGTAATTGATGACACCCAACTTGTGAATGTATTTAATTGGAGAATCTGATTGATGACACAGCCAGGGGGGAAACAGGGCCACAGGGGACTGGAAATTAGGTATGCCAGAGTTGGCTTCGTACAGGCTAATGCTGGGCATGTTGCACCTAATAAATAAATCTTTTGGTTTCTTTTGAAGCTTGGCTCGAGGCTCATGATCTAATCAGGGCAATTGCTGGAATCCTGACAGCTAGTCTGTAACCGCTAGGCTGTGATGGAGACATTCATGACGAGGCTGGGCTAAGGCTGCAGCCCAAGAACCAGGTGAGTAAGAAGAACAAGAGCTCATTCCTAGGCCATCCCGTCTCTTAAGTTTGCGGTTTTTGTTGGGGAAACTAAGCAAGATTTGTTTTTTTTTCTCGCTGTGTACATGCATACATCTAAACTAGACTGGGTTGTTTGTCTGTGTCATAGGATATATGGGAGTAGATGCATAATTTTGTATGCATACGTATGTATGTATTTTATTTTGTCATGTTTATGTAGTGCATATTGGAGGTGTGACTCTTTGAGAGCTATAGGCAATGAAATTTCATTTTAATGTATGTTGATTAGTGTACAAAATGACTATAAAGTTATTCTATTCCATTCCATTATTATTCTGTTCTATTCTCTAGTCTATTCTTTATTCCAATCTCTATTCTATTCTGTTCTATTTATTCTATTCTGTTGCATTTTATTCTATTCTAATTTCTATTTTATTTTTTATTCTATTCTATTCTAATTTCTATTCTATTCTATTTTCTATTCTATTCTATTTTCTATTCTATTCTGTTCTGTTCTCTATCCCATTCCATCTCATCCCATTCTATTTAAATTCTATTCCTATATCCTTCTATTCTATTCTATTCTATTCTATTCTACCCTATGACTATTATTAAGTGTTGCACCTGATGCTTCTTGACTCTTGACGAAGGTCTCTTTTCTTTCATGTACACTGAGAGCATTTGCACAAAGACAAATTCCTTGTGTGTCCAATCACCCTTGGCCAATAAAGATTTCTATTCTATATTTCTATTCTATTCTATATTTTATTCTATATTCTATTCCCATTCCCATTCCATTCCGTTCTATTCAAGTGAGAAACATTGGTTTAAACAGAGATGCACTGGATCACTACAAAGAACCAGGCCTGGTTGGACCATTCTGGGTGTTGAAATCCAGGCATCTTAAAAGTTATCAACACAGATGTAAATGAATCTAAAACATACAGTATCCCAAAACTGGTTTGAGCCAAAATGGCTTTGCTGGACTTGCATGCTCCCTCAAACCACCATTCAGGGCTAGCTGAACTTTCAAACACTTATAACAATCTGATAAAACAGAAACACAGCAGGAAGCTGCCAAAGAGAACACAGTGCAAAGATTTGAGATGGAGGTATGGGAACGGAATTAACTGATTAATTCAATTAACCAATTAAATTAAATTAAATTAAATTAAATTAAATTAAATATCAATCAGTGGAACAGCTTGCCTCCAGAAGTTGTGGGTGCTCCACCACTGGAGGTTTTCAAGAAGAGACTGGACAGCTGTTTGTCTGAAATGGTACAGATTCTCCTGCTAGAGCAGGGGTCTTCAAACCTGACAGCTTTAAGACTTGTGGACTTCAACTCCCAGAATTCCTCCTCCAAGTCATGTTAGCTCAGGAATTCTGGGAGTTGAAGTCCACAAGTCTTAAACTTGCCAAGTTTGAAGGGCCTTGTGCTACAGCAAGGGGCTGGACTAGAAGACCTCCAAGGTCCCTTTCATTATTCTGTTTTGTTTCCCTTATCTTAAAAAGAAACCTCTCTTGCATCTTGTCCAAGACAAATTGTCCAACTGTAGCAACTTCAAGGCCTGTGGACTTCAAGCCCTAGAATTCCCCAGTCAGCATGGCTGGCAGGGGAATTCTGGGAGTTGAAGTCTACCCATCTTAAAGCATTGCTGGCTGGGGGATTCTGGGAGTTGAAGTCCAGCCCTCTAAAAGCATACTGGCTGGGGGATTCTGGGAGTGGAAGCCCACCCTTCTTAAAGTGGATAAGGTTGAGAAACACTACTTCATAGGAAAACACGCTTCCTGAATAATTTTGATTTCTCCCCCCAAGCTAACTAAAATCATTGTATTATTATTTTTTTAATTGAATGGATCAGCTAGTAAGAACGAACAGACCCCATACATACATTTTTTTCCTAATGACCCCATAGCCACGGGGCTTAAAATCCAAATGTTTCAGCATCCAGAGCCAAATAACTGAATTTAAGAGCTTTTGAGCTCTCTTTGATTTGCGTCAAACTGGCCAGGCCAGCAACGAGCGTTACAAGATTAGATCTTACATTATTTTTTCCTCCAAAAGGAAAAATTGTGTCTTATTTTCCAGTTAGGGTCTTATTTTCGAGGAAACTGGGATATTTCAAGATGTGCCAAACTAAGGATTCAGTCCCACGATGCAAAAAAACCTTTGCAATCTTTCTCTCGCTTGGGGGGGGGGGGGCGGGGTAAAAAAAATAAAAAAAAAATAAAAACAGGACAAAATGTACAGGGAACATGGGAGATTTCAGCGAGTATTTTGGGCAACAAAGCCCAAGAAAGAGCAGATTTGATAACCTCGGGGCCGAGGAAATTCCTGCGTATCAGAGGAAGTCCCTTTTGTGGTGTGGACAATGCCCTTTGGGGTGGGGGCAGAAGTCAGGGCGGCCGGAGGGAGACCCTCCCCCCCCCCCGCTTGGGAGAGGTGGGGGAGGCTTGGCAGGAAAGGTGGGGCGAGACCCCAAGAAAGGGCTCTCGTTTCCTCCCTCACTTCTCACCCTCCGCCTCCTCCCACTCCTGGTTTAGTCTGTTGTTTTAGGCAAACCTTAGTTTGAGGTTTGACCTCCGTCTCTGAATCCCCGCCAGACTTGGCTTCCAAACTGAGCTCTCTACAGGTAGTCCTCAACTTACGACTGCAATGGAGCCCGAACGCAGGCAAAGTCCTCGACGTACGACCACAATGGAGCCCAATGTAGATAGTCCTCGAATTATGACCACAATGGAGCCCAACACAGGTAGTCCTCGACTTACGGCTACCACTGAGTCAGGTAGTCCTCAACATACAACCAAAATGGAGCCCCAGATTTATGTTGCTAAGGGAGACATTTGTGAAGTGGGTTTTTACCCCATTTTATGACCGCTCTGGCCAGATTTGGTAAGCGAATTGCTGCACTTATTCAGTTAGTCCCACGGTTGTTAAATGAAGCTGGCTTTCCCACGGAGTCACAAAAGGGGGACCACGTGACCCCGAGACCCTGAAACCGTTATAAATGTGAGTCATTTGTGAAGAGTCTGGATGTAAATCACATGACCATGGGGGGATGCTGCATCGGTCATAAGTGTGAAAAACAGTCATAAGTCACTTTTTTCAGTGATTTTTTACCTTTGAACGGACACTGTACAAATTGTTGTACGTCAAGGACTGACTAAAATGGCCCCCTATGAAGGACGAGGAGAGGAGAGGAGAGAACAGGGAATAAAATAGAATGGAATAGAATTGAATTTGAAAGAATAGAAGCAAAAAGAACTTGAACTAGAATAGAATCTATAGACAGACAGACAGACAGACACCATAGATAGATAGACACAGACAGACAGATGGTAGATGGATGGATGATAGAGATGATAGATAGACAGCCAGATGGTAGAATTAATGGATAGACAGATGGATGATAGATGACAGACAGACAGACAGACAGAAAGATAGACAGAGACACAAATAGACAGTAGACTCAATGGATGGATGGATAGATGGATGATAGATAGAGGTAGGCACATAGAGATAGATAAATAGATAGATGATAGATAGATATAGAGATAAATAGATGAGAGACAGACAGACGGTAGAATCAATGGATGGATGGATGGATGATAGATAGATAGATAGGCAGGCAGACACACAGACTGTAAAATTAATGGATAAATGGATGATAGATAGATCAGACAGACAGATGACAGACAGAGAGACAGACAGTCAATAGAATCAATGGATGGATGGATGGTAGATAGATAGAGGTAGGCACATAGATAGATGATAGAAAGATATAGAGGTAGATAGATGACAGACAGACAGACGGTAGAATCAATGGATGGATGATAGATAGATAGATAGGCTGACAGACAGACTGTAAAATTAATGGATGGATGATAGATGAGACAGACAGACAGATAACAGACAGACAGACAGAAAATAGAATCAATGGATGGATGGATAGATAGATAGGCAGACACAGATACACCCCCCCATCTTGCAGTTAATTTGGAGGGGTGGAGGGGAGAAAGCTACCCTCCCCTTGGCTCAACCTTGAAAGCCCCCCCTCCCTCTTCACCCCTCCCCTTCACGAAGGACGCCATACCTTTATTCCCACGGTCTTCACCCCACGAATTCTCCACGCGCCACTTCTCGTAGCCTTCGTCCGGTTCTTCCTGGAAAAGAAGGATAGCAAGGCGGTGAGAAAAACCCAGCGGGAACCACCGACTGCAAGACACTTCCGCCTTGGGAATGAAAATTACCGAAGCGGTACAGTCAGTCCTCGACTTACGCCCACAACGGAGCCCAAGATGTCTGTTGCTAAGTGAGACATTTGTTCGATGAATTTTGCCACATTGTACGACCTTTCTTCCCACCGTTGTTAAGCGAATCTGGCGTCCCCATTGTTTGTCAGAAGGTCACAAAAGGGAATCACGTAACCAAGGGAATCACAGAAGAAAGCTTGAAAGAGGGAGGGGAATAAAAACTGGGATAAGAAAAGGAGGGGAAAAAAAACCCAAGGAAAAAAGAAGTAATAAGAAAAAGGACCAGGAAATAAAGAGATATGGAAATCAAACAAAAATGAAATGGTTTATTTAAAAGACATAGAGATAATGGATAGATAAGGATTAAGAAAGGGGATTCTGCAAGTAATGCAGAAGTAATTTTTGAAGTAATAAATTACTTAGAAGGTAGGAAAATATAGATTTTTAAAATGAAAAGATTGGAACTGATGTTTTCTTGTTATTATAATTCTTGTTTTTTGTTATATTATACAGAGAGGTAAATGGAATAAATGTGAAAATAGAAACTATGGTAAGTATATTAATTATGTTTAATAAATTCAACAATATAGCTAAAATGAATGATGAGGATTGCCATTAAAAGATTAACATTGTTTTTTATGATCAATTGAATAGATTAATTTATTTAAAATTATAAATGATTCAATATAATTGAAGGGGAAAATACCATGCAGAATCTGGCCTAAAATGCAAACAGGTTACTTAGTTATTAGGAGATTATTGTTATTAACTTTTAAAGTGATCAATTATTATTAGGAATTAAAGAGGAGTTAATCATATGAGGTATAAGGTAAAGGGAAGATACAACTCAAATTAGAAATTATAGGGGAAACTTTTTTGAATTATTTGAATTGGGATGGCATTTTTGGAATAATGAAATAAGAATATGCGATGAAATTGCAAATGTGACAGATAAAAGTATAAAGTATAATGAATATCAAGATATGACTCTTATTTAAAGTTAAAAAGAAATAAGAAATGAATAGAAAATATATAAAGTAAGTTTGAGAAAATTTTCAGAAAATATGTAATGTAATGATACGATATGAAATCAAATGTGAAAAATAGATATGTAACCAAGGTCATGTTTCTATGGAAATGTGAAAACCTGGAACCATGCTGTTCACTAAAAAAAGATGTTTCTGAAATGTGAAAAAATAAACTTTTTACAAAAATAAAAAAAAGTATGAGGCAATTGCCAAGCGTATGAATTTTGGTCGTGGGGATGCTGCAAAAGTCATAACTGTGAAAGATGGTCGTAAGTCACATTTTTCAGTGCCGTCGTAACTGTGAACGGTCATTAAATGAACGGTTGTAAGTCGAGGACAGCCTGTATTTGGTCTGCCTAATCGAAGGATTGTTATGAATGATTTTGAGGGCGGTGGGTTCCAACCCCCCTGAATTCCAGGTAGTCCTCGACTTATGATCAGCATTGAGCCCAAAATTGATGTTGCTAACTGAGGCAGTTTGTGCATTGGCCTCATTTTACGAATTTTCTTGCCATCGGGCATTAAATGAATAAGTTAGTCACCCGGTTGTTAAGTGAAACTTGGCTTCCACATGGACTTCTCTTGTCAGGAGGCAAAAGGGATCACATGACATGACCCCGGGGCGCTGCAACGGACGTAAGTGTGAAAAAACGGTCGTTAAGTGTGAAAAACAGCCCAAAGTCACTTTTTTCCGTAGCCATTGCAACTTGGAACAGTCAGTAAACAAATTGTTGTAAATCGAGGATGGCTGGTACGGATGGAAATATCCCCCAAAATGGGGAGTTTTTGCAAAATGTCCTGTTTTGTTACTTGGCGTCCCAAAGTCGAGAACACACACGGCTGCTATGACAAACAAGCTCCCCTTTTTCTAAAGTAATTGAAAAAAATATTTGAATGTGCAGAAATGAAGTGATTTAACATTGGTAATTAAAGAAAAACAAGACTTTGAATATTACATGGTACGGGATTTATTTTAGCAACGGTTAGAAAATAAAAACAAATGAAAATGGATGAGATGAATATATAATAGCGATAAGATTGCAAAAATGGATACACTGGATATTACCTACATGAAAACGTGATTATTATATGTGGTGGACCTGCCCAAAAGCAAAAAAATTACTGGAGGAAAATTAAAAAGTTGGTTAGAAGAAATCACAAAAGTTAAAAATTGAGTTGAAACCAGAGATATTTCTATTAGGAATCCTAAAACCAAAAATGAGCAAAAAATTATTATACATAATACTCCATATATTAACGGCAGCAAAGCCTTTGCTCAAAATTGGAAATGTGAAAATACCCCCCCCCCATCCCTGAATTCATGGACATAAAGAAACCTTGGAATGCATAGAAATATCAAGAGCAACTGCGTTCTCTTCGCTGACGATGTAAAGCTATTCAACACCACAGAAAATACCACTACCCTTCAAAAAGACCCTGACTATGTATCAGAATGGTCAAACAAATGGCAACTTCAGATCTCAACAAATAAATGCTCTGTCTTACATATTGGCAAAAAAAATCAGAAAATAAAATACAAGCTGAATAGTCAAGACATTGTTGATGATCCAAACTCTGTCAAGGACCTTGGAGTACTCATCTCTAATGATCTAAGTGCTAGAGCCCACTGTAACTACATAGCCAAAAAGGCGTTAAGGGTTGTTAACCTAATCCTGCGTAGCTTTTTCTCTGGTAATATTACACTACTAACTAGAGCATACAAAACATTTGCTAGACCAATACTCAAATACAGCTCATCAGTCTGGAACCCACATTACGTATCTGATATTAACACAGTTGAGAAAGTCCAGAAATATTTTACAAGAAGAGTTCTCCACTCCTCTACTCGTTGCAGAATACCTTATGCCACCAGACTCGAAATTCTAGACCTAGAAAAGCTAGAACTACGCCGCCTTCGGTCCGATCTAAGTATAGTACATAAAATCATACATTGCAACGTCCTACCTGTCAATGAATACTTCAGCTTCAACCATAACAACACAAGAACAAACAACAGAAACAATCTCAAGGTTAATCGCACCAAACTTGATGGCAGGAAATACGACTTCAGCCACAGAATGGTCAATGTCTGGAATCCTCTACCTGGCTCTGTGGTTTCTTCCCCAAACCCCAAAAACTTTAACCTTAGACTGTCTACTATTGACCTCACCCCTTTCCTAAGAGGCCTGTAGGGGGACGTGCATAAGCGCACCAACGTGCCTACCATCCCTCTCCTATTGATTCTTTTATTTTTCTTATAAGTATCCATGTATTCATAACTATGTTTTTACTTATACCTATTATCTTGTAAGCAATTGACAAATAAATAAATAAATAAATAAATGGACAGGCTATCAATGGAACTCAGAAACAAAGAGGAGTCAGAATACTATGAGATCTGGAACTTATGGTATAGTTGGCTGGAAGATAGACAAGAAAGGAATAAAAAGTCAAATAAAAGGATATGATAGAAATTGGTAATATTATATGTAAATTTATTTATGATAAACAATTAGAATGAAATTCTGTATTATATCTAAATAAGTGAATGACCATTTGTTACAATGAGAGAGCTGTCAATTAGAGTGAACACTGTATTTGCCTACGTTGCGGCAAATGGAATATTTTGATTTTATTCTATGTATATAAATCTATTTAATAAAATATTTTTAAATTAAAAAAGAAAAGAAAACAGATTATTGTTATATTAGTATATTGATAAGGAGAGTATTAATTGTAAACTGTAAGGACATGAAATATGAACCTAACTGACACACGGTTGAAATTGATTTATTGTATATAAAAAAAAATTTTGTATTTAAAACAAAAAACACGCTCCCCGCCAATCCAGCATTCCTGGTTCAAATTTGGCTATCAACAATTGCTTCTCCTCCAATTTCTCTTCGTGCCAACCTGGTTTTGCAACTGCTGAACGCCGGGGGTGGGTGAATATTTATATATGCGCCGCATTGTTGCAAAACATATTTAAACAACCACAACAGGGTTGTTGGTCAGGATGAAGCAACGGTGCCCGAGGGAGGAATTCTGAAAGGCTCAAAGGGAAGAGAACAGCTGTGCTTGATAAGGGGACTAACCACTAGGCAGGGTTCCCAGGGGTGAGGGGGATGAGACCCCACCCCCAATAAATACTTCCCAACATAATTTTTTAGGCTAGCGGGACAGTGTTTTGACGTTGCTAGAACACGGGAGCCCAACCGTGGTAACTTGACATGGACTTCAACTCCCAGAATTCCTCAGCCGGCATGTCCTCTTCTCAAAAGGTTTCCAACCTTGACCACTTCTGGACTTCAACTCCCAGAATTCCTCAGCCGGCATATCCTCTTCTCAAAAGGTTTCCAACCTTGACCACTTCTGGACTTCAACTCCCAGAATTCCTCAGCCGGCATGTTCTCTTCTCAAAAGGTTTCCAACCTTGACCACTTCTGGACTTCAACTCCCAGAATTCCTCAGCCGGCATGTCCTCTTCTCAAAAGGTTTCCAACCTTGACCACTTCTGGACTTCAACTCTCAGAATTCCTCAGCCGGCATGTCCTCTTCTCAAAAGGTTTCCAACCTTGACCACTTCTGGACTTCAACTCCCAGAATTCCTCAGCTGGTATGTTCTCTTCTCCAGAGTTCTCCAAGCTTGACAACTTGATGACTTGTGGACTTCAACTCAGCTGGCATGTCCTCTTCTCAAGAGTTTCCAACCTTGACATCTTGATGACTTGTAGACTTCAACACCCAGAATTCCCCAGCCAGCATGACTCTGCCTCTCTGAGTTTTTACTTCTCTTTTAGGGGAAATATTCTGCCATTTTAATATATCCTAAAATATTTCATTTTTTTTTTCCTAGGAGAGGGGTGAGTTTTAACTTCCAACAGGAGCATCCACAATTTCTGGTGGCCAGCTGTTCCACTGGTTAATTGTCCTCACTGTTACGAAGTTTCTCCTTAAGGTTGCTTCTCTCCTCGATGAGTTTCCACCTTCTTGTCCTGCCTTCAGGAGCTTTGGAGAATAGCTTGACTCCCTCTTCTTTTGGGCAGCCCCTCAGATATTGGAAGATGCTATCATGTTTCTCCTGGTCCTTCTCTTCACTAGACTAGCCATGCCCAGTTCCTACAACCGTTCTTTATATGTTTTCATATGTTCATATGGAGAAGGCTTATATATGTCGTAGTTGAGCTGACATCCATTTGATGGCCCACAATCAGTCAATCAAACCTTGCCAATCGCCAGGACAGGTAAATTTAAGGCAGGGAGAGCATTTCCCCCCTAGCAAACTTACTTTCTTCGTGAAGGCTGTAATGACCATGGCGTGCGTCATCATGGAGTCCCCGAAAATCAGCCGCTCGTCTTTCTTCATATTCCTGACTGACACCCCGAACATCAGCTCATGGTTGTATCTGCAAACAGCCAAGAAGGTTTCTGAATTGGGGGGGGGGAAAGGGGCTGAGATTTCCGGGTGGACTTCAACTCCCATAATCCCTTGCTGGTCAGGACTGAAGGAAGAAGTCACCCCAAGTTTTATCCCCCCAATGTATAAAAAAAAAAATGCATTTCCTGATGAGCTCAGGGTATCATTTAGCCAGTTTGGTCTGGTGGTTAAAACATTAGGTTAGAAACTAGGAGACAGTGAGTTCTAGTCCCGCCTTAGGCATGAAAGCCAGCTGGGTGACTTGGGCCAATCACCAGGAGACAGTTTAATCCTGTCTTATGCATGAAAGTTGTCTGGGTGGCTTTGGGCCAATTGCCAGGAGACTGGGAGTTGTAGTCCCACCTTAGGCATGAAAGCCAGCTGGGTGACTTTGGGCCAATTGCCAGGAGAGGGTGAGTTCTAGTTCTGCTTTAGCCATGAAAGCCAGCTAGGTGACTTTGGGCCAATCACCAGGAGACTGGAAGTTCTAGTACTGCCTTAAGGCATGACAGCCAGGTGGGTGACTTTGGGCCAATCACCAGGAGACAGTGAGTTCTAATCCCATCTTACGCATGAAAGTTGTCTGGGTGACTTAGGGCCAATCGCCAGGTAACTGGGAGTTCTAGTTCTAGTTCTGCTTTTGGGCATGAAAGCCAGCTGGGTGACTTTGGGCTAATCACCAGGAGATGGTGAGTTCATGCCTTAGGCATGAAAGCCAGCTAGGTGATTTTGAGCCAATCGCTAGGAGATTGGGAATTCTAGTCCCACTTTAGGCATGAAAGTTGTCTGGGTGACTTTGGGCCAATTGCCAGGAGAGGGTGAGTTCTAGTTCTGCTTTAGCCATGAAAGCCAGCTAGGTGACTTTGGGCCAATCACCAGGAGACTGGAAGTTCTAGTACTGCCTTAAGGCATGACAGCCAGGTGGGTGACTTTGGGCCAATCACCAGGAGACAGTGAGTTCTAATCCCATCTTACGCATGAAAGTTGTCTGGGTGACTTAGGGCCAATCGCCAGGTAACTGGGAGTTCTAGTTCTAGTTCTGCTTTTGGGCATGAAAGCCAGCTGGGTGACTTTGGGCTAATCACCAGGAGATGGTGAGTTCATGCCTTAGGCATGAAAGCCAGCTAGGTGATTTTGAGCCAATCGCTAGGAGATTGGGAATTCTAGTCCCACTTTAGGCATGAAAGTTGTCTGGGTGACTTTGGGCCAATCGCCAGGAGAGGGTGAGTTCTAGTCCCGCTTTAGGCATGAAAACCAGCTGAGAGACTTTGGGCCAATCACCAGGAGAGTGGGAATTCTAGTCCTGTCTTTGGCATGAAAGCTGGCTGGGTGATTTGGAGACAGTCTCTCTCTCTCTCTCTCAGCCCAGCCCACCTCACAGGGTTGTTGCTGGGAAAATAGGAGGGAGAAGGTGTACTGGGCATGTACTTGCCACCCTGAGTTGTTCATAGAAACAGGGACACAAATAAGTAAATAAATGTGTTGCTGACCCATAAATTTTGATCAATAAAACAATACAGAAAATAAACCATGGCCTCTGCATGCAGACAACGGACCCCCCAAAGTGAGGGGGACCAGGCCTCCTGCTTGGAAGTGTTACCCAGGGGCAGCCCCCTCCCCACCCTCCCCCATGGACTCCACCCCCCTTGCACCAAACCTCACATCTTCAAATCGTTGATGCCCAGCTTGCTGTTAAAACATTTTCCAACGTCGCAGCCAAACCACACAGCCTGCGGGAGAAGAGATAGCAGGCAACGGTCAGGATGAATGTCATGCCCCTGTCAGAGTCTGATTCGGAGGGGGAGGCCAAGCAGCCGACAGGAGTTGGGAGTGTGGCTCCTTTGGCTGTGGAAGAAACTGGGGAAGGGCAAAGTCCGGCTGGGCAGAGCAGGCGAGAGGTAGAACAAGGGAGAGGGAGTTCAGAGGAAGACCCAGGCCCAGCCCCTCTTCATCCTAAGGCACGCAGGGAACAACGGAGAAGGGAGCAATGTGGGTGGCGTGGCTTACGGGGGAGGAAAGGGCCCTGATTCCCTTCATTAGCTGCAGCTGGGAACACAAGTGTTTAAAAAGGGAGGCTGCGCACAGCAAATTGTTGAGAGCAAATCGTGAGTTATCTTTTATTGTTGAGGCTTTATCTGGGTTCCTGGCGTCTTCCCAACTGTGTGTGTGTTGCTGGCCTTTGAAGTCTGCAATTCCTTCTCCTGCCCTGTCCAGAGTGGTTTGCGTGGATTTTTATTTACAGTTTGTATGTACTTCGTTTTTGAACTGAATTTCCTCTACTTAAAGGCTGTTCCTGGGAGTTTTTCTCCAGCTAAAGGTAACCTGGACATTGGGGGCAAAGTTGGAGGTATTAAAGGGACTCTTCTTACTTATGTGACTGTATTGCCTTTGTGCCACGCCCCAGCTTATCACAACGAAGACGAAAGAGCAGAAGAGATTTGGGGGGGGGGAATCAACCATGGGGGGGGGGCATTGGGGGTTGCAAGAGACTGACCTCTCCATCCTGTATGGACGCGGCCACCATCTTTTTCAATAGCTCCACCGGCTGGTTGTTGTAAAGGGTCTTCCTGCCACCCACCATGTTGCCCAGATAATCCACTGTGTAGAGCTGGTTGTATTTGTTCCGGGGACGAGGATCGTTCACCAGGCACACCTGTGAGATGGAGAGGAGAGGAGAGGGAGAGGAGGGGAGGGGAGGGGAGAGGGAGAGGAGAGGAGAGGAGAGGAGAGGAGAGGAGAGGAGAGGGAGAGGGAGAGGAGGGGAGGGGAGGGGAGGGGAGGAGAGGAGAGGAGAGGAGAGGGAGAGGGAGAGGAGAGGAGAGGAGAGGAGAGGGAGAGGAGAGGAGAGGAGAGGAGAGGGAGGGGAGAGGACAGGAGAGAGGAGAGGAGAGGAGAGAGAGGAGAGGAGAGGAGAGGAGAGGAGAGGAGAGGAGAGGGGGGTGTTAGGGGCAGCCAGGTGCAGATGGGGCAACCTTCCTGGCTTGGCCCGTCAGATGGGACGGTTTCAATCAGGGATGTCCAATTTTGGCCACTTTTAAGACTTCAATTCCCAGAATTCCCCAGCCAGCATAGGACTAGAACTCCCTGCCTTCTGGCAATTGGCTCAAAGTCACCCAGATGGCTTTCATGTTTAAGGCGGGACTAGAGCTCACAAACTCTTAGTGATTGGGTCAAAGGTCCCCAGCCAGCTTTCATGCCTAAGGGACTAGAACTCACTGTTTCCGGGTTATTGGCTCAAAGTCACCCAGCTGGATTTGATGCCTAAGGCAGAAACTAGAATTCACTGTCTCCTAGTTATGGTCCAAAGTCGCCCAGCCTTCTTTCCTGCCTAAGGCAGAAACTAGAATTCACTGTCCCCTGGTGATTGGTCCAAAGTCATCCCGCTGGCTTTCATATCTAAGAGGAGACTAGAACTCACAAGCTTGGATCAAAGGCCCCCAGACAGCTCTCATGATGAAAGCAGGACTAGAACTCCCCATCTTCTGGATTCTAGCCCAGCACCTTAGGGTGGCTTACAGAAACCATTAAATAAGTGGGATCAAATCTCTCGTGGGCTTCCTGTATGCCAGGAAAAAAGGAGAATTACAATCAAATCACCCTTCCTGGTTGAATCCAAAAAGGGAATTCTAGTTTCAGCAAGGGAGGAACGCTGAATATATTGGGGAGGGATGCCACCCTGAGAGACCCAGCTGGGCTGGGCTAGATTTGAGAAAAGGGATTTCAGGGAAAGAAATGTGCCCAGATCCCTAAAAAAAAAGAGATTCCAGGATCAGGGAAATGATCACTTGGTCAACTAAAAAAAAAAAAAAAAAAAATACTCCTTTGGTCTTTTTAGTTGCCAGCAGTTGGGGAAAAGCAGTGCATTCCTTAAATGCTTCAGATAATTGCTAGGCAGCCGAAGCTGATGGCGTGCAAGATTATTACTGGAGAGCATGACTGATGACTCTGGACTATGGATGTGTCCCATTGGAGAATATACATCCAAGGGGTGGAGGGGGGCAAGACCAGGGTCAAGGGGGAAATGGATGATGACGTGACGCCTCTCCTGCGCGAGCTGCATTGGCTGCCGGTGGCTCTCCGGGTTCGCTTCAAGGTTCTGGTTCTGACCTTTAGGGCGATCCATGGCACTGGGCCAGGTTACCTACAGGACCGCATCCTACCGGTGATCTCCAGCAGGCCAGTGCGTGCACACAGGGAGGGCCTTCTCCGGGTTCCGTCGGCTGCCATGTGTCGCCTGGCGGTCCCGAGGGGTAGGGCCTTCTCTGTGGCGGCCCCTGCCCTCTGGAATACTCTGCCACCGGAACTGCGTACCGGCATGGACCTGAGGTCCTTCAGGCGCGCGCTGAAGACCTGGCTTTTCGAGCAGGCCGGCCTGGGCTGAGAGAGGGTTTTAATTTGTCTCCATTGCTTTTTAGTAATTTTAATTTGGGGGTTTTAAGGGGGTGGGGTGGGCTTTTTATATTCGGCCAAATATTCAATTTAATTTCTTTTTAACTTTTGTATCATTGTCGGGGTTTGGATTGGCTGTACACCGCCCTGAGTCCCTAGGGAGAAGGGCGGTATAAAAATTTTATAAATAAATAAATAAATAAATGTATTTTAGTGTCGACTACACCCAGGTAACGCCGACATCGCCACTCCTAATAAATCATTATTTTTAACTCGAAGAGATGCAGCTAAAGACTTATGAATTGAATGGGGGTGGATTTGTTGGAGCCCTGACACACTTCCATGTTGGTTTGCACCGCAAGGTCTTCGTACCTTGCTCTCCATATCGAACAACGGTTTGACGTGCTCTTGGTAGAACTTCGTGGGGCTGATCGGGCCGATCTTGTGATAATTCTTCTCCTTGTCGTAATATTCCCAGCAGAAGGTGGTAGGAGGGTTCCCCAGGCAGATGCTGACGATCCGGAAAACCTGGAAGAGGGTGGGAGAAGGTGGTTGTGTGAAACCCAGCCATCCCTTGAATGGGTTGGTGGACAGCCGTGAGGGTTTGAAGCAGTGGGCTGTAAGCAGAGGAAAAGAGGAACGCGGTCACCGAGGGAGGAACCTCAAGCTGGAAGAACTGCCAGAGGCACATAAAGCGGGGTGACCACGATGGAAGGAAAGCCCCCTCCTCATTTTAATGCCTGGGTAAGGCCACACTTGGAATACCGCATCCAGTTTTGGTTGGTTAAAAAAAGATGCTAAGACTCTAGAAAGAGTGACGAGAAGAGCAACCAAGAGGATTAGGGGTTGGAGGCTCAAACATACGAGGAACGGTTGCAGGAAATGGGCCTAGCTTGTCTGTCTGTCTGTCTATCCATCTATATCTTGTCTAGCTGTCTTGTCTATTTGTCTGTCTGTCATCCATCCATCCATCCATCCATCCATCCATCCATCCATCCATCTATCCATCCTTAGTAAGGCCACACCTAGAGTCCTGCATCCAGTTTTGGTCACCACATTATAAAAAAGTTGTTGAGGCTCTAGAAAAAGTGCAGAGAAGAGCAACCAGGATGATGAGGGGACTGGAGGCTGAAACATACGATGGATGGTTGCAGGAACTGGGCCTGGCTAGTCTAGACTGTCTATTTATATCTATCTATCATCTGTGTCTCTATCCGTCTACCTACCTACCTACCTACCTATCATTTATCTATCATCTGTGTGTCTGTCTTTTTGTATATCTATCCATCTATAGGGACTGGAGGCTAAGACGTATAATGAATGGTTGCAGGAAGTACTAATACCACTCTATAAAGCCTGAGTAAGGCCACACCTAGAGTCCTGCATCCAGTTTTGGTTACCACACTATAAAAAAAGATGTTGAGACTTTAGAAAGAGTGCAGAGAAGAGCAACCAGGATGATGAGGGGACTGGAAGCTAAAACATACAAAGAACGGTTGCAGGAACTGGGCCTGGCTAGAAAGTCCAATATCTCAGGGGCTGCCCCAAAGAAGAGGGAGTCAAGCTATTCTCCAAAGCCCCTGAAGGCAGGACAAGAAGCAAAGGGTGGAAACTCAACAAGGAAAGAAGCAACCTGGAACTAAGGAAAAACTTCCTAACAGTGAGGACAATTAGCCAGTGGAACAGCTGGCCACCAGAAGTTGTGGGTGATCCATCACTAGAGGTTTTTAAGAAGAGATTGCACAAAACCATTTCAACCAACCAATCCATCAGATTAGAACCGGAAGGGACCTTGGAGGCTTCTAGTCCAACCCCCTGTTCAGGCAGGAGACCCTAGAATCTAGGCCATTTTGAGACGGGTGGCCATCCAATCTTTTCTTTTCTACCCTCTAAGCTCGGTTGCTTTCTTGATTTAAACCAAGGGCCTTCAAACTTGGAAAGCTTTAAGACTTGTGGACTTCAACTCCCAGAATTCCTGAGCTAACACGACTGGAGGAGGAATTCTGGGAGTTGAAATCCGCAAGTCTTAAAGCTGCCAAATTTGAAGACCCCTGTTCTATTCTCTATTCTTAAATTCTTATTCTATTCCATTCAAATGCTTATTATATTCTCTATGTTATTCTATTCTAAAATTCTTGTTCAACTCTATTCAAATTTTTATTCTATTCTATTCTATTCTATTCTCTATTCCAAGGATTTTCAAACTTGGCAGCTTTAAAACTTGTGGATTTCAACTCCCAGGATTCCTGAGCTAACACGACTGGAGGAGGAGGAATTCTGGGAGCCGAAGTCCACAAATCATAAAGCTGTCAAGTTTGAAAGCCTCCTGATTTAAACGGCCGCTCCACAGGCTGTTGTAAGTTGAGGACTACTTGCATTTACAACGGTTGCATTGTCCTGGGGTCAGATGATTTAAATCTGTGGCCTTCCCCCGAAAAGAAGAATCCATGGGGTGGCTGTACTCGCTTAACAACTGCGTGATTCAGCTGAAGAGATTTACTTAACCACCCTGGTGACAAGGGTAGTAAAATGGGACACGATGCACTTAACCACTGCCTTGCTTAGCAATGGGAATGCTGTTCCCAGTTCTGGTCGTAAGTTGAGGACTAGTGGAATGCTGTGTAAAGCAGCAGCAGAGGGGATGGCTTAGATACATTGTCCGCTACTGCCCTCTAGTGTCCAGATTTTCAGAACTGTTGGAACTTCAAATTTTCTCTCTCTATATTATTATTATTTTATTTATTTTTATTATTACATTTTTTATATTATATTATATACATTGGTACACAGATGACTTACCCTCTGGAAACAAATACTGTGGGGGTAAGACACCCCTAACAGCCCTTTGGGGGGGGTGCCTTAAAATGGCTTCTACCAGTGGTGGCTAACCTTTTTGGACTCCTATTTTTTATTTTTATTTATTTATTTATTTGTCAATTACTTACAAGATAATATTTATAAGTAAAAACATAGTTAGGACAGAGATGGTAGGCACGTTGGTGGGCTTATGCATGCTCCCTACAGACCTCTTAGGAAAGGGGTGAGGTCAATAGTAGACAGTCTAAGGTTAAAGTTTTTGGGGTTTGGGGAAGAAACCACAGAGTCAGGCAGAGTATTCCAGACATTGACCACTCTGTGGCTGAAGTCGTATTTCCTGCAATCAAGTTTGGTGCGGTTAACCTTGAGTTTGTATCTATTATGTGCTCTTGTGTTATTGTGCACTGTATGATTTTATGTACTATACTTAGATCGCACCGAAGGCGGCGTAATTCAAGGTTTTCTAGGTCTAGAATTTCAAGTCTGGTGGCATAAGGTATTCTGCAACGAGTAAAGGAGTGGAGAACTCTTCTTGTGAAATATTTCGGGACTTTCTCAACTGTATTAATATCAGATATGTAATTTTACGTATTATTTACTTAAAATTGTGCGTGCACTTGTGCTCGCGCGCTAGCGTGACAGCACCCAGAAGGCAATGCGTGCGCCTCCCACGTCCCCTGCGCATACGCACGCAATCCCCCACCCCTTTACCTGCACTGTGCCTCCCAGCTGATTTTCGGCCTGTTTGAGGCCTTTTTTGGCCTCCGAGGCGTGAGGAAAGCCTCTGCAGCCCGAAAAATAGGTCCGTTTCGTCACTTCCGGTATTTCCGGTAATACCAGAATTGATGAAACGGGCCTATTTTTCAGGCTGCAGAGGCTTTCCTCACGCCTGGGAGGCCGAAAAAGGCCTCCAACCAGCCGGGAGGCGCGCGCATGTGCAGTGAGGTTAAGTTTGCCGACGGCTCATGTAAAATGGCTCTGCGTGCCAGCTGTGGCACACGTGCCATAGGTTCGCCATCACGGGCATCTACTGAACAACACAGCGGATTTGCCATGGTAACAGCTTCACAGTACTCCACAAGGGGTCTCCCTCTTGTGGCGGAAGAGAAGAACTGCGACGCTGTGCGAGAGACAGTACAACAGTGTGAGTCCAAACTACAGGATTTTCCTGTCTTAATACAGGATTGGGATAAATAAATACCCGGGCAATGTTATCAGTTAGTGGAACTGGTCTGGGGAACCCAGAAAGGGATGGAACCCATCAAATAGCTAGTGTGATTGGACCGCTATTTGTCAGAAATGGTCTAGGGTCTCCCGCTTGGGCAGGGGGTTGGACTAGATGACCTACAAGGTCCCTTCCAACTCTGATTATCTGTTATCTGATCTGCTGTCGTCAGGGTGGGGGGAGTGGGAATTGGGTTTTTTTTTTTCCAAATTTTGTTTTATTGTACTTTATGAATTTGATTCTTTTTGTTAGTTTTTATTTTTATTTTATTTTTATTTAGCGTTTTAAATATGGTTTTACATTGTGTAAGCCGCCTCAAGTCGCCATGGGCGAATAGGTGGTAATATTAAATAGATAGATAGATAGATAGATAGATAGATAGATAGATAGATAGATAGATAGATAGATAGATAGATAGATAGATAGATAATTGTCACTAAACAAATGATTGTTAAGTGGAGGACTACAGGTAGCGCTCCACTCATAGGAGTTCAGTTAATGACCGTTTGAAGTTATAACAGCACTGAGGAAAAAGGGACTTATGACCATTTTTCACACTTACAACCGTGGCAGCATCCCCATGGCCACGTGATTTGGATGCTTTGACAACTGACTCACATTTATGACGATTACAGTGATTCCCCCTTTGCAATCTCGAGACAGACAAAAGCCCCTGGGGAAACCAGATTCGCTTAACGACCGTGGTACCAACTTTTAACTATTGCAGCGAGTTACTGAATAACTCCGGCAAGGAAGGTTGCGAGACAGGAGTAAAACTTGCTTCATAACCATCTCACCCAGCAAGGGAAATTTTGGGCTCCACGAGTCCCAAAAACTTTTTAAACACTCATTCTGGGTTTCTGTACCAGCCAGGGGTTTTGTGATAAGATCTTTTGGAGGCATGGCTGCAAATCTGGAATATACTAGGCAGAGATAATCAGAGTTGGAAGGGACCTTGTAGGTCATCTAGTCCAGCCCCCTGCCCAAGCGGGAGATCCTACACCATTTCTGACCGAGTAAGTCCAGTCTCTTCTTGAAAGCCTCCAGGGATGAAGCGCCCACAACTTCTGAAGGCAACTTCTGTTCCACGGGTTGATTGCTCTCCCTGTCAGAAAGTTTCTCCTTATTTCCAGGTTGAATCTCTCCTTGTTCAGTTTCCATCCATTGTTCCTTGTCTGGCCTTCGGGTGCTATGGAGAATAGCTTGACCCCCTCCTTCTCTCTGGAGCAGCCCCTCAAATATTAGGAGAGTGCTCTCCTGTCTCCCCTGGTCCTTCTCTTCCTTAGACCAGCCATGCCCAGTTCCTGCAACCGTTCTTCATATGCCTTAGTCTCCCTAATCATCCTGGTTGCTCTTCTCTGCACTTTTTCTAGTGCCTCAACATCTTTCTTATAGTGTGGTGACCAAAACTGGATGCAGGACTAGGTGTGGCCTTACTAAGGCTTTATAGAGTGGTATTAGTACCTCCCTTGATCTTGATTGTATCCCTCTGTTAATGCAACTTAGGATTGCATTAGCTTTTTTGGCACACGGCTGGCTCCTATTTAGCTGGTTGTCCACTAAGACTCCAAGATCCCTCTCACAGTTCCTACTATTAAGCCTGGTTTCACCCAGTCTATATGTGTCCTTTGGGTTTTCCTTGCCTAAGTGAAGGACTTTATTTTTCTCTACATCGAATTTAATTTTGTTAGTTAGATACTACTTCGGAAGCAGCCCCCAAATTCCAGGACGGGGGTTCCCTTCCCCAAGGACCACCCACCTCCTCGATCATGGTGTCGACTGCTACCGAAAGCTCCTCTTTGCTGCCTCCGGTCTCGACCATGTTTCGTAGCCGGAGGCAATATTCCCGCATCTGTTGGAAAGAAGAAATACATGTTAGTGTATCTTCCAAATCCTAGACCAGCGGTAGGGAACCTTGGCTCTTTTATCACTGATGGACTACAACTCCCAGAATCCCTGAGTGAGCCATAAAAGTTTCCCCATCCCTGGCCTAGTGGTTTTTCAGTTGTGAGGGAAATCAATTTTTGACTTGAACGGGACTGTTTAATATACAAATGTAGGACATATAAAGAATATTGATCCTTCAAGTCAAAAATTAGGACATTTGTATATTGAACAATCCCATTCAAATCAAAAATTGATTTCCCTCACAACTGAAAAACCACTAGGCCAGGGATGGGGAAACGTTTATGGCTCACTCAGGAATTCTGGGAGTTGAAGTCCATCAGTGATAAAAGAGCCAAGGTTCCCTACCACTGTCTTAGACCATTCCAGACCTGCCCAGTCTCTTCTTAAAAACCTCCAGTAGTGAAGCACCCACAACTTCTAGTGGCCAGCTGTTCCACTGGTTGATTGTCCTCACTGTCAGGAAGTTTCTCCTTAGTTCTAGGTTGCTTCTCTCCTGGTTCCCATCCTTAACAGAATAACAAGATTAAGAAGGGACCTTGAAGATCTTCTAGTCCAACCCCCTGCTCAACCAGGTGACCCTACACCATTTCAGACAAATGGCGCTGTCCGACAGCGTCATAAGAAGCTCCAGGGATGGAGAAGAAAGGGAGAGAGGGAGGGAGGGAGGCAAGTGAACCTGAAGGTCATCTAGTCCAACCCCCTGCTCAAGGAGGCCCAAGACCATCCCAGACAAATGAGGGTCCAGTCTCTTCTTGAAAACCTCCGGGGAAGGAAGGAAGGAATGAGCTGGAAGGGACCTTGGAGGTCTTCTAGTCCAATCCCCTGCTCAGACAGGAGATCTTACACCATTATGGCTGTTCAGTCTCTTCTTAAAAACCTCCAGTGATGGAGCACCCACAACTTCGGGTGCCCAGCTGTTTCACTGGTTAATTGTCTTCACTCTTAGGAAAGTTACTCCTTAGTTCTACATTGCTTCTCTCTTGGTTTCCATCCTTAACAGGAGACCTGGAGGTCTAGTCCAACCCCTCCTCTTACACTTTTCCGAAAGTCTCCAATGTTGCACTACCCACAACGTCTGGTGGCCAGCTGTTCCACAGGCTAACTGTCCTCACAGTTAGGAAATTTCTCCTTAATTCCACGTGGCTTCTTCTCTCCTCCATTCGTTTCCATCTCTTGTTTCTTGTCGTGACCTCAGGTACTTTGGCGACCACCTTGCTTAACGATGGACTGCAGGGGCAAAGTTTTGACCTTGGTGCCCGGTTTTAATGTTTGTGCTTTTAATAGATTTATGCGTGCATCTGTGATATATTGATCGTTGTTTTAGCTGACGGTTGGGAACATCCAGAGTTTGATATAAAATGGGCAGCATGCTTTAAGGATAGATAGTCCTTGGCTTATACAAGAGATCATTTACTCTCCTACTTGGGTGGTGGGGTTGGACTAGATCAGGGGTCGCCAACCTTTTGGACCTCAGGAACCACCAAACTCATAATTTTAAATCCCAGGGACCATTAACCGATTCTGTGAGCGTGGTCTAATTTGTGGGTGTCTTGGTGGTCATGTGACTGGCTGGGCATGGCTTGTATGTAAATATTGCATTTTTTATTTTAAAAAAAGAGCAACTTTTACCCAAAATCAGGCAAAGCAGGCAGGTAGATTGAGTTGCTCACAGAATCATTCAGTGATCTATCTATCTGCCATCAGCTAGCTCAGTCTCTCAAATTTGCTTGCCGTGAGTCTGCACTGAATTGCTTGCAAGCAAACCTTCAGTCCTAAGGGAGGTTCGGCTGTGCTTAAAAGCAGAGCCTGAAGATCTAAACACTGGCTAGAAAGCAAGAAATCCAACCATTTCCTGTTTCCTAGCTAATCTAAATCTCCTGGCACAGCAGGACAGATGATGGTCGGAAAAAGGAAAAATAGCAATTTATCAGGCAAGTTTGCCGGGTAAGGAGTGAGTGGGCGGGGAGGGTTCCCGCGGGCCATGTGGGCGGCACAGCCTTGTGTTTCAATTGCTTTGGTGAAGTGGGGTGCTCTGGGGGTGAAATTTCTCTGCAGCCCAGCAAAATTTTCTCACAGCCCACCGACTGGTGACCTGCTGGACTAGATGACCTATAAGGTCCCTTCCAACTCTGATTTATCTGTTATCTGTTAGTGACTGTTTCAAGTTACAATGGCATTGAAAAAAGAGACCGTTTTGCAGACTTACGACCCTTGCAAAAACCCCGTGGTCACATGGCGTGTTTGGCATGCGAACTCATAGTTATGACGATGGTCACATGGTCCCCTTTTGTGACCCTTCTGATGAGCAAAATCAATTGGGCGGGAGGGAGCCAGATTCATTTAACGACCGTGCCATGACCGTGCCATGAACTTGATAACTGCAGCGATTCCGCTTAATAAGAGTAGGAAGAAAGGTTGTAAAATGGGGACAAAGATCCACTTTAACAACCATGTGACTAACTCAACAACTACAGGGATTCGGTTAAAAAAGGTGGCCAGAAAAGTCGTAAGATTGGGGCAAAACTCACTTAAACCAATGTGCCACTTATCAATCGAAATTCTGGGTTCAGTTGTGGTCGTAAGTCGAGAACTGCCTATAATATGTATGCATTATGTATATATTACATATATATTTATATGTAATGTACTTGGGCAAGAAAAACCCATATAGACTGGGTGAAACCAGGCTCAATAGCAGTAACTGTGAGAGGGATCTCGGAGTCTTAGTGGACAACCAGCTCAATAGGAGCCAGCCGTGTGCAGCAGCAGCCAAAAAAGCCAATGCAATCCTAAGTTGCATTAACAGAGGGATGCAATCGAGATCAAGGGAGGTACTAATACCACTCTATAAAGCCTTAGTAAGGCCACACCTAGAATACTGCACCCAGTTCTGTTCACCACATTACAAACAAGATGTTGAGACTAGAAAAAATGCAGAGAAGAACAACCAGGATGATGAGGGGACTGGAGACTGAAACATACGATGAACGGTTGCAGGAACTGGGCCTGGCTAGTCTAGGGAAGAGAAGGACCAGGGGAGACAGGAGAGCAGCCTTCCAATATTTGAGCGGCTGCCCCAGAGAGGAGGAAGGGGGTCAAGCTATTCCCCAAAGCACTCGAAGGCCAGACAAGGAATAATGGATGGAAACGAAACAAGGAGAGATTCAACCTGGAAATAAGGAGAAACTTTCTGACAGGGAGAAAAATCACCCCATGAAACAGAAGTTGCCTTCAGAAATTGTGGCAGCTTCATCACTTTAGATCTTCAAGAAGAGATTGGACTGCCATTTGTCAGAAATGGTGTAGGGTCTTCTGCTTAGACGGGGGTTGGACTAGATGACCTACAAGGTCCCTTCCAACTCTATCTATTATCTGTATGTATATGCATGTATATATTACATATATATATATATGTGTGTGTGTGTATAATATAATTATATATTATATATTTATGTATGCCTTAATGATATATTGATGTTGTTTTTAACTGCTGGCTGAGAGCACTCGGAGTTTAATATATGATGGGCAGCTGAATAAATGCTTTTAAATGAACAGCTAAGTCACCACATAAATTGTTTGGGGGAGAAGCAACCTTGTGCAGAGGTCAGACGAGGAGGAAGAGGCAGCGAGCCCAAGAAATTAAGAGCAAGGAAACCTAATTAAAACTCATTTGCATACAATGTAAATACTAGCTGACAAATCCTCCCACCAAATTCTTGGTCAGGCATCCTGGCTTTCGCCGCATCTACTCACAGCTTCCTCCTGGTCTTGAAAAGGGGCCTCATCCCTCCGTCCAGGTTCATTTAACAACCAGGTTGCTCACTTTAACGGCTGCAGTGGTGCACTTAGCAACTGTGGCCAGAAAGGTTTTAACATGGGGCCAAAACGCACTGCACAACTATCTCCCAGCAACAACAACAACAAAAAATTGGGCCTCTGTTTTGTTGTAAGTCGAGGACTACCTGCCACGAAGCTGAGCGGCCAAAATTACAACGGAACTAAAAAACAGGCATTTATGGTCCTCGTACTTACAATCATCACTGCTTTAGAGGGGTGTTTGCGACGGTTGTAAGTACGAGGACCATAAATGTCTTTTATTTTTTTTTTAGTTCCATTGTAACTCTGCTTAGCGGCCAAAGTTACAACAGAATTAAAGGCACTTATGGTCCTTGTACTTACAACCATCGCAAACACCCCTCTAAAGCAGGGTTTCCCAACCTCAGCAACCCTATAAGATGCGTCTAGAATTCCCACCCACCCACCCCCTTAACTGGTTGTTAAGTGAATCATGTTAAGCGAATCTGGCTTCCCCCCCCCCCCTGACTTTGCTGACCGGAAACCAGCTGGGAAGGTCAAGAATGGTGGCCAGGTGATTTGGAAAGGCCGCAACCTTTGTAAAACCTTACCAGGTGCCTGAATTTTGTTGTCCAGCTGATCGTGGGGATGGTGCGATAGATGCTTAGCGACTCAAGTTAACAATGGAACTTTAAAAAAAAAAGACACTTCTGCTCCTCGTACTTATGTCCATCACGGTTGCTAAGTGAACCACTGCAGCCGTTAAAGTGAGCAACCTGGTTGTTAAATGAATCTGGACGGAGGGATAAGGCCCCTTTTCAAGACCAGGAGGAAGCTGTGAGTAGATGCAGCGAAAGCCAGGATGCCTGACCAAGAATTTGGTGGGAGGATTTGTCAGCTCGTATTTACATTGTATGCAAATGAGTTTTAATTAGGTTTCCTTGCTCTTAATTTCTTGGGCTCGCTGCCTCTTCCTCCTCATCTGACCTCTGCACAAGGTTGCTTCTCCCCCAAACAATTTATGTGGTGACAGCTGTTCATTTAAAAGCATTTATTCAGCTGCCCATCATATATTAAACTCTGAGTGCTCTCAGCCAGCAGTTAAAAACAACATCAATATATCATTAAGGCATACATAAATATATAATATATAATTATATTATACACACACACACATATATGTGTAATATATACATGTGCAGGTCTTGGCGTGTTCAGGTCTTTTCCCGTGTAAGATTGGGACTATCTGGGCAACGTTTCGACGAGATCTCGCTCGCCATCTTCAGGCTGGTGCTTTCGGTTCGTGCTTGTGCGAGCAAAGTGTGATCTGAGCTGCTGTCTCCCTATAGATATACTGGGTGGGGAGGTTGGCTGTGTTGTCATTTCTAGATTGGTTGATGGAGTTGATGTTTGCAGATTGGCTGGCTTTTTCGTAAGAACAGGTGTGGCTGAGGTATTGGCTGTGTGACTATCCGCCTCCTGTGTTGTAACGACTTGGGTAATGGGCTGTGTGATGACCTTCTGAGTTCTATTGTTTGACATCCTGGGTCTTGTGCTGTAATCTCCTGGGTCATAATGACCTGGGAAATGGGCTGTGTGATGACCTTCTGAGTTCTATTGTTGGGACATCCTGGGTCTTGTGCTGTAATCTCCTGGGTTGTAAAGCACGAAGCCGAAAGCACTAGCCTGAAGATGGCAAGTGGGACCTCGTCGAAATGTCGCCAAGATAATCTTACACAGGAAAAGACCCGAACACACCAAGACCTGCATACCTGTACCCGTGAAAACCTACGAAAACAAATATATACATAATATATACATAATGCATACATATTACAGGCTGTCCCCGACTTATGACCACGACAGAGCTCAAAAGTTTGGTTGCTAAGTTGGCACCTGGGTTAAGTGAGTTTTGCCCCATCTTACGATCTTTCTTGCTAAGTGAATCGCTGCAGTCGGTTACATGGTCGTTAAATGAATCTGGCTCCCCACCCACCCTTGGCTTTGTTTGCTGGAAGGTTGCAAAAGGGGGATTACGTGATTCCCAGGAGACATTGCAGCCGTCATAAATATGAATCAGCTGCTCAGCGTTTGGATTTTGATCACGTGGCTGTGGGGATGTTGCAACGGTCGTTAAGTGGGAAAATGGTTGTAAGTCCCTTTTTTTCCAGCGCTGTTGTAACTTTGAGTGGTCACTAAGTGAACTTTTATAAGTTGTGGACTAGAGGCAGTCCTCAAGTTATGACCACAAACAAATGAGCCCCAAATTTACGTTGCTATGCTCCAGGTAGTCCTTGTTATATGACTATAAACTGAGCCCAAGTTCCTGACACAAGTTGCTGCCGCTAAATGAGACATTCACTGTGTTTTGCCGTTTTACGAGCTTGTTTGCCACCGTTGTTAAGTGAATCATGGCATTTGTTAAGTGAGTCACATGGTTGTTAAGCGAATCTGGCTTCCCCATTGAGTTTATAACAGATGATAACAGAGTTGGATGGGACCTTCTAGGTCATCTAGTCCAACCCCCTGCCCAAGCAGAACCTTACACCATTTCTGACCGATGGCAGTCCAGTCTCTTCTTGAAAGCCTCCAGGGATGAAGCTCCCACAACTTCTGAATAACAGAATAATAACAGAATAACAGAGTTGGATGGGACCTTGTAGGTCATCTAGTCCAACCCCCCGCCCAAGCGGGAGACCCTACACCATTTCTGACAAGTGGAAGTCCAGTCTCTTCTTGCTGGTCAGAAGGTCAGCAAAAGGGGATCAAACTCAGCTGGTCTCTCTAGGAAGCTTCTGAGCCCGAGATTTCCCAAGAGTCGATCTTCCCTCCTAGGTCCAAGTCCCATTTACCTTATTGTTCAGGATGTCATTCATCCGTCTGGAGGTCTCAGAGGTACTGGATTCAGGGAAAACCTTCTTCGGAACGACGCCGTACTTTTCTATTCAGAGGCGGAAAAAAAACCGCACAATTCAACACAAAAGATCACACCCGCCACCTGTCAGGCCAAAGAAAATCTCAATAAAAGGAGAACGTTTGTAGCTTAGGACTGAACTGAGGGGCCCTTGGGGCTCTCTGAGTTTGGTGGCTTTCTTGCAGACGTTTTATGACCCAAATAGGGAACGTTATCAGTGCTAGAAGGGAGGAGGAAGAGGAGGATGAGGAACTAGATTGTTTGAGGTCCTTGGTGCTCTCTGGGTGGTTTTCTTGGGAGACGTTTCTTAACCCAACTAGGGAACATCATCAGAGAGAGGAGGAGGAGGAGGAGGAGGAAAGGATTGTGTGGTCCTTGGTGCTCTCTGAGCTGGGTTGATTTCTTGCAGAAGTTTCATGACCCATTAGGTAACATTATCAGGGACCGGGAGGGGGAGGGAGGGAGGGTAGGGAGGGAAGAAGGAAGAAGGGAGGGAAGGGAGGGAGGGAGGGAAAAAAAGAAGGGAAGAAGGGGAGACGGAAGGGAAAGAACAAAAGGGCAAGACCTAAGGAGGAAGGA
>CM042836.1:2662655-2682818 GCA_023653725.1 Bungarus multicinctus
GGAGACTTCCACTCCCAGATCTAAGTAGTCTTTAGATATTTCAGTCCAAAACTTACACGCAGCATGCTGGCTAGGGAATTCTGGGAGTGAAAGTACCTATTTAAGTTGCTGAAATGAGAAACTTGTTAAAGGCAATCCAATGAATCCAATGGATTTAAAAGTCTACTATTTTAAAGTTGACCAGATTGAAACAGATAGTCTAGTTCCAAAAGTTAACAGCTGGGCACTTCGGGGCAATTATATACAAAAATGAAATTATTCTGGGAAACAATGTCTCGGGCCTCACTATGTCATAGAAATGCGGGGGGGGGGGGTGGGAAGTTATCAAAAACACAGCGGTATTCAAACTAGAAGCCGAAATGGAATTGAGTTGGTTTCCAAAATGATACAGTGGAAGTAACTTTGCCAAGAAAAGTTTAGATGATGGAGGCGAGAAGGAAAATGGTCACTTGGAAGCCCAACAGGAGGAAGATGAGAGGATGAGGAGGAAGGGGTCGTGGGCTCTCTGAGATTGTATGTGTCCTTGCAGACATTCTGGACCCAAAACGAGGGGAAATCTCAGTGCTAGAAGGGTAAGATGTGGAGACGAAGGAGAAGGAGGAAGAGGAGGAAGGAGAGAAGAAGGTTTAAGAGGAAGAGGTGGGATTTGGGGGGAGCTTTATAGTCTCGAATTTTGGTGGTGTTTCTTGCTAGACTTGTTTTCATGACAATAGGTAACATATCAGCGCGAGAAGGGAATATTACACAAAAATATCTCTTGTTGATATACCAAGAGATTGCCATGTTGTGTGGTATTGGAATGTTCTTGCAGTGCCTTGGATTAAATGCAAATAACAGGGACTAATTAATACCAGGAATGCATTAACAACATTAATAAATGCTAGTTAAATTAAATTCCAAATACGTTTTCCTGAGTTAGAAGCATAAAACGGAGCCAGATGCAGCAGCTCAAAAGGGGCCAATGCACTCTTGGGAAGATTTCCCAAAGGATCCCAAACAGATCCGCGCAAAAGAGGGGAACGATTTTTTCTTTATATCCAGTGTGTGTCAGCTCAAGGGTTTCTCCATGCTAGTAAAGTAAAGATGGACTGGCTTCAATTTCCAGAATCCTCCCAGCCACCCCAGTTCTAGAAGGCAGCCATTTGAGCTCTGCAACAGAGAAGACCACAATTAAAAATTGAAAATATCTAAACAGGGATTATATTTGCAAGAGAAATGCAGTGGTTCCATTCGCAATACACCCAGATCCACGGAATTAAATTGCAGTTTTAAATAAATAAGAAGATTCCAGATGCATAGTTAAGGAGGAGTTCGACCTCTGAGAGTGCAGGGGGATGCTGGGAGTTGACGTTCCAGCCCATCTTATAAATGCCAAAATTGAGACCCACCTGAGAGATGATCTTTAAGGTGCCTTCCGGGGTCTATGCTGCAGGGAGTTCAGTTTGCATTTGTGGTATTGTTCATGGTGCAATACGCCGCCATTGGCTTTCATTGTGTGGGTTGTGTTGCTGTCATGCCCGGTCTACACTCTCTGAATTGGGCAGCTTTGCAAAGTGGTCTCAATGATGGTTCCATCAGAAGGCCAGCGAAACAGAATTAAGCGGCTGAAAGATTCTATTCCTGGAAGGAAAGAGGTAGCAGCCTGAGCGAAAATAAAGTTCTGGCGCGCCTTGAGTCATTTTAAATGCAGGAGCAAGGGGCTAGTCCCATCTGGCATCGTGGGGGGTAGGACATATGCCATTTCTATTTTGCATCAGGAGAAAGCATTCTCGCGTACCTATCTACTTGCACTCCATTCTAGATCCATGAGTTAGCAGCTTAACCGAGTTGGGAAGGGACGTGTAGAGTCATATAGTCCAACCCCCCCACCCAATTTTAACTGAGGGATGCAATTCAATATCCCAGAAGTTCCCCAGGCCAGAAAACTGGGACTTCTGGGAGTTATAAGGTCCCGCCTCTCTTTCAATTTCAACGTATTGGAACAAACCTATTGTAAATATTAAATTAAACAGGATGAAATTCCATTGGCACAATCTTAACGTGATATATATCGTTTACACACCTCTGAGTTCACAACTGAGGGTGACACAGCCAGGCGTGTTTCCACACACACACAAAGACATTTCCTGTGTCCATCTGAATTTAGCCAACTGGATCCCGAGGTTTTGCAAACCTCCTGAAAATAAAGGATAAAGTTGGGAATTTTGCTTTTTGAGGGTGACTTTACAAATACAAGGAATTATTGTAGAAGGTGTGGAAACGGGTTTGAGGATAGCAAAAGTTTCCGTGAGAGGAACATTCGCCAATAGCTGAGAAAGTTTGGGCCTATCAAAGAGTCCGTGGATCGCCTACGTCAGTACTTGGGAGTTTCTCGATATCGACCGTCTCCATTGTGACTGCTTAAAAGTTGCAACAGCTGATAATACCAGGAAGAGGCGGGACGGAAGGAAGGAAGGACGGAAGTGAAGGAAATGAAAGAAGAATAAAAGGGAAGTGGAGGGAGGGAGGGACGGAAGGATGAGGCAATGTTTACAGTAAAGGAAGGAAGGAGGATAGGATAGGAAGGAAGGACGGTACTGGGAAGCGATAGGAAGGGAAGTGAAGGAGTGATTAGGAAGGAGGACGTTGACAGCGATTTGGGCATAGGAGGTTGTTTGATTTCTTTGCTTTGGGGTGTGAGGGAAGGAAGGTAGGAAGGAGGAGGGTAATGCGATGGAAAAGCGTCAAGGAGGGGAGGGACGCACGGAGGACCGGAAGGCAAAAGACACAGCCACCACAAGGGAGGGAGGCGAGTGAACACACAACCGAACGCCAGGGAAGAAGTGGGAGCGCAACGCACGAAGAGAAGAGACGGAAAGAGAACAGCAAAAAAAAAAAAGAAAGGAAAAAAACAAAACGAGGAAGGAGAGCGAGCGAAGGAAAGGAAAAGGAAAACGACAGCATGAGAGAAGCTGGAGAGAAGAGAAGGGAGCCCCCTCATGGAGCAATCTACCCAGCCAGGTTTCACGGCCTCTGGAAACCCACCCGCACAGGAACAGTCTACCTGGAAGGTGCAACAACCCCTCCGCAGCCTCCCTTTGCAGGACTAGTCTCCGACCCCCCCCAAGGAGCGCCCCGCGCAAGCCCTCCAGAGCCTCCCCTTGCAAGAACAGTCTACCAACGCGACCAGGGTGGGTCCCCTTCCTCTGGCTACCGCCTCCCCTCGACACGCGCTCCACCGCCACCGTCGTACCTGAACACCAACACATTTCTAAAGCTTCATTCCGAGCCTCCTCACAAGAAACAGTCTACCTGGACAGGTGCCGGAGTCCCCCACCACTCCGAAGCCTTCCCTATCACAGAAAGCAGATTACCCTACCAGCCAGATTTCAAACAACTCCTCCTGAGCAGCTCTACATGAACAAGTTTTGAAACTTACTCCGGAGCCTCCCCTCACAGGCGCAATCTACCTGTCCAGATTTCAAAGCCCCCCCCAATCTTCCGAAGCCTACTTAGCCAGGTGCTGAGACCCCCCCTCCTCTGGAGCCTCCCCTTGCAGGACCAGTCTATCTGAACCAGTTTCGAAGCTTCCTCCGGAGCCTCCCCCTCGCAGGCGCAGTCTACCCAGCCAGGTTTCAAAGGCCTCCCTCTTCCAGAGCCTACCTCGGCCCGGTGCTCAGGCCCCCTCCAAAACCTCCTCTTGCTGGCACAGTCTACCCATCCAGATTTCAAACCTTCCTCCAGAGCCTGCCCTCGCAGGAGCAATCTACCTGGCCAGGTGCTAAGCCTCCCTTTGCAGGACCAGTGCAGGACCAGAACAAGTTTGAAGCTTCCTCCAGAGCCTCCCCTCGCAACAACAGTCTACCTGGACAGGTGCGGAGTTCCCCCCCCCTCCTCCAGAGCCTCTCCTGGACAGGAGCAGTGTACCTGAAACAAATTTCAAAAGCTTCCTCCGGAGCCTCCCCTCCAAGAACAGTCTACCTGGACAGACGTGATAGAGTCCCCCCTCCTTTGGCGCCTCCCCCTCACGAAGCAGTCTACCAGACCCCAGCAGATTTCAAGCCTCCTCCGAGAAGTCTACCTAAAAGATTTGAGACGACCTCCGAAAGCCTTACCCTCGACGGGGCGCAGTGCTAACCGTTCCAGATGTCAAATGCCCCCCCCCCTCTTCAGAAGGGGTCCTACTTAGATCGCGGCTGAGCCCCCCCCTCCACCTCAATGTGGAGCCTCCCGCGACGACCAGTCACAGTACCTGATGAACAGTTTCGCAGCTCTCGGAGCCTCCCCTCGCCTGCCCCGTGCTGCCCGTCCATGATTTGAAAACCATCTCCAGAGCACCACTCCCCACGCGGTAAGCAAAATTACCTGGCCAGAGTGACTAAAAAAGCCGCCCTATACAAGGGAACCATTCACTACTGAACAAAGTGTGTCAGAATGCCGGCGGAGGAGCTCCCTCGCAAGACAGTCTAACTGGTCAGGGTGCGGAGTCCTACCATCCTCCGGAGCATTCCGCCTTCCCGGGAGCAGTTCCACTGAACACACTTTTGAAATTTCCCTCGGACCTCCCTTCGCGGCGCAGGGATTGATCAGTCAGATTCAAAGCCCCACTCCTCGGAGCCTCCCTTTGTCAGAGCAGTGTTACCGCCCAGATTTTCCGCGCTTCATACGGAGCCTCCCCTCGCTAAGATACAGTCTACCTGAATTCACTTCGGAGTCTTCCCGCGGGCAGGTGTGCGTGCGTGCGGGGGGGGGGGGGACGGGGGGGGGTGTGCGGAACGGACGAGGGATGGACGCACACGTCAACTGCCGCCGTTGGGGCAAATGACCCGCCACAACGCTCCTCGCGCTGACCGCGCTGCTGGAGGCTCCTACGGGGGTACCCCGGGGAGCCGGCTATCCAGAAACAGCGGGGGAGCGGGGGGCGGCGGGGGTGGCGGGCGGGGGGCGTCCCGGGCCCGGGCCAGCCTCTCCTCCAAGTAGCGGGCCTTGAGCGTCTCCTGCCGGAGGGCCACCCGCAACCCCGCAGGCGCCTTCCCGGCAGCGGCCCAGCTCCGCTTCCAGCGCCGCCGCCGAGCCCAGCCGTAGCGCCGGCAGCGCCTCGCCGGGGAACTGGAGCCGCCACTGCCGCGCGAAGCCCGCCGCCGCCGCCGCCGCCGCCGCCTCGGCTCCCTCTCCGTCTCCTTCCCCTTCTTCTTCTCCTTCTTCTCGCCGCTCCGGAGAGTCCCGGCTCGTCCCGCATGGCCCGTCCGACCGCGGAGCCCGGAGGCGGCCGAACTTCCCGCGCTGCTCCGCCTCCGTCGCTTCCGCACTGGGAGGGCCGGGCGGGGCTGCTGGCTGGCTGGGCGGGCGGGCTCACCTGGCTGGGACCCTCCCCTCCCTCCCTGCTCCCCCCTCCCCTCTCCTTGCCCCCCCCTCGGTCCGGGGGGACACCTCCCCCCCCGGGAGCAGTTGGAGACCAGGTGGGATTTGAGGGGGGGGGGGCTTTGGGTCGCCTTGACTCTGAACCCCAAAACTCTGGTCTCCCTCCATGGAGCCCCTCCCCCAGCGCTTCCCTGGGCCTTTATCTGCCCTCCACAAAAGACTCGGTACCCCAAAA
Organism: Bungarus multicinctus; assembly: GCA_023653725.1. Classification (NCBI taxonomy): domain Eukaryota; kingdom Metazoa; phylum Chordata; class Lepidosauria; order Squamata; family Elapidae; genus Bungarus; species Bungarus multicinctus. The sequence continues at coordinate 2,668,231 of CM042836.1, forward strand.
CTCTGCTCCCCCTCCTCTCCCTCTATGGAGCCTCCCCGTGCGTCCCTTCCCCTTTATTTGCTGCCCCCCCCAAAGTCTCCCCCTCCTCTCCCTCCATGGAGCCCCTGCCCCAGCACTTCCCTTGCCTTTAATCTGCCTCCCAAAAGACTCTGTACCCCAAAACTCTGGTCTCCCTCCATGGAGCCCCCCCAGTGCTTCCCTGGTCCTTTATTTGCCCCCCCAAAAAGACTCTGTACCCCAAAACTCTCATCTCCCTCCATGGAGCCCCTCCCCCAGCACTCCCCTTGCCTTTTATCCCCCCTCCCCCCAAAAAAGGATTCTGGATCGCAAAACTCTGCCCCCCCCCATCCTCTCCCTCGATGGAGCCCCCTCCCCAGCGCCCCCCTTCCCCTTTATCTCCCCCTCCCCCCCAAAATCCGGACTGCAACCAACTGCTTCCATCTTCTGCAGAGATCCTCAATTCCCCCTTCCAACCTTCTCAGGTGTGTTTTTCCTACCCCGTCAATCTCTTTAAACAACCACCCCCCCTTCTCCAATTTCACCTGGACTCCTGAGTAGCCCAGCTCCGGCCTCCTCCTCAGGGTCTCCCTTGCATGGGGAGAGAGGGGGGGGGTCCCTCCTGCGCAATGCGGACGGACGGCGGGAGTTGTGAAGTGGGGGGAGCCTCTTCAAACCTCCAGTCTCCTTCATGGGAATGGCCGTTAATGCTCCGGTGGGAATTAACCAGGTTTGAAAGGGAGGGAGGGAGGAGGGGGCTGGGCTCCCCCACTTCCCCCCCCCCCCCACCCTCGGAGGCTGTAGAGAGAGAGAGCTCCCTCCCTCCCTCCCCGGGGGTCTCCCTGCCCCCAAATTGCTGCTCCCTGGGGCCAAATTTCCCTCCCTGGGCAAATTGAAAATAAAATTGGAAGAAGTTCCCTTTCTCAGATTAAAGGGATTCCTGAGCCAGAATCAACTGGGAAGGGATTTCGTATTTGGGGGAGTGTGTGTGTGTGGGGGGGGGGAGGTGTGCACATTTGTGCATGTGTGTGTGTGTGCCCCCTACACACACACACCGTGATTTGCACAAACCCCTTATTCTTTCTCTTTTCTTTTGGAACTGGAGGCCAGGAGAGCAAAGTGCCATAAAACAAGGAATTAAATTGACAAGCCTTTAAGTGGTTGCCTGGATCCCCTCCAAATGCTGAGAGGGCAGAATGCGGGGCCCGCCGTATGCATTAGATCCAGTTGCTCCCTGGAGATCCATTTCCCTGCACCGCCCGCCCCCCCCAAGAACCTGGGCCAACACAGGTAGTTCTTAGCTTACAGATACAATCCAGCCCTAAATTGCTGTTGCTCAAACGAGATAGTGGTAAACTATGTTTCCTCCCCACCGCCCCCGTTTTACGGCCTTCCGTGCCGCCGTTGTTAAGTGAATCATTTCTGCTGTTAAGTGAGTCACACGGTCGTTCAGCGAATCCGGTTTTTTGCTTGTGCGGAAGGTCGCAAGAGGGGATCGTTTTACGGAACCCCCTTGCCACCAAGGTTAAGGGGATCCCTTCCGTTGTTAAGCGAGTCACATGGTCGTTCAGTGAACCCGGCTTCCCCCGTGGACTTCGCTTGTGCGGAAGGTCGCCAAAGGGGGGGTGGGGAAATCACGTGACACATCCCCTCCCCCCGAGATGCTGTGACCGTCGTAAATAAGAGTCAGTTGCCAAGCCTCTGAATTTTGATCACAGGATGCTTCAACGCTCGTGAGTGTGAAAACCTTCACAAGCATACAAATACAAAGATGTATATTACTATTAGAATTATTTAACCTTGTCAGATGCAACGAATATGATTAATATCGATCGATTTGTATTGAAATGTATGATTCTCAGATACCACATTGTTCACGCGCTGATAATGTTTGTAAAAATAGAAAAAATAAAAATAAAAACTTATTAAAAAACACAAACACACACCAGCTGTAGGTTGTTCATCTTTGGAAAATCCCTTCCAAACGCAGCGGTTATTGTACTGATTTTCCACACAGCTTTGCTATTTTAAGCAGTACTCGAGTTAACGACCCTTCAATAGCGGACTGTTCAAAAGTTACAGCAAAACTGAAAAATGTCATTTAGGACTGTGATGACCCAAAGGGGCGTGGCACAAAGGCAACACAGTCAGATAATCAATAGGAGTCCCTTTATTAGCTCCAACTTTGCCCCCAATATCCTGGTTATCTTCTGGGCTGGAGGAAAACTCTCCCAGGAACAGCCATGGGCTGCAGAGAATCAAGTCCAAAACGTGGTCAACACAAACTGTAACTTAAAGTCCAATCCAGGCAAGAGGAGATAATTAGTCCGGCAGGGCAAGAGAAGGAATTCCAGATGTGAAGGAACTGGCAGTAACTCAACATGGTTGGGAAGACGCCAGGAACGCTGATGACCAAAGTCAACCCAAGATAAACTCACCTTTGTTCCCAGCAGCTGCCGCACACGCCTTGCGTCTCTTTTAAATTCTCTTCCAAGTGTAGCTCATGAAGGGAATCAGGGCCCTTTCCTCCCCCGTAAGTCATGCAACCCACATTGCTCCCTTCTCCGTTCCTCCCTGCGTGCTCTAGGATGAAGAGGGGGGTGGGCCTGGGTCTTCCTCTGAACTCCCTCTCCCTTGTTCTACCTCTTCCCTGCTCTGCCCAGCCGGACTTTGCCCTTCCCCACTTTCTTCCACAGCCAACGGAGGCCACACTCCCCTTCCCTGTGTCAGCTGTTTGTCTTCCTCCTCAGATTCAGACTCTGACAGGGGCATGACAAAAAGTGACTGGCAACCAATCCTCACTCTTATGACCGGTGCAGCATTCCCCATGGTCTCGGGATCAAAATCACAACTGGCATGGATTTATGACGGTCGTAGCTTCCCGTGTGTGTGTGTGTGTCACGTGATGATCCCCTTTTTGCAACCTTCTGGATAAAATCAACAGGGCTGGGGGAGGGGGGGGTTCACTGAATGACCACCCGACTCACTTAACAACTTCAGGGTTTCGCTTAACGACCGTGGCAAAAAGAGGTCCTAATCGCGGGAACAACTCTCATAACGAGGACGGTTTAACAACCGCCTCGCTTAACGACGGGAATCCTAATCCCGACGGCCATAAGTTGAGGACTTTGTCCCATATCCTCTTGGCCACATTGGAGCAGAATTACGTGGCAAAATTGGAAGAGGGGTTTTTTTTTTCCCCCTGGTGAAGGAAAAGTGTCAGCAAGAGAGACGGAAGGAAGAGCGCAAAGCCTTTCCGATGTTCAGGATGTGGCCAGAAAGCAAGGGGGGGGGCCTTGCCCCCACCCCAGAATAAAGGGGGCTGCAGGGGGAGGCAGGAGGAGAGATGGGGGGACGGCTGACGGAGAGAATTAAAATTACCCTGGAGGAAAACATTGCCTGACACACTGTGCAAAGGCCTATTCGTGCCAGTGATTCTATGCAGAAATGGTGGGGGGGGGGGTGTTCTCTCTGGCTTGCTTGGGGAGGGGACAAACCACCACCCCTCCCCGCATCCCCCAAACTGTGGTTTGCACAGACAGTGAAATTCGGGGCAACTGCCATTTGTCAGAAATGGTGTAGGGTCTCCTGCCTGGGTGGAGGGGTTGGACTGGATGACCTACAAGGTCCCTTCCAACTCATCTGTTAATCTTAACTTCTGGAGTGTGCCAACGACACACAACTCTGGAACGCCATTCTGCGTTTCCCCCTGAATTCTGCGCTCCCTTCTTCCCCAACCTGTTTTCATTGTCCAATTATTATTTGTATTGTTGTTCCTTTATTGTCTTGTTGTTTTGAGGTCTTCATGGTTTTTAATGTTGGGAAACTGCGCAGATCACATGAATATAATCCGTATTAATAAATATACATTTCAGGCTAGTCTCCCTTCGGCAGTTTGGATCCTGTATCTTTTGGCCCCGAAATCAGAGCGAGAAAGGAAGCGGGGGGAGGGCAGAAGAAAGGAAGGAAGGAAGGAAGGAAGGAAGGACGAGAGGGAGGAAGGAAGGACAGGAAGGATGGAAAGGAAGGAAGGAAGGAAAGGAGGAAGGGAGGGAGGAAGGACAGGAAGGATGGAAAGGAAGGAAGGAAAGGAGGAAGGGAGGAAGGAAGGAAGGAAGAAAAGGAGGAAGGAAGGAAGGAAGGAAGAGGAAGGGAGGGAGGAAGGACAGGAAGGATGGAAAGGAAGGAAAGGAGGAAGGGAGGAAGGAAGGAAGGAAAGGAGGAAGGGAGGGAGGGAGGAAAGGAGGAGGGAGGGAGGGAGGAAGGAAGGAAGGAAAGGAGGAAGGAAGGAAGGAAGGAAGGAGGAAAGGAAGGAAGGAAAGGAGGAAGGAAGGAAGGAAGGACAGGAAGGAAAGGAAGGACAGGAAGGAAGGGAAGGAAGGAAGGAAGGAAGGGACAGGAAGGAAAGAAGGAAAGGAAGGAAGGACAGGAAGGAAGAGAGAGAGGGAGGGAGGGAGGGAGGGAGGAAGGAGAATGAGGGAACAGATAACAGATAATCAGAGTTGGAAGGGACCTTGTAGGTCATTTAGTCCAACCCCCCGCCCAAGCAGGAAGGAAGATGAGAAAGAGACAGAGGAGAGGGGAAGGGAAGGAGGGAGGGAGGGAGGGAAGGACAGGAAGGACAGGAAGGAAGGACAGGAAGGAAGGGAGGGAGGGAGGGAGGACAGGAAGGAAGGACAGGAAGGAAGGAAGGAAGGAAGGAAAGGAAGGAAGGACAGGAAGGAAGGACAGGAAGGAAGGGAGGGAGGGAGGGAGGGAGGAGAATGAGGGAACAGATAACAGATAATCAGAGTTGGAAGGGACCTTGTAGGTCATCTAGTCCAACCCCCCGCCCAAGCAGGAAGGAAGATGAGAAAGAGACAGAGGAGAGGGGAAGGGAGGGAGGGAGGGAGGAAGGAAGGAAGGAAGGAAGGAAGGAAGGAAGGAAGGAAGGAAGGAAGGAAGGAAGGAAGGCGGGCTCTGGGTCTGGCTTCTGCTGGTGCTCCAGCTGCCCTGGTGGCTTCTTCTTCGTTCCTTCCTTTCACCTAAAAGCCAATTTGAGAGCAGGGAAGATGGGGCCTCGGTGGGGACCCCCATAAAGTAGCCAAACATCTTGGAAAAAGCAGAGAAGAGAAGAAGAAAAGAAAGAAAAAGAAAAAAGAGAAAGAAAAGAAAAAAGAAATAGAAAAGAAAAAAACAGCTGAGGAGCTTGGGTCTCTCTGTAACTCAAGGCCCTTCAAACTTGGCAACTCTAAGACTTGTGGACTTCAACTCCCAGAATCCCTGAGCCTAACAGGACTGGAGGAGGAATTCTGGGAGTTGAAGTCCACAAGTCTTAAAAACTGTCAAGTTTGAAGACCCCCTGCTATAATTCAACCAGAATAGAGCTGGAAGGGACCTTGAAGGTCTTCTAGTCCAACCCCCTGCTCGAGCAGGAGATCTTATAGCAAGTCACACAACACCTCCAGTGTTGGAGCACCCACAACTTCTGGTGGCAACTTCTGTTCCACTGGTTAATTCTCCTCCCTGTTATGAAGTTACTCCTCAATTCCAGATTGCTTCTCTCTCCTTGATCACTTTCCATCCGTTGCTTCTTGTCCTGCCTTCAGGGGCTTTGGAGAAGAGAGGAAGGAAAGAAGGGAGAAAGGAGAAAAGGAAGGAAGGAAAGGAGAGAAGGAGGGAGAGAGGGAGGGAGGAAAGAGCGGGGAGGAAGGAGTGGAGGGAGGGAGGGAGGGAGGGAGGAGAGAAAGAAGGAAGGAGAAAAGGAAGGAAGGAAAGGAGAGAAGAAGGGAGAGGGAGGGAGGAAAGAAGGAAGGAGGGAGGGAAGAGAGGGGAGGGAAGAGGGAGGGAAGGAGGGAGGGAGAGAGGAAAAAGGAAGGAGGAAAGGGAGGGAGGGAAAAGAGGGAAGGAAGCAGGGAGGGAGGAGGGGAGGGAGGGAGGGAAGGAAGGAAGGGGAGGAAGGAAGGGAGAGAAGGAGGGAGAGAGGGAGGGAGGAAAGAAGGAAGGAGGGAAGGGAGGGAGGAAGGGAGAGGGAAGGGAGGGAAGGAGGGAGGGAAGGGAGGGAGGTAAGAGAGGGGAGGGAGGAAGGGAAGGAAGGACAGGAAAAAAGGAAGAAGGAAAGGGAGGGAGGGAAGGGAGGAAGCAGAGGAGGGAGGGAGGGAGGAGGGAAGGGAGGGAGGGAGAGAGGGAAGGGAGGGAAGGAGGGAGGGGAGGGAGGTAAGAGAGGTGAGGGAGGGAGGAAGGAAGGAAAGAAGGAAGGAAGGAGAGGAAAAAAGGAAGGAGGAAAGGGAGGGAGGGAAGGGAGGAAGGAGAGAAGGAAGGAAGGAGAAATTTGAAATGGAGAGAGTTTAGTTGCCAAGGTTGGTTCTAACATTGGTTTTAACAGAATAAAGGGACCTCGGAGGTCTTCTAATCCAGCTCCTTGCTCAAACAGGAGAAGACCCTACATCATTTCAGACAAATCTCTTCTTAAAAGCCTCCAGTGTTGGAGCATCACAAATTCTGGTGGCCAGCAGTTCCCCTGGTTAATTGTCCTCCCTGTTAGGAAGTTTCTCCTTAATTGCAGGTTGCTTCTCTCTCCTGGATGAGTTTCCACCTATTGATTCTTGTCCTGCTTTCGGGGGCTTTGGAGAATAGGTTGATACCCTCCCCCTCTTCTAAGGGGCAGCCCCTCAAATACTGGACCCTGGTGGGCACAGGGATGACGTGACAAGAAAGAAAGCTTGTAAAATACCAGGGCAAAACTCACTTAACGACTTCCCCACTTAGCAAACTAACTACCTTTGAATAACTTCTATGTTCTACTCAACCAAGGATGATTCAGGTGTGGTTCCGAAAGGTGCCACAAGGGGGAGCTCCTCACCAGAGGATAATAGAAAACAGCTAGGCTGGAGAGAACAGGTAGTCCTCGACCTACGACCAATGTTGAGCCTCACATTTCCGTTGCTAAACAAGACAGTTACGACCCTTTCCTGCCCCGGTTGCTAAGTGAATCAGTGCAGCTGTTAGCCACACGGTCATTAAGTGAATCTGGCTTCCCCATTGCTTGTCCGAGGGTCGCAAAAGAGACGATCACGGGACCGTCGTAAATACGAGTTAGTCGCCAAGAGTTTGGATCACGGGGCCCTGGGAGATGCCACAAACGGTCGTAAGTGTGAAAAACAGGTCCTAAGTCACTTGTATCCGTGCCATTGTAACCTCCAACGGTCACTAAATGAACAGTTGTGAGCCGAGGGCTACCTGTATTGTTTGGGGGGGGTCGGGGGGGGGGAACTGGGCAGTCTCCATTAAGAGAAGAATCAGAGCCAGGTGGAAGGAGCATCACCTGGTCCCCAAGGTCACGTGACCAGAAGCCATGTATGGAAACTGGTCAAGGAGAGGAGCGATCCGGAATTAAGGAGGAATTCACCAGGGGAACAGCTTGCCACTAGAAGTTGTGGGGGCTCCATCAATGGAGGTTTTTAAGAAGAGAAAGATGGACTGCCATTTGTCTGAGGTAGTATAAGTTTTCCGGCTTTGCAGGGGGCTGGACTAGAAGACCTCCAAGGTCCCTTCCAACTCTGATTCTATTCTACTCATTTCTCTATTCCTATTTCAATTTTTATTCTATTCCTATTCCTATTTTTATTCTATTATTCTATTGTTTTGTATTCTATTATCTAATTCTAATTTTACTATTCTATTCTCTAATTCTATTCTATTGTATTCTATTCCTATTCGATTACTCTATTCTATTGTATCTAATTCTAATTCTACTATTCTATTCTATCCTATTCTCTAATTCTATTCTACTACTCTATTCTATTCTCTCATTCTATTCTGTTTTATTATCTAATTCTAATACCCATCCCCTCCCACTTGTGACTGTATGACTGTAACTTTGTCTCTTGTCTCCTTATGATCTATATTGACTGTTTCCTAGTATGATTTGATTGCTTATTGTAGCCTATGACTATCACTAAGTGTTGTACCTGATGATTCTTAACGGATGTATCTATGTACACTGAGAGCATTTGCACCAAGACAAATTCCTTGGGTGTCCAATCACACTTGGCCAATAAAGAATTTTCTATTTTCTAATTTCTATTTTCTATTTATTTTCTATTTTCTATTCTATTCAATTCTATTCTTATTCTATTCTATTCTAATTCTATTATTCTATTCTAATTCTATTATTCTATTCTATTCTCTAATTATAATTCTATTCTATTCCTCTTCTATTCCTATTTTTATTCTATTATTCTATACTATTGTATTCTATTCTATTCTCTAGCTCTATTCTATTCTGTTCCATTATCCAATTCTAATTATATTATTCTATTCTATTCTATTCTCTAATTATAATTATAATTCTATTCTATTCCTATTCTATTCCTATTTTTATTCTATTATTCTATACTATTGTATTCTATTCTATTCTCTATTCTATTCTTATCCGATTCTAATTCTATTCTATTCTCTAATTATAATTATAATTCTATTCCTATTTTTATTCTATTATTCTATACTATTGTATTCTATTCTATTCTCTATCTCTATTCTATTCTACTATCCAATTCTAAAGATTCTGTTCTCATGATTCAGGCATATGGCAACTGATATGTATTTATGATGGCTGCAGCATCCCAGGATCACATGATCATCCTATGAGACCTTCCTAGCCAGCCTCCGACATGCAAAGCCAGTGGGGAAGCTAGATCTGCTTAACAACCATATGACTCTCTTAACAACTTCAGTGATTCGCCATTTTGCCATGGCAAAAGAGGTTGTCAATTCAGAGGCGATTCGTTTAACAACTGCATGATCCTTTAGCGACACCACCCGGTTAACTTCTCTGAACTAGGAGAATAACCAGGAGTGGACCTGGTTATTACGTGGATAGGAGACCACCAATAGATCCCAACAGAAAGTCAAAAAAAAAATGTAACATAAGAAGGGGGACAAAATAAAGAAAATTGCATGGTTCCATTCAGGGAATTGCTGAGAGTTGCTGTCATGACCCTGATGGAGACTGACTCTGAGGGAGGCGGGGGAACAGCTGACCACGGGGAGTGGAAGTGTGGCTCCGGAGGTTGTGGAGGAGGCTGGGTAAGGGCAGAGGCCGGCTGGGCAGTCTGAGGAGGACCCAAACCCAACCCCTCTCCATCCTAGGGCAGGCAGGGAGGAGAGGATAAGGGAGAAATGTGAATGGTGTGGTCTACGGGGGAGCAAAGGGCCCTGATCCCCATTCATCCCCAGCTGTGACAACTGGATAAGAGGACGGACCTGCGTACGGGCGAACGCTGGAAACAAAGCTTGGAAATATCTCTAGTTTATGATTCCTCTCTGAGTTTGGCGTCCTCCCCAGTGTGTGTTATCTGTGGACGTCCTCCAGCCCTTATCCTGCGCTGGTTTGTGTTGCTTTTTCCCTTCTTCTTGTAACTGTTTGTGGGGGACTTTTTTGTCTTCCCTCAAGAATATTCAGAGCTTGGGAGCAAAGTGAAGGAAGAAAAAGGGGCTTCTTCTGTTTTCTGTGACTGTGTTTGTTTTGTATTCCACACCCTGGGTCATCACAGTTGCATGGAATTTCAGAAGGCTTTCACATCTCTTTATCGGCGCTGCACAAGACCTGAAAGATTTGTATTTTATTTAATTATTTGGAGAATTTATAGCTCTGGATTGAGAGGATTTATATTTATCCCCTGCCACTTTCAGTGGACTTGTAGGCAGTTTGCAAAAAAAAATTGCATGTTTTCTTCTGACAGCCCAGCAAAAGGGAATCTCTCCCTGACTTTACGGGGATACACAAGTCCTTGGCTTATGACCACAACTGGGATCAGAACATCCGTCACTAAGTGATACAGTCATTCAGCATTTTAGGAGCTTTTTGCCAGGGTCATTAAGCGAATCCTGCAGTGGTTAAGTGTCCCTCGCTTCCCCCATTGACTTAATTTTTGGAAGACTGCCTCCCTGGGAAGATTGCAAATGGAAATCATGTGACTTTCGGACACTGCAACCGCCATAAATCCAGTACATAACTGGATTGCAGTCATGGGACCCTGAGGCTACAGCAACAGATGGAAGAGTGAATCAATAACACCCCCCCTCTTCTAGCACTGATGATGTTACCTAGCTGGGTAATGAAATGTCCATATGAAAACAACCAAGCTCAGAGGGCACCAACCTCCTCCTCCTCTCCTTCCTTCCTTCCTTCTTTCCTTCTTTCCTTCCTTCCTCCCTTTGTTGATGATGCTACCTAGCTGGGTCATGAAACGTCTGCAGGAAAATCACCAAGCTCGGCGAGCACAGGAGAAAAGAAAACCAGGATCGTAAGAAGAAGAGCGAGGGAAGGAAGGACGAAGGAAAGAAAGAAGGAAGGATGAAGAAAGTAGGAGGAGAGAACGGGAAGGGCGAAGGAAGAATAAGACGGAAGTGAAGGAAGGCGGAAGAAATAAAGAAAGAAGAAAGTGAGGAAGAAGGACCTCCATCCTACATCCTCACTTTCTCCTTTTCCCCTCCTCCTCCTTCCCTGCCTCCTTAAGGAAGGAAGGGAGGAAGCTGGGAAATCCTTGACGAAGGAAGAGTCCTTGCAACAGTACTCCCTCAGACCTCTTCCTCCTCCTCCTCCTTCCTTAATCCTATCTCGTCCCCCCTTCCTTCTTCCCTCCTCAACCTTCCTTGTTCCTCCCTTCCTTCTCCTCTTACCTCCTTCTCCTTCCTTTCCTTCCTTTCCTCCCTCCTTACCTTCCTTTCCTCCTCCCTCCCTTCTTCCTCCTTCCTTCCTCCTCCTCCCTCCCTCCCTCCTTCCTTTCCTTCCTCCTCCCTCGCCTCCCTCATCCTCGCCTCCCTCCCTCCTTCCTTTCTTCCTCCTTCCCTCCCTTCTTCCTTCCTTCCTTTCTTCCTCCTTCCCTCCCTCCCTCCTTCCTTTCTTCCTCCTTCCTTCTTTCCTCCCTCCCCCCTCCTTCACTCCCTCCCTTCCTTCCAATACTGATATTATTACCCAGCTGAATCATGAAACGCCTGCAGGAAAACCACCAGGTTCAAAGAGCACCAAGGACCCCACGGTCCGCCTTTCCTTCTATTACTGACGGTGTTACCCAGCCTGGCAGCCAGAGAGCTGGCTGGGGCGGGACTCTCCTCCTCCTCCTCCTCCGTGAGCTCAGCCCCGGGGACGCCCGCCAACTTCGCAAAGCGCCCCAGATCGAGGGAAGGCAGCGCAGCGAGGCTGAGCATCCGGGCAGCGGGCGGGAGCCGCCACTCCTCCGCCGGGCGATGGGCAGCGCCTAGGCTGAGCCAGCGGCCGGACGAGTCGCACCATGGCCATCAACGCGGACGCGCAGCTGGAGAAGGCGCTGGTCGGCTCCCCGCCGCCGCCCGCCTCCTCCTCTTCCTCGCAGGAGACGGAGCAGCTGCTGCGGAGCGGCCCGTCGTCCCCCAAGCCCTACCCAGCCGAGGACGGGGAGGAGGCGGCTGCCGTCGGGGCGGCGGCGATGGAGCCCAACGGGCACGGCTTGCTCTACCGAGCCGGCTCGGAGGGGCCGCTGGAAGCCACCTCGCTCTCCCCGTCGCGGCTCAGCCTGGGGCGCGCCTCGTCCACCGCCACCACCTCCAACCTGCCCGGGCGCTCGCCGGATTACCTGCCGCTGGCCATCTTCTCTTGCTTTTGCCCCATCTGGCCAGTCAACATCCTGGCCCTGATCTTCTCCATCATGGTAAGATTTGAACCTAAACCTCGGGGATTGGCGTTCTGGGGTTCTGGCGCTTAGGGGGTCGCCTGTGGGCAGAAAGGGTCGGCTTAGAAACCCCAGAAATATTAGGATTATTAGGCTTGGAGGATAATGGCAATAAAGGGTGATATTTCTAAGGTTTGATATAGAATAGAATAGAAATCTTTATTGGCCAAGTGTGGTTGGATACACAAGGAATTTGTCGTTGGTGCAAATGCTCTCAGTGTATCTAAAAAGAAAAGAGACATTCGTCAAGAATCAAGAATCATTAGGTACAACACTTAATAAAAGTCGTAGGGTACAATAGAATTGAATAGAAGGGTATAGGAATAGAATTTAAATAGGATGGGATGGAATGGGATAGTGAATAGAATAGAGTAGAATAGAAATTAGAATAGAATAAGAATAGAATTAGAATTAGAATAGAATAAGGAATAGAATAAAATTCTTTATTGGCCAAGTGTGGTTGGACACACAAGGAATTTGTCTTTGGTGCAAATGCTCTCAGTGGACATAAAAGAAAAGAGACATTTGTCAAGAGTCAAGAAGCATCAGGTACAACACTTAATGATAGTCATAGGGTACAATGATATAGAATAGAATAGAAATAGAGTTAAGAATAGAATTAAGAATAGAATAGAAATAAAATGTAGAATAGAATAGAATAGAGAAGAGAATAGAAAATAGAATAGAATAGAAAATAGAATAAAATAGAATAGAAAAGAAAAGAATACAATACAATAGAGAATAGAATAGAATAAAATAGAATACAATACAATAGAATAGAGAATAGAATAGAGAATAGAATAGAGAATAGAATAGAGAATAGAATAGAATAGAAAATAGAATAGAATAGATATTGGAATGAAGAATAGAATAGAATTCTTTATTGGCCAAGTGTGATTGGACACACAAGGAATTTGTCTTGGTGCAAATGCTCTCAGTATATATAAATAAAAGATACATTCGTTAAGAATCAAGAATCATCAGGTACAACACTTAATGATAGTCATAGGGTACAATAACCAATGAAATCATACTAGGAAGCAGTCAATATAAATCGTTAGGATACAAGCGACAAGCGATATGAATTAATTCTACCATGAAGTTGAGCAGAGTGTTTACTTAAATGATAGACATTGCTAGTGAAGATTATGGGGAATAGATTGAGAGAATAAGGGTTATAATTCATGTGTGAATAAGGTTTGTTATTTGTATGTAAAAGAGATTGTACTCAGACAGTACATTGCCATTGTGGATATGGAAAAGTTATATATAACAAAGAAAACAACAACAACAACAATAATAATAGAATCATTAAAACTAGTACACATTAATAAAACAAAAAAAAAATAAGAACAATAAAGAAATCCCAGAATTAATTCCAAAAAGTGGAAAAATGCTAAGCGCAAGCGGCGCGCCCCCAGAGCGCATCGGAGCTGCCGCTGCTTTTCCCGGGATCCGGACAGGTGGAAGGCAGACAGGTGGGGCTTGGGAGAGTTGGATGGGCTCAAGAAGCGGGGGGGGGGGTCCCTTGACGGGGCCCGCAGAGAGCCCCCTCCCAACCGCCAGCCCTTTGGAGCGGGCTCGGCTTAAGAGCGGGGTGCTTCTGCACCTCTCCAAACCTTCCCAACAGCGCAGCGCAAAAGCCGGCGGGTTGTAAAACGGGCTAAAGATCCAGCTGGGAGCGGCGATGAAATCCGGGGGTGGGGGAGAGGAAGAATCGATCCTTCTTTTAACTAAATCTGCGCGAGGCAGTTTTTAAAAGCAAGAGCAGCGAAGTTTTCCTAAGGCAGCGCTGGTGAGAGACTCAAAGGAGCTTTTGAGTGGGAGCTTCATCCCTGGAGGGTTTTCAAGAAGAGACCGGACTGCCCACCTGTCAGACATGGTGTTTAGGGTCTCCTGCTTGGGCGTGGGGGTTGGACTAGATGATCCTGCCGGGTCCCTTCCAACTCTGTTATTCTGTGAAAGGGAAGCCCCTCCCCCCTCCGTTCAGGCAAAGCTCTTAGGTGATCGCAAAATGAAATTTCCCCACCCCCGAAGGCATAGAGATGAAAACATCTCTTTAAAATGTCCCAGCAGGAGGTTGAAGAAATCAAAGAGGGAGAGGGAAGGGCTGGGTTTTATTCTGGAGGAATTTGATGGGCTTTCCACTGATTGATTTCAAATAATGTGACAGATAACTTCCATTCCTGCCCAATTTGTGGTTTTTGCAGAGAGGCAGGGAGAGAGAGGAAGGAAGAGGGAGAGAGAGAGAGGGAGGAGGAGAGAGGAAGGGGGGGAGGAAGAAAGGGAGGGGAAGAGAGAGGAAAGGGGAGGGAGAGAGAGAGAGAAGAGAGAGAGGGAGGAGGAGAGAGAGGGGGGAGAGGGAGAGATTTGTAGCTCAGGGTTGTAATGAGGTGTTTTCTGAGGTTGGTAGTTTTCTGGCAGATATTTCATTATCCAAACTAGGTAACATCATCAATGCTAGAAGGGAGTGGGAGGAGGAAGAGGAAGAAGAGGAGGAGGAGGAAGAAGAGGAGGAGGAGGAGGAAGAGGTGGAGGAGGAGGAGGAGGAGGAGGAGGAGAAGAAGAAGAAGAAGAAGAAGGAGAAGGAGAAGGAGAAGAAGAAGAAGAAGAAGAAGAAGAAGAAGAAGAAGAAGAAGAAGAAGAAGAAGAAGAGCTGTTTCCTTATAGACATTTCAAGACCCAACTAGGGAACATCATCAGGATTAGAAGGGAGTAGGGTTTGTAGAGAGGAGGAGGAGGAGGGGAGAAGGGGAAGGGAAGAAGAAGAAGAAGAGGAGGAGGAGGAGGAAGAAGGAGGGAGCAGGGACTTGGTGACTCTCTAAGCTTGGTAGTGTTATTGCAGACATTTCATACAAACTAGTAACATTACAGGGGGTTAGAAGGGAGGGGGTTGCGTAT
>CM042836.1:2683318-2703318 GCA_023653725.1 Bungarus multicinctus
GGAGGAGAGAGGAAGAACGATGGGAGGAGAAGAGAGGAGGAGGGAGGAAGAGGTGGGATGATGAGGAGGAGAGAGGAGGAGAAAAAATAATAAGAAATAAAAGAAAAGAAGCAGGAAAGGAGGGAAGATAAGAAGAAGACGAAAAAAAAGAGATCGTTATTCTTATAGCATTTCAAGACCCAACTATGGACCATCATCAGGATTCAAGGAGTAGGTTTGTAGAGAGAGGAGGAGGTAGGGGAGCAGGGGCAGGGGAAGAGAAGAAGGAGGAGTAGGAGGAGAAAAGAGGAGAGGACTCAGGGTCGTGGTGCTCCGAGCTTGGTAGTGTTCTGGCAGACCCTTTCATTACCCAACGTAACATATCAGGTTAGAAGGAGGGAGGTTTGCTGTATGTAGGAGGAGTTGAGAAAGTGAGGATTAGGAGGGGCGGTAGTAACATGATGAGGAGGTGGAGGAGGAGGGAGAGGAGGTGGTGACTGTGGGTTCCTTGGTGCTCGCTGGACTTGTTTTTTGTACTGCAGACATTTCTTACCACTAGTAACCACCATCAGTGCTCCCTGTGATGAGTTTACTCTCGTTTTATAATAAACCTCTGCATAAAACAAGCCCCAAGCCCTCAGAGATATTAGACCCCTCAGATCAGGTATTAGGAGGAATTTCCTGTGCTGCGATCCAGTGGAACCTAGCCCCGGTGGCGATAGAAGATCTCTTACTGAATTCTGTGATTCTATGAGCAACTCATCTATCTCTTGCCTGCTTTTGGGTACAAGTTGCGAATAAACCGGAAAAAATCAGTTCTTCAATCTATCATATATAGTATAAGGAATACCGCCACCGCAGCATCACACAACTCTCCCAGACACCGTAAAGCCTACAAACTTGGCAAGTTGGCCCTACTTTCTCTGGCTTCTAGGCCTTCACTAAGAAAGGATTTTTCCAAATGCCCTCAGAACATTTAGAGTATTTCCTATATTACTTGTTATTATTGTTATTGTGTGGATTATTATTAGTATTAACACGCTCGGATGCTAAGGAGTTCTACCTCCTCCCCACCTGGAGAAATCTTTCCAAATGCAAACACAACGAGGAGTTTCAGTTTCAGAGCACCAGACACTTTAGACAGAACATTTGACTAAGCCACGCCCGGCTCCTTCCGGGGGGTGTCTCCTTGCTCCACACAGCAAATACTCTTTCAGTTATCCAACAGCCTCAACTCTCTCCTACTACAGGATGCTAGCCAGATTGAATACTGATGGATTCTGGTAGCAGAGCAGAATTTTTTCCCCCCTTTTATATTTCCTCCCCCAAAACTTAAGCCCCCCCACATAGTTTTCGTAGTGAGGCGTGGTACCAGCTAGTTTAAAAATACATTGAGATAAACTAAGGAGTATGACAGGCCTGAGTTAGGAATACTTTTATGTCAGGCCACATTCCTCTGCCCCCTAATTCGCAATCGGGGTCTGTTTTCAGAGGTGGGTATTCACCGGTTCTGACCGTTCTGTAGAAACGGTAGCGAAATTTTGAGTAGTTGGAGAACCGGCCATCCCGCCTCTGACGGTATTTTGCGCATCCTTCCCCTGCCACTCCCCCAGCCACTCCCACAGAACGTTAATAAAAAAAATGGAATCCCCAGTTGGTTCGTTTCCACACTGTACTGTCCTGCCAGCATCCGTGTCAAACAAGATCATGCTTGCTTGTGGGGCACAGAATGGGCCCAAGTCACTCACACTCCTCCCTCCCGCCCTCTCTCTCTCCCCTCGCTTGTTTCCTCATCTTCTCACTCTCTACTCCTTCCTGCCTTCTCTCTCTCCTCCCTCCGTCTCTTCTCATCCTTCCCTTGTTCCTCCCGCTTCTCTCCTCTCTCTCCCGCTCTCCCTCCCCTCTCCTCCCTCCCCATCTTCCCCCACTCTCCTCCTCTCTTTCCCTCCTCCCTTCTCTCCTGTCTCTCCCTCCCGCCCTCTCAATCCCCTCTCTCTTCCCCCCCTCCCTCCTCTCTTCCCTCCCTCCCCTCCTCTCTTTCTCTTTCCCTCGCCTCCTTCTCTCTCTCTCAGTCTCCTGTCCTCTGTCCCCTCGTCCCTCCCTTCCTCCCTCCTCTCTCAATCTCTCTCTCTTTCTCTTTCCCTCCCGCCGTTCCTCTCCCTCATCCCTCGCTCTCTTTTCCCTTTTTTTTTTTTGCTCTTTTTTTCCTTTCTGTTCTTGGGTGTTTTCTTTTTTTTTTTTTTTTTGCCCCCCCTTTTTTTTTTTTTTCTTTGGGGGGGGGGTTTTGTGTTTTTTTTGTTGGTTTGGCCCTCCCCACCATACCCCCCCCTCTTTTTTTTTTTTTTTTTTTTCTTTTTTCTTTTTCCCCTTTTTTTTTTATTTTTCCCCCCCCCCTCTTTTTTTTTCCCCCCCCCCCCCCCCCCTTTTTTTTTTTTTTTTTTTTTTTTTTTTTTCTTTTTTTTTTTTTTTTTTTGTTTTTTTTTTTTTTTTTTTTTTTTTTTTTTCCCCCCCCCCCCCCTCCTATTTTTTTTTTTTTTTTTTTTTTTTTTTTTTTTTTTTTTTTTTTTTTTCTTTTCCCCCTTTTTTTTTTTTTTTCTTTATTATTTTTTTTTCCCCCCCCCCCCCACCCCCCCCCCCCCCCCCCCCCCCCCCCCCCCCCCCCCCCTCCCCCCCCCCCCCCCCCCCCCCGCCTTCTCTCTCTCCCTGTCCCTCCGCCCCCCTCCCCCCCCCCCCCCCCCCTCTCTCCCTCCTCTCCTCAGCCCTCCCCATCTCCCCACTCTCTCTCTCTTTCCCTCCCTCCCTTTGTCTCTCCTTTGTCTCTCCCTCCCTCCCTCTCAATCCCTCTCTCTTTCCCTCCCTCCCTCCCTCTCTCCCTCCCTCCCCTCTCTCTCCTTTCTCTTCCCTCCCTCCTTCTCCTCTCTCTCCCCCCCCCCCCATTCCTCCTCCTCTGTCTCTCCCTCCCCTTCCTCCCTCTCTCTCTCAACCCCCCCGCCCCTCCCCCCTCCCCCTCCCCCTCCCCACTCTTCTCATTTCCCTCCCCTCTCTCCCTTTTTCTCTCCCTCCCTCCCTCCTCTCCTCGAATCTGCCTCCTCTCATTTCCATTCCCTCCCCTCCCATCGCTCTTCGTCTCCTCCTCCTTCTCTTTCCTCCCGCTTCTCTCTCTCCTTCTCATTCTCTCCCTCTGTCTCTCCCTCCCCCCCTCTCTCTCTCAATCTCTCTCCCTCCCTCCTGCCTTCTTTCTCCTTCTCTCTCTCAATCTCTCTCTCTTTCCCTCCCACCTTCTCTCTCTCTCTCTCTCTCAATCTCTCCCTCTGTTTCTCCCTCCCTCCCTCTCTCTCTCAATCTCTCTCTCTTTCTCTCTCTCTCTCTCTCTCCCTCTCTCCCCCCCCTCTCTCTCTCACACACACACCTCCATTATTCAGCTCCCAGTCCTCCCCATCCACTCTGGCCATTTTCAGAGACAAAAGTGATGGTCAACAATGTGGCAGATGTTACTCTGGAATAATTGAGAGCAAAGGGTGTGGTTCTGGTTCTGGTTGTGTGTGTGTGTGTGTGAATATGTGTGTGTAACAGGGAGAGAGAGAAAGAGAGATGAAAGTGGAGAAAGGGCTGAGAATGAAAAGACAAACTTCGTTAATGGATTTCTGCTCTGCAATTGATCATAAGATTCCCAAATGGCCTTTGCATTTATTAATTTATTACAACGGCTTCTTCGCCCCTTTTCTGGAAAACAATTCAACCGAAGCTGCCTGCTACCGTGTTTTCCCCGAAAATAAGACCGGGTCTTATGTTAATTTTTGCTCCAAAAGATGGACTTTTAGGACTTATTTTCCGGTTAGGTCTTAGGTCTTATTTGAAGAAATACGGTATTATATTCTCTAATTTTATATTCGGCCTCTAATGTAATCGTTTTTAATTTGTTTTTAATTGTATATACTGTTTTTGTTTTTAGTCGGCTGTACACCGCCCCGAGTCCCTTTTTTGGGAGAGGGGGCGGTATAGAAATTTAATAAATAAATAAATGAATGAATGTGTCCATTTGGCTGAAGATCTTAACTGGGGTTTATTTTTAGGGTAGGGCTTATATTATGAGCGTCCTGAAAAATCATACTTGGGAATTATTTTCCAGTTAGGTCTTATTTTTGGGGAAAAACATGGTAGGAGGGGAAACATCGGTGAATAAATATGGAATAACATAAATAACTAATACTGGTGGCCTTAATGCTGACATACCTAATGCTCATTCTTCAACTGCGATTACTAATGCTAGTATCATTTGGACGACGGTTCCCATCTCCTTCGTGAAAAATAACAAGAGTTCTGGTGATGTTCTTCTTTCTGCTCTTTCCATAAAGGTCGCCCTCGACTTACAACCGTTCGTTTAGCGATTAATCGGTCACTAAACGAAGTTTCAACAGCACTGACTTTAAAGGCCGTTTTTCACACTTACGGCTGTTGCACCGTCCGAACCCAGACGCTTGGCAATTGACTCATAGTTATGACGGTCAGAGTGTCCATGCAGGGTCACGCGATCCCCCTTTTGCGACCTTCTGACAAGGGGGGGAAAGCCGCTTAACGACCATATTATTGACGTAACCACAGCAACGATTCACTTAGTAACGGCGGCAAAAAAAAGTAGTAAAGTGGTAGTAGAACTCGCTGAACCGCTGGCTCTCTTTAGCGACTGAAATTTTGACCTTGTGACCATAGGATGCCGCAACAATGGTCGTAAGTGTGAAAACCGGCAGTAAGGAGGGAGGAGGAGGAAGGAGGAGGCAGAAGGAGGAAGGAGGAGAAAGGAAGAAGAGGAAGGAGGGAGGAAGAGGAAGGAGGGAGGAGGAGGAAGGAGGAGGAAGGAGGAGGGAGGAGGGAGAAGAAAGAGGACTGGGGATCCTTGGTGCCCTGTGAGCTTGGTTGTTTTCTCGGAGACATTTCATAACCCAACTAGGTAACATCATCAATGCTAGAAGGGAGGTGGTACTGTGAGGAGGGGGAGGAAGAAGAGGAAGAAGGAGGAGGAGGAGGACTGTGGGATCCTTGATGCCCAGTGCAAGAAGGTGGCATGGAATATTTGTGGGTCCAAAAAGAGATTGGAACGAATAGCTCCCAAGTTGTAAGGATTCTAGTCTATGGGAAGGACCTTGGGAGACGGAGGAAGAATCGCAGACAGAAATGAGACATCTGAGCCCACGGAAGGAAAAGGGGCCTGCAAAGGAGGTCCCCAAAGAGGCCCGCCCTACTTTCTTGGGCTGTAAAGTGCGGGGGGGGGGGGAGGGAAGGATGACCTTCTAAACTTTTATTATCTAATTTGGAACAAAGGAGACGTTTCCTGACAGTGAGAATAAACAATTCTCTAGTGGAACGGCTTCAAGGGTGGGATTCTACCAGTTTGCACCTATTCGCTAGAACCGGTTGTTCACATTCTATGCAGTTCGGAGAACCGGTTGTTAGAAGAAATTCCTGGCCTAATCCTGTAAGGAAGGCAGGAAGGAAACATTCTGGTGTCACTTACAGAAACTGCCTCTCCGTTAACCCTTATCACATTCTTGGCAGGACTAGACTTCCTGTCTCAGGAGCATCTCTGGAGTTTTTTTCCCCTCCTTTGCTGGTACTTTACTTGTGTGGAGGGACCATTCAAAGTGACAGTGGCACTGAAAAAAGTGACTTATGACCGTTTTTCACACTTACGACTGTTGCAGCATCCCCACAGTCATGAGAGGCCAGGCGAGGAGATGCATACCTCGATGTGAGGGATATTGAATTGCCCACGCCCAGCCAATAACATGACCACCAAGCCACGTCCACCAACTAAGCCACGGCCACAGAGCCGGTTGTTAAAAATTTTTAATCCCACCCTGAACGGCTTCCCTCCAGAAGTTGGGGATGCTCCATCACTGGAGGTTTTCAAGTACAAATTGGACAGCCATTTGTCTGAAATGACAATTGGGCTCCTGCCTGAGCAGGGGGTTGGACTAGAAGACCTCCAAGGTCCCTTCCAACTCTGTTATTCTGTTGTTGTGTACTGTTGTCTGCCTGCCTGCCTCTATCTATCTCTCTGTCTGTCTGTCTATCTATCATCCATCTTTCTTTCTATCTATCTTTCTATCTGCACATCTAATCTCCCATTCTCTATCTATCTATCATTTATCTTTCTATCTCTCTATCTATCTAGCTAGCTAGTTAGCTATCATTATCTGTCTGTCTGTCTATCTATCATCTATCTTTCTATCTATCTATATCTATCTATCAATCTATCTATCTACCTATCTAGCTATCATTATCTGTCTGTCTATCATCTATCTATCTATCTATCTATCTATCTATCTATCTATCTATCTATCTATCCATCCATCCATCCATCCATCCATCCATCCATCCATCTATTTATCTATCTATCTATCTCTATCTATCTATCTCTATCTTTCTATCTATCTATCATTATCTGTCTGTCTGTCTGTCTGTCTGTCTATCTATCTATCTATCTATCTATCTATCTATCTATCTATCTATCTATCTATCTATCTATCTATCTATCTATCTATCTATCTATCTATCTATCTATCTATCTATCTATCTATCTATCTATCTATCTATCTATCTATCTGTTCCTCTGTCTGACTGTCTCTATCTGCCTGCCTGCCTGCTTCTCATATTCTCAATTCTGTGTCCGAACGCCCCTCCCTCCCAAGGGGGATCTGGCAAGATTCTGTCCCTATGACCTGGCAAGAAAGGAAGGACCAGCCCTGCTTGTCTGGACCGCCTTGCAAGGCTGACGCAAAAATTATCTCCTTGCCAAACCTTCCGTTTTCCCTCCCTTCTCTTTCCGCCAGTCCAGGAACAGCAACCTCCAAGGGGACGTGGACGGAGCCCGGCGCCTGGGCCGTGTGGCCAGGTTCCTCAGCATTCTGTCCATCGTGCTGGGTTCGGTCATCATCATCATCTGTGCAGTCAATGCGGCAGGTAAGGAGATCACTGTCCACTCCCCCTACCAATCACCAGGCGATAGTGAGTTCTAGTCCCGCCTTAAGCATGAAAGCCAACTGGGTGACTTTGGGCCAATCACCAGGAGACTGGGAGTTCTAGTCCCGCCTTAAGTGTGAATGCCAATTGGATGACTTTGGGCCAATCACCAGGAGACTGGAAGTTCTAGTTCCACCTTAGGTGTGAAAGCCAATTGGATGACTTTGGGCCAATCACCAGGCGATGGTGAGTTCAAGTCCCGCCTTAGGCATGAAAGCCAACTGGGTGACTTTGGGCCAATCACTAGGAGACTGGGAGTTCTAGTCCTGCTTTAGGCATGAAAGCCAACTGGGTGACTTTGGGCCAATCACCAGGCAATGGTGAGTTCAAGTCCCGCCTTAGGCATGAAAGCCAGCTGGGTGACTTTGGGCCAATCACTAAGAGACTGTGAGTTCTAGTCCCACCTTAGGCATGAAAGCCAAGGGGTTTTATCAGGACGAGGAGTCAGCTTCATGATCTTGGGAAGCCTGGGTCTGAACAGAAAAGTCCTAAAATGTGGCCAAGCTCCCTTGACGACTCTCTCGTGTCAGGATTCCAGCAATCGCCCTCATTCAATCATGATTCTCGAGCCAAACTTCAAAAAACTCCAAAGGATTCCTTAGAGGCGACATTCTGGCCCTGCCCCGCATGAAGCCAACTCTGGCCTACAGTCCTTCACAGTCCCCTGTGACCCTGTTTCTCCCCCCTCCCCCTCTGGGTGGTGTCATAAATCAGATTCTCCAACTGAGCACCTTCATAGGCTGGGTGTCATCAATCACATTCTCCAATTAAGGATTTTCCCAGGCAAAAGCTCTGGTATTTTAGTTACAATCTTTTTTAAAGATCAAGAGTTGGAGTGTACTTCTGCTTCCAAACTGCTGCGCTCCTTTTCCAGATTTCCTTCCTCCCTCCCCTCTCCATTTTTTTAATGGCAACTCCTAAAACAGGCATAGGAATGTTTTACGAGTTGACGTCTCGCTTGATGGAAATTGAGGGGGGAGGGGGCTCCATTGCGGTCGTAAATCCCACCAACCTGCTTTCCTTTCAGGGCTCTTTAAACGGAACTAGGATGGATGGCGGACCGGAGCACCAGATGTGAGCTTGCAACCAGCATGGTTGGGATGTGGACCTCTGCATGGAGACCTCGGGGGGCAGATGTGACTTTTTCAGCTGGACAGCTGGCGCAGGGCTGTGTATGTGTGTGTGTGTGTCTCCTTGCCTCGCCCCGTGGATTTTCGGAGCTCCACAATTTCATTTCTGGAGGCGACGGAGTAGTTAAGGACAGGGAGAGTCTTCTCCTGCCCATCAGGAGGACGTCGTGCCTGGTTGTTGGCTGCCTCCTTTCAAGAGAAGGTTGCACACACACACCCCCAGAAGCGATGGAGACCCTCAGGATGAAGTTGACACCTTCTTAAGAGAAACAAGGGCTCAACTATCTGTATCGTGGCCCACGGTGTGGGGTTTTCTACCATTTTGATCCCCCTTGGTGGAAAAATCATCCGCCTTCTTTTTACCTGGAGAAGAAGAACGAAGAACTTTTGAGTAGAAGTTCTGGAACATGGTTGATATCCTTTCAAAGCATGCAAGATGGATTTATTCCTTTCTTCTTCCTCTCCTGGTAGAGTCCACAGCGGACGGAAAAACCCTGTTGGGAATATTGTATTTTAGATTTAACAAAAAAAAAAAATCCATTTGCACGCTGGTAGGAAAACCCTCGATGGGGTTAAAGTTGTTTTGCACCCAAAATACGGGCTGGTGGTTGCTCTCCATCATCCCTCGCAACATCTGCGTCCCTTCGCTTCTGTTGCCCTCAGGTTTCACCTGTCTTAAGTTAATTCCTTTGGGATCTGGCTGGGATATCAAATAATTGCACCCCCAATTATTTACGCAAAAAGGCTTGTTTGGCAAAAGAGGCGGCTGGTGGGAATGCAGCAAAAGATGGAGAGGGGTTACAAAAGCCCATTTTGTAAGATTAAATAATCTTTCAAGCTTATTTAACCATCAATGATGCCTAGCTGATGATGTTCATCAGGTCAATTCTGTGAAATCCAAATCCCCCCCCCTCCCCACCCCCCAAAAATGTGGATCTGGGAAATTTATTTCGCAAAGGAAATTTATTTTGCAAAGAAGCAAAGAGAAACCGGCTCCTTTATTTTATATTTTAACAGCGGAGGGAAAAACTTAGTTGAAGAATTAAACCATAATGAAGACTTTTGCGATATGAGCAAAACAGCTCCCTTTAAAAGTTACACCAGGTATACAGGTTTGATTGTTGTTTGAGAATCAAATTCCCCGAACGGAACATCCCTTCGGGGACCAATTATTATACCTATAAATCAAATTTATCTCAACTTGGGGCGAGTAATTGCACCTTCAAACAGCTACAGTTTACCTACCAGCTGGGTAGCTTTCAAAGAAATCCCAAGACGTCCTCCTTTGGTTAAACCGAGGTTTCCCTCTAATGTTTGGTTATCTGGGCTGCCACATCCTTTGAGCGCTGTTTTCTAGATTTTTCACACCTTCCTAATGTTCATTCCCAGCATGGCCACTGCATGGTTCAGCGTCTGTGGAAGGACCCAAGGACTATTATGCACGCTTTAGGAAAATCTGGGAATGTGACAGGAGATGAGAAGGGTGGGATAACCTGGTTAGAAGGCTCTGTTCTTTAAGGCTGCACCGGTTTTGTGGAATCAAAGAACTTCCTGTTGGAGTGTTCCCCCCAAATTTTCAAAGATAGCATTGAGATGGGGGTGGGGGAGGGCTCCTTGGTGTTCTTTGAGCTTGGCTGTTTTCTGGCAGACATTTTGTGATTCAAACTAGGTATCATCATCGGTACTAGCGATGCTAACATTGATGATGTTACCTAGTTGGATTATAAAATGTCTGCAAGAAAAGCATCAAGTTCCCCTCTTCCCTCTCCCCCTCCTCCTCATCTCCACAAACCCTACTCCCTTCTAGCACTGATGATGTTCCCTAGCTCAGTCATGAAATGTGTGCAAGAAAACCACCAAGCTCAGAGAGCAAGGACCCCACAGTTTTTCTTCCTCCTCTTCCTCCTCCTCCTCCTATCCACAAACCCTATTTGCATCTAGCACTGATAATGTTACTTAGCTGAGTCATGAAATGTCTGCAAGAAAACTACCAGTTGTTGTCTTCTTCTCTTCTTCTTCTTCTTCTTCTTCTTCTTCGCTTGCGCCTTCTTCTTCTTCTATTCTTCTTCTTCTTCTGCTCCTTCTTCTTCTTCTCCTTTCCTTCTTCTTTCTTCTTTTTTCTTCTTCTTCTTTTCTTCTTCTTTTCTTCTCCTTTTACTTCTCTCTCTTTCTTTCTTCTTCTTTTTTCTTTCTTCGTCTTCTTCTTCTGCCTCTTCTCCTTCTCTCTCTTCTTCTTCTTCTCTTCTTCTTCTTTTCTTTTCTTCTTCTCCTTCTTTCTCTTCTTCTTCTTCTTCGTCTTCTTTCTTCTCTCCTCTTCTCTTCTTCTTTTTCTTCTTATTCTTCTTCTTCTTTTCTTCTCTTCTTCTCTCTTCTTCTTACTTCTTATTCTTCTTCTTCTTATTCTTATTCTCTTCTTCTTCTTCTTCCCTTCTTCTTCCTCTTTCGTCTCTCCTCCTCCTCCTCCCCCCCAAACCCCCTCCCTTTAGCAACTGATGATGTACTTAGTTGGGTCATGAGATGTCTGCAAGCATGCCACCAAGCTCAGAGTCCCCACAGTTGTTTTCCTTCTCCTCCTCTTCCTCCCCCCCTCCTTGTCTCTGCAAACCCTACTCCCATCTAACACTGATGAAAACCCCCAAGCTCAGAACACCAAAGCCCCCCCCCTCTTCTAGCTTCCTTCCTTCCTTCCTTCCTTCCTTCCTTCCTTCCTTCCTTCCTTCCTTCCTTCCTTCCTTCCTTCCTTCTCCATCACTAGTGGCTTGTAAGAAGAGATTGGACAGCCATTTGTCTGGAACGGTTTAGGGACTCTTGTTTGAGCCGGGGGTTGGACTAGAAGACCTCCAAGGTCCCTTCCAACTCTGTTATCCTTCCTTCCTTCCTTCCTTCCTTCCTTCCTTCCTTCCTTCCTTCCTTCCTTCCTTCCTTCTTCCTTCTCTCCCTCCTCCATCATTGGAGAGATTGCACAGTCCCTTGTCTGGAATGCTTGAGTAGCGGGGTTCCAATTCTGTTATTCTGTTGGAGAGACACAGGCGCCTTATGTAGTTGCTACAGCTTGTAAGCCTCAGCCTTCCAAAGCTCTGAGTAGCCCTTTTTACACTCATCCATCACCCAGACGCCAAGAAGCTGCTCTGAGTCGCTGGAAGAGAAGTCTTGCCACTTAGTCCATTTGCGTGAGAGTGGATTACACCCAGCCTTGGTGTCCAATAATACATTAGTAAGAGGTTTGCAGAAATGCCAGCCAATTCCTCCATGCCGGATCCCGCATTCGGCTAGGAGAACATCCAGCCTCACCTGGAAAAATTACTCAGGAGTTTTGGTGGAATCGTTGACTCACCGGTGCACAGGCTTGGGGGCTACTACATAGTAATGCCTACTATGAGCTTACTACAGGTCATCCTTCCCTTGCGATAGTTCATCTAGTTCAAAGTTTACAACGGCCCTGAGAAGAAGGTGATTTATGACCAAATTTCGACATAGCATCCCCAACGGCTCCCACGATCAAAATTGGGACACATGGCTCATATTTACGACGGTTGCAGTGTTATGTGACCCTCTTTTACGGCCTTCTGATGAAGGGGGAGCCAGATTCACTCCAACAACCATGTTACTAACGTAGCAATTGCAGTGATTCACTGAACAACTGGCGGCAAGGAAGGACGTAAATCCGGGACGTAAAAGTTTGACTTCACCGTTTTGCTTGGCAATGGAAATTTGGCACTCAACAGTCGTCATAAGTCGAGGACTCCTGTCGAATTCTAGCTGCCTTTTGAACCTTGGTTCCCTTTTGCTACGTCCGATCAGATACTTCTCGTTCACCGCCATGATGTAGATCAGTGATGGCGAATCTTTTCGGCGCCGAAAAACCGAAGCCGGTGCCTGCATGCCTGTTTTTTGGGCATTTTGGGGGCCATTTTTCAGGCCTTTTAAGGATGTTTTGGGGGCTATTTTGGGGCTGAAAATGGCCTGTTTCTTAGGCATTTTGGGGGGGGGTGTTTTTCAGGCCTTTTCAGGCCATTTTGGGGGCTATTTTGAGGCTGAAAACAGCCTGTTTTGGGAGCATTTTGCGGGCCATTTTCCAGGCCTTTTCAGGCTGTTTGGAGGGCCATATTGGGGCTAAAGATGGCCTGTTTGGGGGGGCATTTTGGGGGCCATTTTCCAGGCATTTTCAGGCCATTTTGGGGACCATTTTGAGGCTGAAAACAGCCTGTTTTTTGGATGTTTTGGTGGCCATTTTGGGGCTGAAAACAGCCTGGTTTTGAGGGCTGGTTTTCAGGCCTTTTCAGGCTGTTTTGGGGGCCATTTTGGGATTGAAAACGGCCTGTTTGGGGTGCATTTTGGAGAGCATTTTTCAGGCCTTTCCAGGCCATTTTGTGGCTGAAAATAGCCTGTTTTTTTTGGCTGGTTTTCAGGCCGGTTTTCACACCACAAACAGCCTTGAAAATGGATTAAAAAAAAAACAGCCCCAAAATGGCTGGAAAACAACCTAGAAACCAGGCTGTTTTCTTGGCTGTTGTCAGGCCATTTTTCACATCAAAAATAGCCTGGAAAACATCCCAAAAGCATCCTGGAAATGTCCTGGAAAACAGCCTGTTTCTTTGGCTTTTTTTGAGCCGTTTTCTGGCACTCCACGCCCGCGAAGACCATCTGATTGGCGCAGAAGAAGAGCGGCTGGCGACGGTGCTCACGCTCGCGTGCCGTGAGTTTTGCCATCACGGGATGCAGATCTTCCAAGATAGAAATAAGCAGGAAAAAAAGAAAAAAAAAAAAACCATTTGGAAAAATATTCCCCAGGATTAGCTGCAACCTTCCTTGCTTTATTCTACAGGAAGTCCTCGACTTAATGACCGGTTGTTTAATGTTTACTATCGCTTTCCGGCAAAAAAAACAAAACACAAAACCATCTCATCGTGAATAATGGGTTCACTTTATGACTGCCACGTTCTGCTTAAAGACCTTTGCAGGAAAATAAAAGGTGGTAAAATTTAACGTCCCGTGAGGATTTTGCAACTGCAGTGCTCAGACTCAGTGATGGTTCTATGGACTTATTGAAATGCCGGCGAATCTTAGAAACTAATCAGAGGTCGGCACGGATAAGTGCTGGAGCCTCTCCAGATGTTGATGGTCTGGAAACTTGACCACCAAAAGTGACCACAGAAAATGAAGAAATGTACCTCACACAACGTGGATGTTTCTGATGATTATCGTTTGATTTCAGGAAGGTTTAAGTTTTAATTTTTTTCCTACCAGAAAATTCTATCTAGGACCATTTTTTTTCCCCAATGCTATTTGCAAGACAATTTACAGCTGATTCGGTATATTGCAAGGGTGTTGAACCTTGGCAACTTTAAGACCTGTGGACTTCAACTATCAGAATTCCCCAGCCAGCGTTGCTTGAAGGGGGTGGGCCCACTTGGGGATTCTGGGAGTGGAAAGCCACCCCTCAGCAGGCTGGCTGGGGAATTCTGGGAGTGGAAGCCCACCCCTCTTAAAGCAGGATTCTGGCTGGGGGAAGGGCTGGGGGATTTGGGAGTGGAAGCCCACCCCCTCTTAAAGCAGGCTGGCTAAGGGATTCTGGGAGTGGAAGCCCACCCCTCTTAAAGCAGGCTGGCTGGGAGTGGAAGCCCACCCCTCTTAAAGCAGGCTGGCCGGGGGATCTGGGAAGTGGAAGCCCCTCCCCTCTTAAAGCAGGCCGGCCTGGGGGATTTGGGAGTGGACGTCCTCCCCTACTTAAAGGCAGGCTGGCTGTGGGATTCTGGGAGTGAAGTCCACCCCTCTTAAAGCAGGCTGGCGGGGGTATTCTGGGAGTGTAAGCCCACCCCTCTTAAAGCAGGCTGGCTCGGATTCTTGGGAGTGGAATCCCACCCCTCTTAAAGCAGGCTGGCTGGGGGATTCGGGAGTGGAAGCCCACCCCTCTAAAGCAGGCTGGCTTAAGGGATTCTGGGAGTGGAAAGCCCACCCCTCTTAAAGCAGGCTGGGCTGGGGGATTCTGGGAGTGGAAGGCCAACCCTCTCTTAAAGCAGCTGATGCCGGGATTCTGGAGTGGAACGCCCACCCTCTTAAAGCAGGCGGCGGGGGATTCTGGGATTGGAAGCCCACCCCTCTAAAGCAGGCTGGCGGGTATTCTGGGCGTGGAAGCCCCCCCTCTAAAGCAGGCTGGCTCAAGGGATTCTGGGAGTGGAAGCCCAACCATCTTAAAGCAGGCTGGCTAAGGGATCTGGGAGTGGAAAAGCCCACCCCTCTTAAAGCAGGCTGCTGGCTAAGGGAATTCTGGGGAGTGGAAGTCCCACCCCTCTTTTTAAAGCAGGCTGGCTGGGGATTCTGGGAGTGGAAGCCCCACCCCTTCTTAAAGCAGGCTGGCTAAGGGATTCTGAGAGTGGAAAGCCCACCCCTCTAAGCAGACTGGCTAGGGATTCTGGGAGTGGAAGCCCACCCCTCTTAAAGGCTGGCTGGGGGATTCTGGGAGTGGAAGCCCACCCCTCTTAAAGGCTGGCAGGGATTCTGGCTGGGGATTCTGGGAGTGGAAGCCCACCCCTCTTAAAGCAGGCTGGCTGGGGGATTCTGGGAGTGGAAGTCCACCCCTCTTAAAGCAGGCTGGCTAAGGGATTCTGGGAGTGGAAGCCCACCCCTCTTAAAGCAGGCTGGCTGAGGGATTCTGGGAGTGGAAGCCCACCCCTCTTAAAGCAGGCTGGCTAAGGGATTCTGGGAGTGGAAGCCCACCCCTCTTAAAGCAGGCTGGCTGGGGGATTCTGGGAGTGGAAGTCCACCCCTCTTAAAGCAGGCTGGCTAAGGGATTCTGGGAGTGGAAGCCCACCCCTCTTAAAGCAGGCTGGCTAAGGGATTCTGGGAGTGGAAGCCCACCCCTCTTAAAGCAGGCTGGCTGGGGGATTCTGGGAGTGGGCAGTGGAAGCCCACCCCTCTTAAAGCAGGCTGGCTGAGGGATTCTGGGGGATTCTGGGAGTGGAAGTCCACCCCTCCAGGGATTCTCTTAAAGCAGGGCTGGCTAAGGGATTCTGGGAGTGGAAGCCCACCCCTCTTAAAGCAGGCTGGCTGGGGGATTCTGGGAGTGGAAGTCCACCCCTCTTAAAGCAGGCTGGCTAAGGGATTCTGGGAGTGGAAGTCCTTCCCTCTTAAAGGACGCTGGCTGGAGAATTCTGGGAGTGGAAGCCCACCCCTCTTATAGCATGCTGGCTGGGGAACTCTGGGAATGGAGTCCACATCTCTTACAGTTGCCAAGGCTGGACCCCCCTGATGTATTCCATCGAGAGGCAATATGAGATTAATCAGGTGTTAATTTCATTAGCAAAGGCAGCCTCACTCCCTCACCTCTTCCCATCCCTGCATCTTCCCTTTGCTCAGGGTTCAAGCCTCCTTTACAGAATACAGTCCCTCTCATTTAGAGGCATCGCATGCATTTTCTTGCCCCTTCAAGGGGATCTGGTCATAAAAGTCCAGATGGCCGCCATCACCATAGAAACAAAACCCCTCTTGTCTTTACATGCCTCAGAGATGCTACGCACATAAGCAACAGAGCCGGCAGGGGCTTGATTACACTGGCATGGACACCATTTTGACTTTTTTGACCTCATGCCCCCAGCAATTGAGGTGTTCTGACTGCAGCGTCCTCCCCAGTTCCCGAAACCTTGCAGCCAACTTGATTTTTTTTTTGTCTTTTAGGATGACAAAAACGATGTGTATGTGTGTTAAGGATGAGAGAGACTTTCTTGGGGACAAAATGGCTTTCGTGTCTTCCATTTCTGCAAGAGACTATGTGGTGGGTTGTTTTTTCCTTTATTTTTTTCTTGGCATGATGGGGAATAAAATAAAATTTAAAAAAAAAAAACACCACCAAAAAATTGATTTTTTGCTTGAGCCTGTTCAGTGCGATCGGTGTCAATAGTGGGCCCAACGTAAAATAAACGATAGACATAAACAACAAATAACGTTATCTTGAGATAAAAATGGGCGGCCTACAACTTTTATAAACAAACAAACATTTTAAACTCCTAGAAACCTGATTTGTTTGATTCCCAGACATAGAATAACAGAGATGGAAGGGGACCTTGGAGGTCTTCTAGTCCAACCCCCTGCCTAGGTAGGAAGCCCTACAACCACTTCCTTGGGCAGACTATCTTCTCTTCTCTCATTGGTGTCAATGTTCATTTTCACTGATGTCAATGTGCCTTTCACTGGCGTTAAGAGTGTAGAATGCTAGGGCTGGAAGGGACCTGAAAGGTCTTCTAGTCCAACCCCCTGCCCATGACAAGAGATCTTATACAGACTTTAAAAAGTTCACTTAGTGACTGTTCAAAGTTACGACGGCACTGAAAAAAAAGGGTCTTAGAACCCGTTTTTCACCCTTACGACCATGGCAGCAGCAGCATCCCAATGGTCACCTGATCAGAGCCTTGGCAACTGACTCACATTTACGACGGTCATAACGTCCCAGGGTCATGCGATCCCCTTTTGTGACCGTCAAAGTCAATGGCGGGGGGGGAGAAACCCGATTCACTTAATGACTGGATAATTCATTTAAACAGCTGCGGGAGTTCACTCACAACGGTGGCAAGAAAGGTTGTATAAGTGGAGCAAAGCTCCCGTAACAGGTGTCTCGCTTAGCAACGGAAATTTCGGGCTCAACTTTGGTCGTAAGCCAAGGACTACCTGTGCCATCTCCATCAAAAGGGTTGCTCCATCTATTTTATTATTCGTTGTTTTATTCATTGATTTATTTTATCATTCCTGAAGTGCATTTCCCTTGACGTTGAAGGGTGTTTCCACTACCTGGGATTTTCCAGGTGCTACAATGCAGGAGCTTACCTGGTCTCCTCCTGCAGGAGTCCCTGATCTGGATTAGCCTCCTGCTGGTTGGAGAAATCTCCATCCATGTAACTTGGACATTCCCAGGGATGGGATTCTACCCGGTTGTTATGATTCTCC
Organism: Bungarus multicinctus; assembly: GCA_023653725.1. NCBI lineage: Eukaryota > Metazoa > Chordata > Lepidosauria > Squamata > Elapidae > Bungarus > Bungarus multicinctus. The sequence continues at coordinate 2,700,385 of CM042836.1, forward strand.
AGAGTTCTGAAAACCTGCAAATCGTGACCCTGGCTGGCCCCGCCCCTCTCCTCCCACCCCTCCCTTCCCCGCTCAGTCAGTCCTTAACGGGCATGCGCAACATTGAGCGCGTGCTCGACATCGCTGACTGCATTCTCGCCCGCCTAGTCATTCCTTAATGTATTTCTTTTTTTCCCTCTCCCCACGATCAGCTGTTCCAGTGATCAGCTGTGCTGAGATCCCCCTCGCTGTCTTACTGCTTCTCCCAGGAGGAAGGAAAGAAGGAAGGAGAGGAGGAGGGAGGGAGGAAGAAAGGAAGGAAAGAAGGAGGGAAGGAGGGAGGGAGGGAGGGAGGGAGGGAGAGAGGGAGGAAGGAAGGAAGGAAGGAAGGAAGGAAGGAAGGAAGGAAGGAAGGAAGGAAGGAAGGAAGGAAGGAAGGGAGAGGAGGAGAAAGGAAGGAGAGGACGATCAGCTGTTCCAATTATCAGCTGTGCTGGGATCCCCCTCGCTGTCTTACTGCTTCTCCCAGGAGGAAGGAAAGAAGAAAGAAGAGGAGGAGGGAGGAAGGAAGAAAGGAAGGAAGGAGGGAGGGAGGGAGGAAGGAAGGAAGGAAGGGAGAGGAGGAGAAAGGAAGGAGAGGACGATCAGCTGTTCCGATGATCAGCTGTGCTGAGATCCCCCTCGCTGTCTTACTGCTTCTCCCAGGAGAAAGGAAACAAGAAAGGAGAGGAGGAGGGAGGAAGGAAGAAAGGAAGGAAGGAAGGAGGGAAGGAGGGAGGGAGGGAGGGAGGAAGGAAGGAAGGAAGGGAGAGGAGGAGAAAGGAAGGAGAGGACGATCAGCTGTTCCAATGATCAGCTGTGCTGGGATCCCCTCGCTGTCTTACTGCTTCACCCAGGAGGCAAAAAGGGTGCACAGGGGGGCAGAGGTGCTTCTGCACCCTCCCTTCTGTGCTCTGTTTTTTGCCTTCCTGGATCCCAGGGAAGCTTCCTGGGAGCAAAAACGCTCCCCCAGGAGGCTTCCCTGAGGCCTAGGAGGCAAAAAAAATGCGAGGGGGGGGTTGTTCATTGGCTGTGTTGCAACATCCTGGAGATTACAATACAAGACCCAGGAGATCACAAGATTAGAACTCAGAAGGTCATCACACAGCCCATTACCCAGGTCATTACAACACAGGAGATTACAGCACAAGACCCAGGATGTCAAAACAATAGAACTCAGAAGGTCATCACACAGCCCATTACCCAAGTCGTTACAACACAGGAGGCTGATAGACACACAGCCAATACCTCAGCCACACATGTTCTTACGAAAAAGCCAGCCAATCTGCAAACATCAACTCCATCAACCAATCTAGAAATGACAACTCAGCCAACCTCCCCACCAGCATATATAGGGAGACAGCAGCTCAGATCACGCTTTGCTCGCACAAGCACAAAGCCGAAAGCACCAGCCTGAAGATGGCGAGCGAGATCTCGTCGAAACGTTGCCAAGATACTCTCAATATTACACGGGAAAAGACCCGAACACGCCAAGACCTGCATACCTGTACCCATGAAAATCTACGAAAACATATATATAGATATATAGATATTTGTTTTCGTAGATTTTCACGGGTACAGGTATGCAGGTCTTGGCGTGTTCGGGTCTTTTCCCGTGTAAGATTTAGAAACGTTGCCAAGATAGTCTCAATCTTACACGGGAAAAGACCCGAACATGCCAAGACCTGCATAGATATAGATATAGATAGGTAGATAGATAGATAGATAGATAGATAGATAGATAGATAGATAGATGGATAGGTAGGTAGGTAGGTAGGTAGGTAGGTAGGTAGATAGATAGATAGATAGATAGATAGATAGATAGATAGATAGATAGATAGATAGATAGATAGATAGATAGATAGATAGATAGATAGATGGGTAGGTAGGTAGGTAGGTAGGTAGGTAGGTAGGTAGGTAGGTAGATAGATAGATAGATAGATAGATAGATAGATAGATAGATAGATAGATAGATAGATAGATAGATAGATAGATAGATAGATAGATAGATAGATAGATAGATAGATAGATAGATAGATAGATAGATAGATAGATAGATAGATAGATAGGTAGATAGGTAGGTAGGTAGGTAGGTAGATATTTTATTTATTTATTTATTTGTTTAAACTTCTATACCGCCCCCTCTCCCAAAAAAGGGACTCGGGGCGGTGTACAGCCTACTAAAACATACAAGATATACAATAAATACAGTTAAAAATAAATTAAATAATTTAATCCGGCTGTCTAATTCAGATTCAATTTAAAAGTTAAAAACTAAAAACCCCAATTAAAATTTAATTAAAAACCTAAAACACAGTTACTGGGCCAGGCCGGCCTGATTAAAAAATAAAGTTTTCACCGCGCGCCGGAAGGTCAGGATATCCGTCATAGACCGTATCTCCGGGGGAAGATCATTCCATAGGGAGGGAGCCCCCACAGAGAAAGCCCGAACTCTCGGGGCCGTCAGCCGACAACGGCCAGGCGGCGGTACCCCAAGCAGGGCAACCCTGTGGGAGCGTACTGGGCGGCGGGAGGTTGACGATGGCAGCAGGCGGTCCCGTAAGTACCCAGGTCCCGAGCCATGGAGCACTTTAAATACCATCAGTACCACCTTGAATCGAATCCGGTAGGCCACAGGAAGCCAGTGCAGCCTGCGAAGCAGCGGAGTAACGTGGGAGCTCCGAGGGGCACCCACAAGCACTCGCGCGGCTGCATTCTGGACCAGCTGTAACCTCCGGAGACTCTTCAAGGGGAGCCCCATGTAGAGAGCATTGCAATAATCCAGGCGGGAAATGACGAGGGCGGACGTGACTGTGCGAAGTGCGCCCAGATCCAGAAAGGGCCGCAACTGGTAAATCAGACGTATCTGATAAAAAGCCCCCCTGGCGACGGCTGCAATATGCTCTTCTAAAGACA
>CM042836.1:2708318-2731429 GCA_023653725.1 Bungarus multicinctus
TCTTCAGCAGCAAGCCACTTTTTGAATTATTGCAGCAACCGAATGAAAATCCGTGAGCGTGGGTTTTCACGCCCTTCTCCGGCATCTTGGCTCATGGTCAGTTTCTCCATCAGCAGAAATGACTTATGGAGAGAGGGGGAGAAAGAGAGAAAGAAGGAGAGGGGAGAAGAGAGAGAGGAGAGAGAGAGGAGAGAAAGAGAAAGAAAGAGAGATTGAAGGAGAGAGAGAAAGAGAGAGAAAGAAAGAGAGGGGAGAAAGAGAAAGAGAGAGAGATGGAGAAAGGGAGAGGGGGGGGGGAGGGACGGAGAGAGAGGGGGGAGGGAGAGAAAATATGCGCCAGTCCAGCTGTGCATGCATACAGCAAATCCAAAGATGATGTATTTTCCCACATCTCCAGATGAACAGAATTCTAGGGCTGGAAGGGACCTTGGAGGTCTTCTAGTCCAACCCCCCTTCTCAAAGCAGGAGTCTCATACCATTTTATTTATTTATTTTATTTTATTTTATTTATTTATTTATTTATTTATTTATTTTTGTCAATTGCTTACAAGATAATAGGTATAAATAAAAACATAGTTATAAATACATGGGTACATATAAGAAAAATAAAATATAAAAGAAACAATAGGACAGGGACGGTAGGCACGTTGGTGCGCTTATGCATGCCCCCCACAGACCTCTTAGGAAAGGGGTGAGGAGGTCAATAGTAGGCAGTGTAAGGTTGAAGTTTTTGGGGTTTGGGGAAGAAACCACAGAGTCAAGTAGAGTATTCCAGACATTGACCACTCTGTGGCTGAAGTCGTATTTCCTGCCATCAAGTTTGGTGCAGTTTACCTTGAGTTTGTATCTATTGTGTGTTCTTGTGTTGTTATGGTTGAAGCTGAAGTATTCATTGACAGGTAGGATGTATGATTTTATATACTATACTTAGATCGGACCAAAGGCAGTGTAGTTCTAGCTTTTCTAGGTCTAGAATTTCGAGTCTGGTGGCATAAGGTATTCTGCAACGAGTAGAGGAGTGGAGAACTCTTCTTGTGAAATATTTCTGGACTTTCTCAACTGTGCTAATATCAGATACGTAATGTGGGTTCCAGACTAATGAGCTGTATTCGAGTATTGGTCTAGCAAATGTTTTGTATGCTCTCGTTATTAGTGTAATATTACCAGAGAAAAAGCTACGTAAGATTAGGTTAACAACTCTTAGCGCCTTTTTGGCTATGTAGTTACAGTGGGCTCTAGCACTTAGGTCATTAGAGATGAGTACTCCAAGATCCTTGACAGAGTTTGGGTCATCAACAAGGCCTTGACTATTCAGCCCATGTAGAGGGTGTTACAATAGTCCAGGCGAGAGGTGACAAGGGCAGTGAGTGACCGTGCGTAAGGCGTCCTGATCCAGAAAGGGCCGCAACTGGTGAATCAGGCAAACCTGATAAAAAGCCCCCCTGGAGACGGCCGTGATATGATCTTCTAATGACAGCCGTGCATCCAGGAGGATGCCTAGATTGCGAGCCCTCTCTGTGGTGGCCAAGATCTCTCCCCCAATAGCCAGCGACGGAGTCAGCTGACTATATCGGGGCGCCGGAAACCACAGCCACTCAGTCTTGGAAGGGTTGAGCCGGAGCCTGTTCCCGCCCATCCAAATCCGCACAGCCTCCAGACACCGGGCCATAACCTCCACAGCATCGTTGGGGTAGTTTGGGGTAGAGATGTAAAGCTGAATGTCATCCGCATAAAGATGACACTTTACTCCAAAACCACGGATGATCTCCCCCAGCAGCTTCAGGATTGATACTCCTTGCAGATAGCTGGTCATTTGCGGCCACTTGGAGATGTGTCTGTGCCCTCAGGGTCACCTGAGTGGTGCAAATGGGCCTTATTGCAACTGTGGAAAGGACTGTGTTGTAGACTGGAGATAGATGAGGTCGTATCCTTCCCCCCCTCTGTTGAGGGAGGGCTGTTTAATTTGTACACAGACGGTCTCTTGGGCCCCTCTTTCAAACCTCTCTGTCCAAAAATCTTCAAAAGAGGGGCCTTTGCCTTTTATTTATTTTATTTTATTTATTTAGGGAATTTATATTTGCCGCCTATTCACCCATGGCGACTCAAGGCAGCTGACAGAATATAAAACCTCATATAAAAACAATAAAACAAATAAAAGAAGAGTTATATAGTCAATTAATATAATAAAGTCACTTCCCCCCCACCCCCCACCCCAACGACGGCAGATCACACTAGCCCCGTGATGGCGAACCTATGGCACACCTGCCACAGGTGTCACGCAGAGCCATTTGTGCAGGCGGATGAGCCCCAGGCAAACTTACCTCACTGCGCTTGTGAGCGCCTCCCAGCTGATTTTCGGCCTGTTTGAGGCCTTTTTCAGCCTCCCAGAGGCTCGAGGGAAGCATCTGAAGCCTTTGTAGGCCAAAAACCAGGCCCGTTTTGTCACTTCCTGTATTTCCGGAAATATCAGAAGCGATGAAACTGGCCCATTTTTTGGCCTCCAAAGGCTGCAGAGGCTTCCCTTGAGGCCCTGGGAGGCCGGAAAAGGCCTCAAACAGGCCCAAAATCAGCCGGGAGGCGCAGTGCAGGTAAGGGAGCGGTGGGGGGAATCGCGTATGCATGCGCAGGGAGTAGGGGGGCACACCCATCGCCTTCTGGATGCTGGCACACAAGTGCACGTGTACAAGCGTGCACATAATTTTTGGCACAGGAGCCCAAAAAGGTTAGCCACCATTGCACTAACCATTGGATGGGCTGCATCCCATTCTGGGTTCCCCAGGCCTGCTGGCAGAACCAGGCCTTCCGGAAGAGTCTCAAAGTGGGGGGCCGTTCTAATCTCTGGGGGGAATGATGTTCCAGAGAGAGGGGACCACCACGGAGAAGGCCCTTCTTCTGGCTATCTCGCTCGGGGATGGGAATCGGAATCTCAGCCCCGCTGAGTTATGTAGAGCAGTCGTTGCACAGATAGTCCTTAACTTACATCCATTTCATTTAGTGACTGTTTCAACTGACAATGGCTCTGCAAAAAGTGACTTATGACCGTTTTTCACACTTACAACCGTTGCGACATTCCCCCCCCCCCCCCGTGGTCATGTGATCAAAATCCAGACACTCGGCAACGGACTCACACTTACAACGGTTTGCAGGGTCCCGGGGTCACCCTTTTGTGAACCTCTGACCAGCAAAGTCGATGAGGATGCCAGATTCGCTTAACAACTGTATGAGTCATTTAATAACTGCAGGGATTCACTTAACGACGGTGGCAAGAAAGGTCGTGAAATGAGGCAAAATTCACTTAACAAACGTCTCGTTTTAAGCCACTGAAATTTGGGGCTCGGTTGTGGTTGTTCAGTTCTTCTTTTCCTTTTGAAAAACTTGGAGTTTTCAAATCGGTCAATGAGAAATAAGCCATTTATTGAAAGGGACGTTTGAAGCTTGCTCACAATTTGGACTATTTAAAGTAATTTCCACAGCTGCTCCCACCATCTATATAAATACATGCAGCATATCAAAAAGAGGGTGTGCAGTTTACACAAAGGCTGTGTTTGCAAAACACACTTGGCCAGAATTAACTCACGAGGAGTCCTTGGTGCTCTCTGAGCTTGGTGGCTTTCTTGCAGATGTTTCGGGGCCCAACTAGGGAACGTTATCAGTGCTAAAAGGGAGGGGGGTTTGTAGAGGAGGAGGAGGAGGAGGAGGAGGAGAAGAAGGAGAAGAAGAAGAAGAAGAAGAAGATGATTGTGGGGTTCTTGGTGCTCTCTAATCTTGGTGGTTTTCTTGCAGACATTTCATGACCCAACTAGGCAACACCACCAGTGCTAGAGGGAGAGGGGTTTGCAGAGAGAGGGAGGAGGAGGTTTGTGGGGTCTTTGAAGCTCTCTGAGTTTTCCTGCAGATGTTTCAATGTCCAACTAGGGAACATGGTCAGAGGTGCAGAATAAACCCATTGCTCTCTTATGTGCCCAGCACCTTCCTGGTCACTTGGACACTGCCTCGAGTCCCAGCCACTGGACGCTCGCTCCCTCCACCAGCTGTGGGGTGAAGAAAACCAGAGCATCAGGGAGGCGGGGGGGTGGTGGTAAAAAAAGGCCAGGGGAAGAATTGGGGCATATTTTCCTGGCCACCCAAGGTGAGGCTAGAGATCTGGACCGTCGCAAGATGAGATCGGACAGTTTTTCGGGCGTGCCGAGTACTTTGGCCTCCTCAATTATTAATCCACCCACCGACTTAACGGCTGAGCATGAATAATTGATTCCGATCGGAAAGCCAGGCGGCCAAGAGCAGCCCAAGACCGAGAGACACACTTCTCTGCCCCAAGTGTGAAAAGCAGATGCAGCCCTTTTAATACTTCGCCATCGCTGCCCTTTTCATTGATTTCGTTTTGCAGGAGAAAATGGGGAGAAGGATGGACGGGGTGTCCAAATCGAAGGGAAGACACCTCACCCCCGCCCCCCTCAGCCAGCAGGGAACCTTGGAGGTCTTCTAGTCCACACACAACCCCTTCCGTCCAGAAGAAACCCTAATTCATTTTCAATCAATCAATAAATCAATCAATTCATCCATCCATCCATCAATCAATCAACCAATCCATCAATCAGAATAGAGCTGAAAGGGACCTTGGAGGTCTTCTAGTCCATCCCTCTGCTCAGGCAGGAGACCCTATACCATTTCAGACAAACGGCTGTCCAGGGTCTTCTTGAAAACCTCCAGTGTTGGAGCATCCACCACTTCTGGTGGCAAGTAGTTCCTCTGGTTAACTGTCCTCACTGTTAGGAAGCTTCTCCTTAGTTCTAGGTTGCTTCTCTCCTTGATTAGTTTCTATCTATCTATCTATCTATCTATCTATCTATCTATCTATCTATCTATCTATCTATCTATCTATCTATCATCTTCTTTCCTTCTTCCCTCCCTTCCTCCCTTCCTTCCTTCCTTCCTTCCTTCCTTCCTTCCTTCCTTCCTTCCTTCCTTCCTTCCTTCCCCCCTTCCTTCCTTCCCCTCTCCTCTGTCTCTTTCTCATCTTCCTTTCTGCTTGGGCGGGAGGTTGGACTAGATGACCTACAAGGTCCCTTCCAACTCTGATTATCTGTTATCTATTCCCTCGTTCTCCTTCCTTCCTTCCTTCCTTCCTTCCTTCCTTCCTTCCTTCCTTCCTTCCTTCCTTCCTTCCTTCCTTCCTTCCTTCTTTTCTTCTATAGGATAATAGAATAACAGAGTTGGAAGGGATCTTGGAGGTCTTCTAGTCTAACCTCTGCCCAAGCAGGAGATCCTAAACCATTTCAGACAAATGGCTACCCAATCTCTTGTTAAAAAACTCCAGTGATGGAGCGCCCACAACTTCTGGTGGCAAGTAGTTCCACTGGTTAATTGTTCTCACTGTCAGGAAATTTCTCCTTATTTCTATGAGTTCTTAGTTCCCTTTCTGTCCTTCTTGTGGCTATTGTTCCAGTAGAACTGAAATGCAAGTGAGGTTTGCCCTCCAGACAGAGTCTGCAATCCAGATTGTATTAAAAAATGGCAGATGCATAAAAGCTGGGAAGCAACATAAAATCTCATCTGAAAAGAAAAAAGACATAGCATCTCAGCCGAGACGTTAAAAAAGAAATATCAGCTTGTTAGCATAAGAGATTATAGAAAAATAGTTTGTAATAATACAGGTAGTCAATTTATTAATCAGAGTTGGAGAGCTGGAAGGGACCTTGGAGGTCTTCTAATCCAGCCCCCTGCTCAGACATGGAGACCCTATCCCATTCCAGACAAATCATTGTCTGATCTCTTCTTGAAAACCTCCAGTGTTGCAGCACCCACAACTTCTAGTGGCAAGCTGTTCCGCTGGTTAATTGTCCTGTTAGGAAATTCCTCCTTAATTCCAGGTTGCTTCTCTCCTTGATTAATTTCCATCTGTTGCTTCTTGTCCTGCCTTCTGGTGCCTTGGAGAAGAGCTTGACCCCCTTCCTCCTCCTCTCTGTGGCAGTCCCTCAAATATTGGAAGGCTGCTCTCCTGTCTCCCCTGGTCCTTCTCTTTCCTAGACCAGCCAGGCCCAGTTTCTGCAACCGTTCTTCATATGTTTGAGTCTCCAGTCCCCTAAATCATCCTGGTTGCTGTTCTCTGCACTTTTTCTAGAGTCTCAACCTCTTTTTTTTATAGTGTGGTGACCAAAACTGGATGCAGGACTCTAGGTGGGGCCTTACTAAGGATAGGTAGGTAGGTAGAGATAGATAGATAGATAGATAGATAGATAGATAGATAGATAGATAGATAGATAGATAGATAGATAGATAGATAGATAGATAGATAGATAGATAGATAGATAGATAGACAGACAGACAGACAGACAGACAGACAGACAGACAGAGGTACATGATGGATAAATGATAGACATCAGAGGATAGAGATAGATAACGGATAGATGATGGATAGATAATGGATAGAAAGAAAGAAAGAAAGAAAGAAAGAAAGAAAGAAAGAAAGAAAGAAAGAAAGAAAGACAACAACAGAATTGGAAGGGACCTTGGAGGTCATCTAGTCCAACCTTCTGCTCGAGCAGGAAAGTCTATTCCAAATAACACTAGACTAGACCAGCCATGCCCAGTTCCTGTAACTGTTCATCCTAAGTTTCAGCCTCCAGTCCCCTCATCATCCTGGTTGCTCTTCTTTGTACTCTTCCCACTGTCTCAACATCTTTTTTATAGTGTGGTGACCAAAACTGGATGCAGTACTCTAGGTGTGGCCTTACTAAGGCTTTATAGAGTGGTCTTAGTACCTCCCTTGATCTCGATTGTATCCCTCTGTTAATGCAATTTAGGATTGCATTGGCTTTTTTTGCGGCTGCTGCACACAGTTGGCTCCTATTGAGCTGGTTGTCCACTAAGACTCCAAGATCCCTCTCCCAGTCACTGCTATTGAGCCTGGTTTCACCCAGTCTATAGGTATACTTTTGGTTTTTCTTGGTTTCAATTGTAATAAGCTTTTTTGAACACCTGAGGTCCTGGATTCAAATCCCACCACTTGTTCCTCGTTTAGGAAGAAATGGGAAAAATTGTTCCCTTCCAAGGACCCTGGCTAATCCGGGGCAGAATTTCCCTGAAGATAATAGGAAAATTCATATACCGGTAGTTCTCGATGTATGACCACAGCTGAGATCAAAACTTCTGTGGCTAAACATGCAGGCTGTTAAGTGAGTTATGTCTGATTTTATGGTGGTTGGTTTTTTTTGCCACGGTCGCTAAATGAATCATTGTGATCGCTAAGCGAATCAAAGCAAACCCGGGTTTTCTCAGATCGACTTTGCTTGTTGGAAGCCGGCTGGGAAAAAAAATCACAAAGGGAAATCAGGTGACCAAGGTTGGCTGCAACCGTCATAAGTACATGCCAGTTGCCAAGTGCCCAAATTTTGATCACATGACCGTGGGAAGGCTGCAACCATCGTTAAGTGTTAAAAACTTGTTTTTCCTGTGCCGTGGCAACTTTGAATGGTCGCTAAATGAACACTTGTAACTCAGAATAGAATAGAATAGAATAACAGAGTTGGAAGGGACCTTGGAGGTCATCTAGTCCAGTGGTGGCTAACCTTTTTGGGATCCTGTGCCAAAAACTATGTGCGCGCTTGTGTGCTCATGTGCCAGCATCCAGAAGGCAATGTGTGCGCAATTCCTCCCCACTGCCCCCTTACTTGCACTGCGCCTCCCAGCTGATTTTCAGCCCATCTGTGATGACCCAGGGTGGGGTGCAAACGTTAACAAAATCCAAAACGTAAATAAATGTCCTTTAATGCCTCCAACTTGGCCCCACGGTTCAATAATTCTCAGTTGGAAATAAAACGTACTCAAAAAGAGTCTTCAAAAGAAAGCAATACAGTCCGAATTTAATGAGCAGATAGAGGTGAAATTAAAAAAAAAACCAAAACAAACTACAATGATGAAATTTCCACAATGGAACAGAAGAAGTATTTACCAAATTCAAGGAGATAACAAGGCACAGCCTGTTGGAAGGACTCCCAACAAGATAACTTCAGACCAAAATAAAACACGTTTTGTTTCCAGCGTTCGTCAGTATGGCAGGTCCATCCTCTTATCCAGTTGTCACAGCTGCAGCCCATGAAGAGGATCAAGGCCCTCTCCTCCCGAGGAAACGTCTCTCCAGGGCTGGGATTCTACCAGTTCGCCCCTATTCGCTAGAACCGGTTGTTCACATTCTAAGCAGTTCGGAGAACCGGTTGTTAGAAGAAATTACTGGGGTAATCCTGTAAGGAAGGAAACATTCTGGGATTGCTTACAGAAACTGCCTCTCCGTTAACCCTTATTACATTCTTGGCAGGACTAGACTTCCTGTCTCAGGAACTTCTCTGGAGTTATTTTCCCCTCCTTTGCTGGTACTTTGCTTGTGTGGAGGGACCATTCCAAGTTACAAGGGCACTGAAAAAAGTGACCTATGACCATTTTTCACACTTACGACGGTTGCAGCATCCCACAGTCACGAGAGGCCAGGCGAGGAGATGCATGCCTCGATGTGAGCGATATCGAGTTGGCCACGCCCAGCCAATAACATGACCACCAAGCCACGCCCACCAACCAAGCCACGCCCACCAACCAAGCCACGCCCATAAAACCAGTTGTTAAAAAATTTGAATCCCACCACCCCTGCATTTCTCCTTTATCCCGGCGTGCCCTAGGAGGGAGAGGGGATGGGCCTGGGTCCTCCTCTGACTGCTTAGTCGGCCTCTGCCCTTCCCCAGCTTCCTCCACAACCTCCGGAGCCACACTTCCACTCCGTTGGTTGTTCATCCTCTCCCTCAGAGTCCGACTCTAATAAGGGCATGACACCATTTGAGGTCTTTTCCGGCCTCCCAGAGGCTCGAGGGAAGCCTCTGCAGCCTTTGCAGGCCGAAAAATGGGCCCATTTCATCACTTCCGGTATTTCCGGAAATACAGGAAGTGACAAAACGGGCCTGGTTGTCGGCCTACAAAGGCTTCAGCGGCTTCCCTCGAGCCTCTGGGAGGCCAAAAATCAGCTGTGAGGCGCGCACATGCGCAGTGAGGTAAATTTGCTTGGGCTCGTGTGCCATAAGATTCACCTCAGGCCGGAAAGTTGAGGACCAACTGTATAAATCGAACCAATAAAATCTACAAAGAACGATGTTTCTCAAATTTGGCCACTTGGAAGATATGTGGACTTCCATTCCCAGAATCCCCCCAGTCGGCAGGGCAAGAGTTGTACAGGTAGTCCTCGACTTTACGACCACAATGGAACCTGACATTTCTGTTGCTAAGGGAATCCTCGAAGGAAATTCCCCCCCCCCCATTTTACAACCTTTCTTGCCACCGTTGGTAAGTGAATTACCGCAGTTAATACCACGGTTGTTAAGTGAATCTGGCTGCCCCGTGGAGTTTGCTAGTCAGGTTGCAAAAAGGGTATCACGTGACCTCGGGACACAGCAACGGCCGTAAGTATGAGTCCAGTTGCCAAGGGGCTGAATTTTGATCAGGTGACCACGGGGATGCGGCAACGGTCGTAAAGTGTGAAATCACTTTTTTCACTGCCGTTGTAACTTTTGGTCACTAAAGGAATAGTTGTTAAACTGAGGACTACCTGAAGTGTAGACCCTAACATATCAATAGTAGTTTAGTGTTACGTGCTAAGCAAACTCAATCCTAGATTGTGCCTTTTACGTGTGATTTTTTTTTTCAATCGTCACCCAAATTAATTTTACACCTTGATCTTGACAGACTTGAACCCTGGGCCCTATCTAACACAATGAAATTCAGTGTAGAGAAAAGGAAAGTCCTCCACTTAGGCAAGGAAAACCCAAAGGACACATATAGATTGGGTGAAACCAGGCTCAATAGCAGGAACTGGGAGAGGGATCTTAGAGTCTTAGTGGACAACCAGCTAAATAGGAGCCAGCCATGTGCAGCAGCAGCCTAAAAAGCCAATGCAATCCTAAGTTGCATTAAAAGAGGGATACAATCGAGATCAAGGGAGGTACTAATACCACTCTATAAAGCCTTAGTAAGGCCACACCTGGAGTCCTGCATCCAGTTTGGGTCACCACACTATAAAAAAGAGGTTGAGATTCTAGAAAAAATATAGAGAAGTGCAACCAGGATGATGAGGGGACTGGAAGCTCAAACCTACAATTAACAGTTGCAGGAACTGATAGTCTGTCTGTCTGTCTACCTACCAAAACTGTAGAAATGGTGGTAGACTTTAGGAGAAACCCTCCCTCTTACAATACTAGACAACACAGTATCAACAGTAGAGTCCTTCAAATTTCTAGGTTCTACTATATCACATGATCTAAAATGGACACCTAACATCAAAAACGTCATCAAAAAAGCACAGCAAAGAATGTTCTTTCTGCGCCAACTCAGAAAGCTCAAAGTGCCCAAGGAGCTGCTGATCCAGTTCCACAGAGGAATTATTGAGTCTGTCATCTGCACCTCTATAACTGTCTGGTTCGGTTCTGCAACCCAACAGGACAGACACAGACTCCAGAGAGGAATTAGGACTGCAGAAAAAACAATTATCACCCACCTGCCTTCCATCGAGGACCTGTATCCTGCAAGAGTCAAAAAGAGGGTTGTGAAAATATTTACAGACCCCTCACATCCCGGACATAAACTGTTTCAACTCCTTCCCTCAAAACGAGGCGATAGAGCACTGCACACCAGAACAACTAGACACAAGGGGAGTTTTTGCCCTAATGCCATCACTCTGTTAAATAAATAATTCCCTCAACACTGTTCAACTATTACAAAGTGTACACTACTATTACTGTTAATCCTCTCATCATTCCTATCACCCATCTCCTCCCACTTGTGATTGTAGGACTGTAACTTTGTTGCTTGTATCCTTACGGTTTATATTAACTGTTTCCTAGTATGATTTGATTGTTGATTGTACCCTATGACTATCATTATGATACTTGATCCTTAACAAATGTCTCTTTTATGTACACTGAGAGTATTTACACCAAGACAAATTTCTTGTGTCCAATCACACTTGGCCAATAAAGTATTCTATTCTATCTGTTTCTGTCTGTCTGTCTATATCATGTCTGTCTATCATCTATCAGTCTGTCTATCCATCTATATCATGTTTCTATGTATCTCTCTTATCATCTATCATCTCTGTCTATCCATCCATCCATCCATCCATCCATCCATCCTTAGTAAGGCCACACAGAGTCCTGCATCCAGTTTTGGTCACCACACTATAAAAACAGATGTTGAGATTCTAGAAAAAGTGCAGAGAGAGCAACCAGGATGATGAGGGGACTGGAGGCTAAAACATACGGTGAACGGTTGCAGGAACTGGGCCTGGCTGGTCTAGGGAAGAGAAGGACCAGGGGAGACAGGACAGCATCTTCCAATATTTGAGGGGCTGCCACAGAGAGGAGGAAGAGGGTCAAGCTATTTTCTAAGGCAGCTGAAGGCCAGACAAGGAATAATTGATGGGAACTGATCCAGGAGAGATTCAACCTGGAAATAAGGAGGAATTTTCTGACATAACCCTGGAGGCTTTCAAGAAGAAATTGGACTGCCATGTGTCAGAAATGGTGTAGGGTCTCCCGCTTGGGCAGAGGGTTGGACTAGATGACCTATAAGATCCCTTCCAACTCTGATTATCTGTTATCTTCCACCGAAACAAACCCAGAACGATAAAAAAAACCAATGAAGAAACGAGAATCCTACGATTAAAGAAATACATTTTATTCAGAGATAGTGCCTTTTTTTTTCATTTTTGTTAGCTAGATAATGCAACCGAATCTTATTTATTTTATTAATTTATTTATTAATCAAGAAAACCCTTGTCCCTATCTCAGCACCACCAAAGGCGGAAAGAAAGACAAAATTAAAAACCAGAATCAAATTTAAAAAAAAAAATTCCAGCAGCAGTTCCTTAAAAACCCGGAGCTCTCATAACCAAATTCGATTCACCTCTGAATCTTTTGCTTTTTTCCTATTCTGGAAGGGACAAATACAAAAAAAAGAGTTCATTTGCAAAAGGAAGCGTTTTCTAACCTCGAGCGATCGCTTGCAGCCAAAAAACTACCGTGTACTTTCTATTCACTTCGAAGCGTTAACAGGATTAAACAATCTTGCGAAACCCGAAAGAGAAGGAAGAGTTTATTAATTTAAGAAGTTGATGCCACCCTGGTGTTTTGTGGTATAGTGGCTGGTTTCTAGAATCTATTTGAATTTTTTTAAAAAAATTGTATATTAGTATTTAATGCAGGAGTGGGCAATCATGGCGCCCTTTACAACCTGCGGACTTCAACTCCCAGAATTCCTTGGCTGGCTCAGGAATTCTGGGAGTTGAAGTCCGCAGGTTGTAAAGGCGCCATCTTTGTCCACCCTGGTTTAATGTCACCATGTAGGAATGGAGGAGAGAAGCAGGGTTCCCAGCAACCAAAGCTCTCTCTCTCAATTCCTCTTCCCACCCTTGAATCCACTGGGACTCCAAATCCCATGATCCCCACTGGCTTTAAGTTAATAACTGCGAATTGTCATCTGCATACGACAACGGTGACTCTTGGGCTGGCTTGGGTTGCCGATAAAAACGTCCAAATACTCTTTGATTTCTGCATTGGGAGGTCCAAGAGCAGTATGCAATAGATATCCTATCTTTTTTTTAAATTTTATTTTTGTTTCAAAGCAACGGTGGGTAGGACAGACATCCGGTGTCTTTGTTAGGACGGGAACCAAACCAAAAATTGAACCAACAAGCCGAGGACTTGCGGGAAAACTCTTTTCGGTCAAATGACCGTCGCTAAAACGGCTCGCTGATTCGGATGCCAAAATTGCCACTCGCTCTCTTTTAATCCCCTTCGCTGGAGACTGAGAAGAAACGGAACGCGCCCGCTCGTTTCCCAGGGGGATGTGTAAAATATCGACTACATTTCCACTTCGGCGGAAAAAAGTCTCCATCTATGCGTTGAAAGGAAAAAAATCCGGTCTCCGTTTTGGGGGATATTTTTCCCGGCTTCGGTAAAAAAACCGGTGTGTGTTTTCGATGTTGTGGGAGGAAAAAAAAAAGAGAGTTTGGAAGGAAGTTTTTTTTGTCTTGTCCAAAACGGTGGGATACTTACCAACCCAGGACGACCTTCCTCAAAATAAAAAATAAATCTGGTGAAGAATTTCTCTCCTCTGTGGTTCTCGGATCTCCAACCGGGCCGGGCCAAAAGTTTTTCAAGTTGCAAAGTTTTTTTGTTTTAAGTGGCAATGTCTGGGCGCGAGTTGTGTTTAAATATCGGAGAGGGAGACAGGTTTGGGGGGGGGGGGGGGGGGGGGAAAAAAAAGGCAGAGGAAAGGTTTCTCCTTGGGAAGATGAACATTTGGGGGGGGGGGGCGGGCGGGCGGGGTCTTGAATTTAGAGGAGAGCAAAATGGTAGAAAAGGACGTTTAAGGAGAAGGTTCCTTAACGTGGGAGAAGAGGACCGTGGGGGGAAACCCAACTTCGTGGCCGTCGGTGGAGGAAGGAAGAAGTCCACCTGCCTAGGTCTCTTGGGTCTCCGCGACCCCCAGATTGAAAGGGAGGTGGGGGTCCCCTGCAGAAGTCTGCCTGCCCCTCCGCAGGCGCCCAGAACCTGGTCCCACAAGTGTCCCTGCACATGGTGTCCTCCGTCAATGGAAAGCGTAGAGGAGGAGGAGGATGGTGCAAACGCTGATCACGGCTCCCAGGATGAGGGTGTCGCGCCGTTTCCGCAGGTTGACCCGCTGGATGAGGCTGTTCACGGCGGGGAAACGGTCTTTTTGGAGGGGGGAGGCAGCTGAGTTAAGGGCCACAAGGAAGGAAGGGGGTTCGCCAGCCACCCACCCGCTCACTCCCCCCTCCACCCACTGGTGGGGTTTCCCCGCCCCTCCTCTTTTGATATGACACAGGGCAGAGGGACCCCGAGCCTTTGTTTTCTCTATCGGCACTGTAGGATTTTTAGGAGGGGGGCAGAGGGCGCCTGTTGGGCAGGGCACCTTCATTTTCATTTTTTTTTTTAAAAAAAAAATCCTTATTGGTAGGTTTTTGGCAGGAAAAGAAACAGAAGGAGAGGAAGGAGAGGGAAAGAAAAAAAGAAAGAAAGAAAGAAAGAAAGAAAGAAAGAAAGAAAGAAAGAAAGAAAGAAAGAAAGAAAGAAAGAAAGAAAGAAAGAAAGAAAGAAAAAAGGGAGGAAAGTAAAAAGAGAGAAAGAAGGAAGGAAGGCAAGAAGTGAACGTAAAACAGAGAAAGAAGGAAGGAAGGCAAGAAGGGAAAGTAAAAAAGAAAAGGAAAGAAGGAAGGAAAAAGAAGGAAGGCAAGGAGAGAAAGTTAAAAAAGAGAAGGAAGGAAGGAAGGAAAAAGGAAAGAAGAGAAGAAGAGAAAGTAAAAAAGAGAAGGAAGGAAGAAGAAAGGAAGGCAAGAAGAAGAAAGTAAAAAAGAGAAGGGAGGTGGGAGGGAAGGAAGGAAAGAGGGAGGAAAGAAGGAAGAAGAAAGGAAGGCAAGAATGAGAGAAAGTTAAAAAAAGGAGGAGAGAAAGTAAAAAAGAGAAGGAAGGAAGGAAGGGACGGAGGGAGGGAGGGAGGGCATTGCTCTCTTCTCATCTCCTGCCTGACCACATCCTACGGGAATCTTTCTCCCTCCCCTCCTCCTTCACTTATTTATTTATTTCATTTAAAACATTTATATCTGTTCCCCCACCTTTCAGCCCACCCCGGGTGGCCCCTTCCGGCCCACACCGCAGAACGTTGGCTTCCTTTGGCTCTTCCCTGCTCCTGCATCTCTTGAATTTGCTACGGTTTGGAAACCTTGCTCTAGTCCAGCGGCTCTTGCATCCAGCAAGTGTGTGTGTGGGAGGGTTGGACTGGATGACCTCTAGGCTCCTTTCCTTAACTTTGGGATTCCAATCAACGTTTGGAGGTGGAAAGCAGCCGCAGGAGAAAAAAGGATACTGGCCAAGGTGTTCATCTTGCTCTGTATGGATTTCATCATTCCTCGCTGCGAAGTCATGTTTTCTTTCGTGGCCATGGCAATGCTGAGATGGAGAGGAACCAGAGAAAGGGCCAAAAAAAAAAAAAAAGAGATTTAGGAGCATGTTACTCAAGGTTAACTCACTACAGGTAGTCCTCGACTTACGACCACAACTGAGCCCAAAACTTCCATTGCTAAGCGAGACACTGGTTAACTGGATTTCGACCCGTTCTTGCCACAGTTGCTAAGTGAATCGTTGCAGTTCTTAAGGGAGTCACACAGTCGTTAAGCGAATCCGGCTTCCACCCCTTTCCCTGACTTTGCTTGTCGGAAGGTCGCAAAAGGGGATCGCTGCGACGGTCATTAAGTATAAAGCAGTTACCCAAGCACCTGAATTTTGACCGCACGATCATAGGGATGCTCTAACCAAGGGTGTCATTTTGAAGGCACTTTCTGCTCTGCCGTTGTAACTTTGAACGGTCACTAACCGAACTGTTGTTAAGTCGAGGACTACCCCTGCTTTGATAGACAAATTGTCAGGAATCCGGCAGTTACTCCCCATCACGAGGAGTAAATCTTAAATCCTGAGTCTCGAGCCAAACTTCCAAAGGATTTATTGGGAGTGAACATGCCAGCATTGTCTGGGTGCGGCCGACTCTGAGGCACATCATTCACTGCCACCTTGACCCTGGTTTTCCCTCTGACCCCTCTGGGTGTATCGTGATTCCTATCCTCCAATGGGACACCTCCATAGCCCAGAGTCATCAATCTTGCTCTCCAGTTACATTTTTGCCCGGCAGAAACTTCAGTCACCTAGTTACTATCTTTGAAAAGCTATTTATAGAATGCACTTTCGGTTTCCAAGCTGCTGCACTGCTCTTTCAAACCCCTTTCCCCAGGAATGGAATTCTACCGGTTCGGATCGGTTCTATAGAATCGATTGTTATGGTTCTGCGCAGTTCGGAGAACCGGCAAATTGTGCTCCTGGCTGGCCCCGCCGCTCTCCGCCTGGTCCTCCACTCCCTGTCAGTCCTTATCGCGCATGCGCTACATCGCCGACTGCATTCTCTCCCCTCCCCCCATCACTCCTTAAGGCCGTGATGGCGAACCTATGGCACGCATGGCACAGGTGGCAAGCAGAGCCATTTGTGCAGGCACACAAGCTTCAGGCAAACTTATCTCACTACGCTTGTGCGTACCTCCCGGCTGATTTCCGGCACGTTTGAGGCCTTTTTCGGCCTCCCAGAAGCTCAAGGGAAGCTTCCGAAGCCTTTGTAGGCCAAAAACCAGGCCCGTTTTGTCACTTCCTATATTTCCGGAAATACCGGAAGTGATAAAATGGGCCCATTTTATCTGCAGCTGCAGAGGCTTCCCTCAAGTCTCTGGGAGGCTGAGAAAGGCCTCAAACAGGCCGAAAATCAGCCAGGAGGTGCAGTGCAGGTAAAGGAGTGGTGGTGGTGAGAAATCGCACACGCATTGCCTTCTGGATGCTGGCACACAATCATGCGCACATAATTTTTGGCACAGGAGCCCAGAAAGGTTAGCCAATACTGTCTTAAGGTATTTCTTTTTTTCTCCTCCCGACGATCAGCTGTTTGAACAATCAGCTGTGCCGGGATCCCCCTCGCTCTCTTACTACTTCGCCCAGGAGGAAGGAAGGAAGGAAGGAGAGAAGGAAGGAAAGAAGGAGAGGAGGAAGGAAGGAGAGGACGATCGGCTGTTCTGATGATCAGCTGAGCCGGGATCCCCCTCACTGTCTTACTGCTTTGCCCAGGAGAAAGGAAGGAAGGAGAGGAGGAAGGAAAGAAGGAGAGGAAGAGGAAGGAGAGGAGGAAGGAAGGAAGGAAGATCAGCTGTTCTGACTATCAGCTGTGCCGGGATTCCCCTCACTGCCTTACTGCTTCGCCCAGGAGGAAGGAAGGAAGGAGAGGAGGAAGGAAGGAAAGAGAGGAGGAAGGAGAGGAAGAAGGAAGGAAGGAGAGGACGATCAGCTGTTTGAACAATCAGTTGTGCCAGGATCCTCCTCACTCTCTTACTGCTTCGCCCAGGAAGAAGGAAGGAGAGGAGGAAGGAAGGAGGAAGGAAAGAAACAGAGGAGGGAGGAAGGAAGGAAGGAAGGAAGGAAGGAAGGAAGGAAGGAAGGAAGGAGAGGACAATCAGCTGTTCTGACTATCAGCTGTGCCGGGATCCCCCTCACTGTCTTACTCCTTCGCCCAGGAGGAAGGAAGGAAGGAAGGAGGAAGGAAAGAAAGAGAGGAGGAGGAAGGAGAGGAGGAAGAAAGGAAGGAAGGAGAGGACAATCAGCTGTTCTGACTATCGGCTGTGCCAGGATCCCCCTCACTGTCTTACTTGCTTTCCCAGGAGGCAAAAAGGGGCACGGAGGGGCACGAAGGGGGGGGGGGGGAGGAGTGGGCCTCCCCCGCACTCCATTTTTTGCCTTCCTGTGAGCAAAAACACCACCCGCAGGAGGCCCAAAAACAAAGCGTGCTACCCCACCAGGCTCTGTTTTTGCCTACCTGGACCCCAGAGAAGCCGCCTGTGAGCAAAACTGTCCCCCATAAGAGGCTTTCCTGAGGCCCAGAAGGTCCAAAAAATGGGGGGGGGGGCTGCCAAAAAAGAACCCAGGCCCACCCAATCACATGGCCATGCCTATCTAGCCATGCCCACAGAACCTCCCTTTCCCCCCTCCCTTAACTTGGCAACACTTAAAAAGACCATAGAAATATTTTATGAGTTGACACAAATCATATTTGATTGGTATAAACCTGTCCCGAGCCCTCAAGGCCCTTCCCATGGCATTCTGGGATTTGTAGTTTGGGGGGGAGGAGGAGACCCTGAGGTATCTTAAGAAAAATGGAGTTGGCTTTTCAACCTTCGCACCCTCCAAAAGGCGGCACAGCTGAGGAGCAAGGAGGGGAATTAGCAAATATTATAAACTCATTAAAAACAACAGATTGGATTGGAATTTCTGACTCTTCTCTGGGGCTGCAGAGAGAAGCCTTCAGCAGCGGTTAGATAAATACCAGCTTGGCCCAGGAAGGGAGGAAGGGGTGAGAAAGAAACTCAAGATAACCCAACCTTGATTATCTAGAGTATAGGAATTGAGAAAGAAAGGGAAACACCATCAGGATTTTAAGGTGCGGTTATTTCACAACCTTGGCCATTATAAGGTGAGTGGGCTTCAAATCCCAGAATTTCCACAGCCAGGGTGGGTGAACTCAATATGCTGGCTGGGGGATTCTGGGAGTGGAAGGCCACCCCTCTTAAAGCAGGCTGGCTGGGGGATTCTGGGAGTGGAAGCCCTCCCCTCTTAAAGCATGCTGGCTGGGGGATTCTGGGAGTGGAAATCCTCCCCTCTTAAGCAGGCTGGCTGGGGGATTCTGGAGTGGAAGCCCACCCCTCTTAAAGCAGGCTGGCTGGGGGATTCTGGGAGCGGAAGCCCTCCCCTCTTAAAGCAGGCTGGCTGGGGGATTCTGGGAGTGGAAATCCTCCCCTCTTAAAACAAGCTGGCTGGGGGATTTTGGGAGTGGAAGGCCACCCCTCTTAAAGCCGGGTGGCTGGGGGATTCTGGGAGTGGAAGCCCACCCCTCTTAAAGCAGGCTGGCTGGGGGATTCTGGGAGTGAAAGCCCACCCCTCTTAAAGCAGGCTGGCTGGGGGATTCTGGGAGTGGAAGCCCAACCCCTCTTAAAGCAGGCTGCTGGGGGATTCTGGGAGCGGAAGCCTCCCCTCTTAAGCCAGCTGGCTGGGGATTCTGGGAGGGAAATCCTACCTCTAAAACAAGCTGGTGGGGGATTTTGGGAGGTGGAAGCCCTACCTCTTAAAGACGGATGGCTGGGGCTTCTGGGGAGTGGAAATCCTCCCCTCTTAAAACAAGTGCGAGGGATTATGGGAGTGGAAGGCCACCCCTCTTAAGCCGGCTGGCTGGGGGGTGGATTCTTCAGGAGTGGAAAGGCCACCCCTCTTAAAGCGGCTGCCTGGGGGATTCTGGAGTGGAAATTCCTCCCCTCTTAAAAGCCAGCTGCTGGGGGATTCTGGGAGTGGAAAGCCCAACCCACTCTTAAGCCGGTGGCTGGGCGGATCTGGGAGTGGAAGCCCTCCCTCTTAAAGCCGGATTGGCTGGGGGATTCGGGAGTGGAAGCCCTCCCCTCTTAACGCCGGTGGCTGGGGGATTTGGGAGTGGAAGTCCTCCCATCTTAAAGCAGGCCCTGGCTGGGGAGTCTGGGAGTGGAAGCCCTTCCCTCTTAAAAGCAGGCTGGCTGGGGGATTCTGGGAAGTGAAGCCCTCCCTCTTAAAGCAGGCTGGCTGGGGGATTCGGGGAGGTGGAAGCCCTCCCGCAAGCAGGCTGGCCTGGGGGATTCTGGGAGTGGAAGCCTCCCCTCTAAAGCGGCTGGTGGGGGCTTTGGGAGTGGAAGCCCTCCTCGTTAAAGCACGCTGCGCTGGGGGATTCTGGGAGTGGAAGTCCTACCTCTTAAAAGCAGGCTGGATGGGGGATTCTGGGGAGTGGAAGCCCCCCTCTTAAAGCCGCGGTGGGGGATTGGGGCGGGGAAGTCATCCCTCTTAAAGAAGGCTGGCTGGGGATTCTGGGAGGGAAGTCCTCCCCTCTTAAAGCCGGATGGATGGGGGTCTGGGATGGAATGCCCTCCCCTCTAAAGCACGCTGGCTGGGGGATTCTTTTTTTTCTTTTTTTTTTTTTTTTTTTTTTTTTTTTTTTTTCTTTTTTTTTTTTTTTTTTTTTTTTTTTTTTTTTTTTTTTTTTTTTTTTTTTTTTTTTTTTTTTTTTTTTTTTTTTTTTTTTTTATTTTTTTTTTTTTTTTTTTTTTTTTTTTTCTTTTTTTTTTTTTTCTTTTCTTTTTTTTTTTTTTTTTTTTTTGTTTTTTTTTTTTTTTTTTTTTTTTTTCCTTTTTTTTTTTTATGGAGTGGAAGCCCTCCCCTCTTAAAGCAGGCTGGCGGGGGGAATTCTGGAGTGGAAGCCTCCCCTCTTAAAGCCGGTGGGGGGATCTGGGAGTGGAAGTCCTCCCCTTACAGCAGGCTGGCTGGGGGATTCGGGAGTGAAGCCCTCCCATCTTAAAGAGGCTGGCTGGGGGATTCTGGGAGTGGAAGACCTCCCCTCTTTAAACATGATGGCTGGGGGATTCTGGGAGTGGAAGCCCACCCCACTGAACTTGCACAAATTGCCACTCAGTGTAATCAATTCCGAAACATTTGCACCTCCGAAAGACGTCCAACCCATTTTAATGGGAGGCTTCAATGTCGCCTCTGCGGCCCCAAATGACGGAATGCGCGGGTCCTAGGCTACCACACGGGATTGGGGCAAACCCATACTATTCCCAGGGGACCCTCTTTGGTAGAATTGGGGCAGGCCAGGAAGGCAACAGGAAGCCACTCAGGAGGCTGGACAGGGAGAGCCAAGAAGGAAAAACTGCTCGATAGGGCAGAACGACAAGGTGGCAGGAGAAGCAAAAACGAAAGCCGCTTAGGATGAGGGTGAGAGGAAAAAGTTTCTCGGAGCCGAGAAAACGATGAAGGGCTGTAATGGAGGGGAGGGGAGCTGCCAGCCAATTTGGATCACGCGCTACTCCATCGAAAGGAGTCACACGGGAACAAAAGCCTCATTGAGGCGTATCTCTTTTGCACCCGCACGCAAGAAACGCCTCTTAATAGCTGCATGCGCTTTTTCAATGCCTTTGGCGGGTTTCCAAACTGCGGGCCAATCACCAGGAGCCTGGGAGTCTAGTACGGTTTAGGCAGCGCGTGACTTTGGGCCAATCGCCAGGTGACTGGGAGTTCTTGACCACCTTAGACCGAAAGCTACATGGGTGAATTGGCCAATCGTAAGAAGACGAGGATTCTAGTCCCGCCTAGTCCCAAAAAGCCAGTTGTGGGACTTTGGGCCACCATCACAGGAGCCTGGGAGTCTAGTACTGCTTAGCCCCAAAGCAGCTGCAGACTTTGGGAGAACAACAGGTGGACTGGGAGTTCTAGTCTCCATTTAGCCCACAAAACCACTGGGTGATTCTGGGCCAATAACCAGGTGACGGGGAGTATAGTCAAGTCTTGCCCAAAAGCCAGTGGGGTGACTTGGGCAATCACAGGGACGGGGTCTAGTCCCACCTTGAGCAGCGGGGTGATTCGGCCAATCACAAGGCGCCGGGAGGTCTAGTCCTACCTAGCCCAAACGCCGACTTTGGGCAATAACCGGTGACTTTAGTCCCCCTTTAGCCACAAAAGCCAGATGGGTGGACTTGGGCCAATCACCAGTGAGGAATGGGAGTTCTAGTTCCACTTTAGGCAGTTGGGTGACTTTGGGCCAAATAACGAGGAGCCTGGGGTTAGCCCCCTTTAGCCACAAAAGCCAACTGGTGACCTGGCCAATCACCAAGTGACTGGGAGTTCTCGTTAGACTTAGCCCCAAAAGCAAGCTGGGTGTCTTTGGGCAATCACCAGGAGCTGGAGTTTTAGTCCCCGGTTGTACTTGTAAAAGTGAGTCAGAACACTGAAGCACGTCCAGACGAACGGAATTGGGGTTTCCGTGTGGTAGTAACTCGGGGACAACCAGTAGCGACCATTCGGGGATCCCTGGCCTGCCCGCAGCTGTGGCTGAAAGGCCCCCGAGCCAAGTGCTAATGTTAAATACATTTAGATCTCTATCTCTCTCCTCCGAAAAACCACTGTGGCTACCCTCCTTCTCCCAGGCGTGCCCGTGAGCTGGGAAAGGAGGAAGAGGCCGGACGGAGCCCATTAAAAGGCCATTTAAATTTCAAATCACCGACTCTATTCAGGAAACTCTCCGTGGAGACATCCACAATGGCCTCCCTCCGCCACAAACCCATCCCCTTCCAGGCTATGGCGGGAAAAAGATGGCGAAGCTAGGGAGGTCATTCAAACGACTCTTCCATGTCGTGGTGGGGGTGCGTGGGGGTTGGAAGGGAGCCCGGGGGGTAGACCGACAGCCCCCTTATTTCGGTCGGTACAGTAGGCATCGACTTAAGCCGGTTCACTAATGACCAAGTAGAAATAGGACTGAAGAAAGGGACTTAATAACACCGCTGTTAGGAAGTCCCAATAGAGACATACAAAATAGAGAAAGTCTCCTGCTGGGTAGGGGGTTGGACTAGATGACCTACAAAGATCCCTTCAACTTGTTAGCGTTAAAATGCCACCACCACCCCACACCACACACCACACCCTCCCCTTTCAGGCTCTAGGCTTCGGCAGCCACCAAAAAGGAGTGAGGTATTTGCAAAAAGTCTATTCCCAGCCCTTTTCTGTCCTGGTGGGACCACCACTTTGGGGTGGGCGGCGATGATAGGACGATTGGATGATTGATAGATGATTGTAAATTGATAAAGGATTGATAAATAGATGATAGATGATAGATGATGAAGATGATTGATAGAATGATAGATATGATAGATGATTGATAGCATGATTGATAGATTGATTGATAGAGGATGTAGATGACAGATAGATGAAGATGATGCTAGATTGATTGATTGCTGGCGATTGATAGATATGAAGATAATGATAGATTGATAGACAGAAAGACCACCAGATAGATAGATAGATAGATAGATAGATAGAAGCTAGATAGACTAGACAGCTGAAGGGAGAGGTGCAGAGATAGATAAAATATGATGGATAGATGATAGATGGATGGAGATAGATAGATAGATAGATAGATAGATGATAGATGAAGATAGATAGTAGATAGATAGATAGCTTAGGATAGATGAAGGGAGGGTTGTGGATAGAGAGATACGAGGACAGATGATAGATGATGGAGAAAATAGATAAGATAGAAGATAGATGATGAAGGGAGAGGTGAGAGAGAGATAGATAGATAGATAGATAATAGCTCGATGATAGATAGATAGATAGAGAGATAGATAGAGAGACAGAAGGAAGGAGAGGGTAGCTAGTAAATATGAGGATAGATGATAGTGGATGGGAGATAGATAGATAGATAGATAGAAGATAGATAGCTAGATAGATCGATAGATAGATAGATGAAGGAGGGGTGATAGTAGATACGATGGACAGATGCATAGATGGATGAGATAAAATAGATATGATAGATAGATAGATAGATGAAGCGGAGAGTGATAGAGAGATAGATAGAAGAGAGATAGATGATAGATGAAGGGGAGGGGTGATAGATAGATAGCTAGGAGG
>CM042836.1:2731929-2741929 GCA_023653725.1 Bungarus multicinctus
CCTCCAGAGGGACCCGACCTTTGTTTGCTCTATCGGCCACTCTTCTACTAGGATTTCTAGGAGGGTGGCAGGGAGGCAGCATGGGGACTTGCACGACGGGCCAGTGGCCCCCAAGCAGCACAGCCACACCGGGGGCGGCAGCCAGGCACAGCAGAGGGGACTTGTTGGGCACAGTGCCAGGGCAGGCGCGCAACCTCATCTTCATTTTTTTTTTTTATTAAAAAAAAATCCTATATTTTGGTGTTTTTGGCAGACAGGAAAAGAAACCGCAGAGAAAAACTAGAAGAGAAGAAACAGAAAAAGAACAGAAGGAGAGGAAGGCGAGGGAAAGAAAAAAAGAAAGAAAAGAAAAGAAAGAAAGAGAAGATCAAAAAGAAAGAAGAAAGAAAGAAAGAAGAAAAAGAAAGATAAAGAAGAGAGAAAGCAAGGAGAAAAAGAAGAGAGCAGAGAAGAGAACAAGAGTAAGATCTAAAGAAAGAGAAAGGAAAAGAAAAGGGAAGAAAGAAGAAAAAGGGAGAAGTTAATAAAAAGAGAGAAAGAAGGAAGGAAGGCAAGAAGTGAACGTAAAACGAGGAAGAAGGAAGAAGGCAAAGAAGGGAAAGTAAAAAAAGAAAAGGAAGAGGAAGGAAAGAAGGAAGGCAGGAGAGAAAGTTACAAAAGAGACGGGAAGGAAGGAAGGAAAAGGAACGAAGAGAAGAGAGAAAGGAAAGAAAGAGAAGGAAGGAAAGAGAAAGGAAGGCAAGAAGAAGAAAGTAAAAGAGTAAGGGAGGGGGCGAGGGGAAGGAGGAAAGAGGGAGGAAAGAAGGAAGAAGGAAAGGAAGCAAAGAAAGACGAGAGAAAGTTAAAAAAGGAGGAGAGAAAGTAAAAAAAGAGAAGGAAGGAAGGAAGGGAAGGAGGGGGGAGGGAGGGCCATTGTCTCTTCTAATCTCTGCCTGACCACATCCCTACGGGAACTCTTTATCCCTCACCTCCTCCTCACTTTAGTTATTATTTAATTTTAAACAAATTTATATCTGTTCCCCCACTTCAGCCCACCCCGGGTGGCCCCTTCGGACAACAACGAAGAACGTTGGCTTCCTTTGCTATTCCATGCTCATGCATCTCTTGAATTTGCTACGGTCTGGAAACCTTGCTCTAGTCCGCGGCTTGGCACAGCAAGTGGTGTGTCGGGGGGTTGGACTGGTGACTCTAGGCTCATTTCTAACGTTGGAGTCCAATCAAAGTCTTTGGAGGTGGAAAGCAGCCGCAGGAGAAAAAAGGGATAGTGGCAAAGGTGTTCATCTTGTCTGTATGGATTCAATCATTCCCGCTGCCGAAGTCAGTTTTCTTCGTGGCAATAGGCATGCTGAGATGGAGGAGGAACCAGAGAAAGGGCAAAAAAAAAACAAAAGAGATTTGGAGCATGTTACTCAAGGTTAACTGCAATACAGGTAGTCCTGACTACGACCACAAACTGAAGCCAAACTCCATTGCTAGCGAGACACTGGTTTAACTTTTGGGGGGGGATTTTCGGACCCGTTTGACACAGGCTAAGGAATCTTTGCAGAGTCTGAAGGAGTAACACTAGTAGTTAAGCGAATTC
This sequence comes from Bungarus multicinctus, assembly GCA_023653725.1. NCBI lineage: Eukaryota > Metazoa > Chordata > Lepidosauria > Squamata > Elapidae > Bungarus > Bungarus multicinctus. The sequence continues at coordinate 2,733,512 of CM042836.1, forward strand.
GGCTCCACCCCGTTCCCGACTTTGATTGTCGGAAGGGCGCAAAAGGGGATCGCTGCGACGGTCATTAAGTATAAAGCAGTTACCCAAGCACCTGATTTGACCGCACGATCATTAGGGCATGCTCTAACCAAGGGTGTCATTTTGAAGGCAATTTCTGCTCTGAGTTGTAACTTGACACGGTTCACTAACCGAATGTGTTAAGTCGAGGACTACCCCTGCTTTGATAGACCAAATGTAGGAATAGGCAGGTTACTCACCATTCACAGAGGGAGTAAATTTAATCCGAAGTCTCGAGCCAACCTTCCCAAAGGATTTACTTGGAGTGTGAACAGGCCAGCATGTCTGGCGTGCAGGCGACTCTGCGGCACATTTCATTCAACTGCCTACTTGACCGGGTTTTCCCTCTGACCCCTATGGGGTGTATCGTGATTCCTATCATCCCTGGGACACCTCCATAGCCAGAGTCCCAATCTTGCTCTCAGGTACATTTTTGCCTGGGCAGAAACGCAGTCACCTAGGTACTATCTTTGAAAAGCTATTTATAGAATGCACTTTCGGTTTCCAAGCTTGCTTGCAATGCTCTTTTCAAACCCCTTGCCCGGCATGGACTTCTACCGGTTCGGATCGGTTCTATAGCATCGATGGTTATGGGTTTCTGCGCAGCTTCGGAGAACCGGCAATTGTTGCTCCAGGCTGGCGCGCGCTCTCCGCCTGGTCTCCACTCCCGTCAGTCATTATCGAGCATGCACGTACATCGCCAGCGCATTCTCTCCCTCCCCCCATCCACTCCCTTTAAGGCAGTGATGGCGAACATATGGCACGATGGCACAGTGGCAAGCAGAGCCATTTGTGCAGGCCACACAAGCTTCAGGCAAATATCTCACTACGCTTGCGAGTACCTCCCGGTGATTTTCCGGCACGTTTGAGGCCTTTCGGCCATCAAGCCAGAAGCTCAAGGGACGCTTCCGAAGCCTTTGTAGGCCAAAAACCAGGCCCGTTTTGTCACTTCCATATTTCCGGAAATACGGAAGTGATAAAATGGGCCCATTTTATCTGCAGCTGCAAGAGGCTTCCCTCAAGTCTCTGGGAGGCTGAGAAAGGCCTCAAACAGGCCGAAAATCAGCCAGGAGGTGCAGTGCAGGTAAAGGAGTGGTGGTGGTGAGAAATCGCACACGCATTGCCTTCTGGATGCTGGCACACAATCATGCGCACATAATTTTTGGCACAGGAGCCCAGAAAGGTTAGCCAATACTGTCTTAAGGTATTTCTTTTTTTCTCCTCCCGACGATCAGCTGTTTGAACAATCAGCTGTGCCGGGATCCCCCTCGCTCTCTTACTACTTCGCCCAGGAGGAAGGAAGGAAGGAAGGAGAGAAGGAAGGAAAGAAGGAGAGGAGGAAGGAAGGAGAGGACGATCGGCTGTTCTGATGATCAGCTGAGCCGGGATCCCCCTCACTGTCTTACTGCTTTGCCCAGGAGAAAGGAAGGAAGGAGAGGAGGAAGGAAAGAAGGAGAGGAAGAGGAAGGAGAGGAGGAAGGAAGGAAGGAAGATCAGCTGTTCTGACTATCAGCTGTGCCGGGATTCCCCTCACTGCCTTACTGCTTCGCCCAGGAGGAAGGAAGGAAGGAGAGGAGGAAGGAAGGAAAGAGAGGAGGAAGGAGAGGAAGAAGGAAGGAAGGATGAGGACGATCAGCTGTTTGAACAATCAGTTGTGCCAGGATCCTCCTCACTCTCTTACTGCTTCGCCCAGGAAGAAGGAAGGAGAGGAGGAAGGAAGGAGGAAGGAAAGAAACAGAGGAGGGAGGAAGGAAGGAAGGAAGGAAGGAAGGAAGGAAGGAAGGAAGGAAGGAGAGGACAATCAGCTGTTCTGACTATCAGCTGTGCCGGGATCCCCCTCACTGTCTTACTCCTTCGCCCAGGAGGAAGGAAGGAAGGAAGGAGGAAGGAAAGAAAGAGAGGAGGAGGAAGGAGAGGAGGAAGAAAGGAAGGAAGGAGAGGACAATCAGCTGTTCTGACTATCGGCTGTGCCAGGATCCCCCTCACTGTCTTACTGCTTTCCCAGGAGGCAAAAAGGGGCACGGAGGGGCACGAAGGGGGGGGGGGGGAGGAGTGGGCCTCCCCCGCACTCCATTTTTTGCCTTCCTGTGAGCAAAAACACCACCCGCAGGAGGCCCAAAAACAAAGCGTGCTACCCCACCAGGCTCTGTTTTTGCCTACCTGGACCCCAGAGAAGCCGCCTGTGAGCAAAACTGTCCCCCATAAGAGGCTTTCCTGAGGCCCAGAAGGTCCAAAAAATGGGGGGGGGGGCTGCCAAAAAAGAACCCAGGCCCACCCAATCACATGGCCATGCCTATCTAGCCATGCCCACAGAACCTCCCTTTCCCCCCTCCCTTAACTTGGCAACACTTAAAAAGACCATAGAAATATTTTATGAGTTGACACAAATCATATTTGATTGGTATAAACCTGTCCCGAGCCCTCAAGGCCCTTCCCATGGCATTCTGGGATTTGTAGTTTGGGGGGGAGGAGGAGACCCTGAGGTATCTTAAGAAAAATGGAGTTGGCTTTTCAACCTTCGCACCCTCCAAAAGGCGGCACAGCTGAGGAGCAAGGAGGGGAATTAGCAAATATTATAAACTCATTAAAAACAACAGATTGGATTGGAATTTCTGACTCTTCTCTGGGGCTGCAGAGAGAAGCCTTCAGCAGCGGTTAGATAAATACCAGCTTGGCCCAGGAAGGGAGGAAGGGGTGAGAAAGAAACTCAAGATAACCCAACCTTGATTATCTAGAGTATAGGAATTGAGAAAGAAAGGGAAACACCATCAGGATTTTAAGGTGCGGTTATTTCACAACCTTGGCCATTATAAGGTGAGTGGGCTTCAAATCCCAGAATTTCCACAGCCAGGGTGGGTGAACTCAATATGCTGGCTGGGGGATTCTGGGAGTGGAAGGCCACCCCTCTTAAAGCAGGCTGGCTGGGGGATTCTGGGAGTGGAAGCCCTCCCCTCTTAAAGCATGCTGGCTGGGGGATTCTGGGAGTGGAAATCCTCCCCTCTTAAAGCAGGCTGGCTGGGGGATTCTGGGAGTGGAAGCCCACCCCTCTTAAAGCAGGCTGGCTGGGGGATTCTGGGAGCGGAAGCCCTCCCCTCTTAAAGCAGGCTGGCTGGGGGATTCTGGGAGTGGAAATCCTCCCCTCTTAAAACAAGCTGGCTGGGGGATTTTGGGAGTGGAAGGCCACCCCTCTTAAAGCCGGGTGGCTGGGGGATTCTGGGAGTGGAAGCCCACCCCTCTTAAAGCAGGCTGGCTGGGGGATTCTGGGAGTGAAAGCCCACCCCTCTTAAAGCAGGCTGGCTGGGGGATTCTGGGAGTGGAAGCCCACCCCTCTTAAAGCAGGCTGGCTGGGGGATTCTGGGAGCGGAAGCCCTCCCCTCTTAAAGCCAGCTGGCTGGGGGATTCTGGGAGTGGAAATCCTCCCCTCTTAAAACAAGCTGGCTGGGGGATTTTGGGAGTGGAAGCCCTCCCCTCTTAAAGCCGGCTGGCTGGGGGATTCTGGGAGTGGAAATCCTCCCCTCTTAAAACAAGCTGGCTGAGGGATTCTGGGAGTGGAAGGCCACCCCTCTTAAAGCCGGCTGGCTGGGGGATTCTGGGAGTGGAAGGCCACCCCTCTTAAAGCAGGCTGCCTGGGGGATTCTGGGAGTGGAAATCCTCCCCTCTTAAAGCCAGCTGGCTGGGGGATTCTGGGAGTGGAAGCCCACCCCTCTTAAAGCCGGCTGGCTGGGGGATTCTGGGAGTGGAAGCCCTCCCCTCTTAAAGCCGGCTGGCTGGGGGATTCTGGGAGTGGAAGCCCTCCCCTCTTAAAGCCGGCTGGCTGGGGGATTCTGGGAGTGGAAGTCCTCCCCTCTTAAAGCAGGCTGGCTGGGGGATTCTGGGAGTGGAAGCCCTCCCCTCTTAAAGCAGGCTGGCTGGGGGATTCTGGGAGTGGAAGCCCTCCCCTCTTAAAGCAGGCTGGCTGGGGGATTCTGGGAGTGGAAGCCCTCCCCTCTTAAAGCAGGCTGGCTGGGGGATTCTGGGAGTGGAAGCCCTCCCCTCTTAAAGCCGGCTGGCTGGGGGATTCTGGGAGTGGAAGCCCTCCCCTCTTAAAGCACGCTGGCTGGGGGATTCTGGGAGTGGAAGTCCTCCCCTCTTAAAGCAGGCTGGCTGGGGGATTCTGGGAGTGGAAGCCCTCCCCTCTTAAAGCACGCTGGCTGGGGGATTCTGGGAGTGGAAGTCCTCCCCTCTTAAAGCAGGCTGGCTGGGGGATTCTGGGAGTGGAAGTCCTCCCCTCTTAAAGCAGGCTGGCTGGGGGATTCTGGGAGTGGAAGCCCTCCCCTCTTAAAGCACGCTGGCTGGGGGATTCTGGGAGTGGAAGCCCTCCCCTCTTAAAGCAGGCTGGCTGGGGGATTCTGGGAGTGGAAGCCCTCCCCTCTTAAAGCCGGCTGGCTGGGGGATTCTGGGAGTGGAAGTCCTCCCCTCTTAAAGCAGGCTGGCTGGGGGATTCTGGGAGTGGAAGCCCTCCCCTCTTAAAGCAGGCTGGCTGGGGGATTCTGGGAGTGGAAGCCCTCCCCTCTTAAAACATGCTGGCTGGGGGATTCTGGGAGTGGAAGCCCACCCCACATGAACTTGCACAAAATTGAGCCACTCAGTGTAATCAATTCCGAAACATTTGCACCTCCGAAAGAGTCCAACCCATTTTACTGGGAGGCTCAATGTCTGCCTCTGCGCCCCAATGGACGAATGCGCGTTTCCTAGGCTACCCCACCCGGGAATTGGGGCCAACCCATCTCTTCCCAGGGGACCCTCTTTGGAGAATTGGGGCAGGCCCAGGAAGGCACCAGGAAGCCACTCAGGAGGCTGGTCCAGGGAGAGCCAAGGAAGGCAAAACTGCTCGATAGGGCAGAACGACGTGGCAGGAGAAGCAAAAACGAAGCCGCTTAGGATGAGGGTAGAGAGGAAAAACGTTTCTCGGAGCCGAGAAAACGCTGAAGGGCTGTAATGGAGGGAGAGGGGAGCCTGCCAGCCAATTTGGATCACGCGCTACTCCATCGAAAGGATTCCCACGGGAAACAAAATGGCCTCATTGAGGCGTATCTCTTTTGCACCCGCACGCAATAAACCGACCTCTTAATAGCTTTGCCTGCGCTTTTTCAATGCCTTATGGCAGGGTTTCCAAACTCTGGGCCAATCACCAGGAGCCTGGGAGTTCTAGTCCGGTTTTAGGCAGCTGCGTGACTTTGGGCCAATCGCCAGGTGACTGGGAGTTCTTGTACCACCTTAGACATGAAAGCTAACTGGGTGACTTTGGGCCAATCGTCAGAAGACTAGGAGTTCTAGTCCCGCCTTAGTCCCAAAAGCCAGTTGGGTGACTTTGGGCCAATCACCAGGAGCCTGGGAGTTCTAGTCCTGCCTTAGCCCCAAAAGCCAGCTGCATGACTTTGGGCGAATCACCAGGTGACTGGGAGTTCTAGTCTCCCTTTAGCCACAAAAACCAACTGGGTGATTCTGGGCCAATCACCAGGAGACGGGGAGTTCTAGTCCCGTCTTAGCCCCAAAAGCCAGTTGGGTGACTTTGGGCCAATCACCAGGAGACTGGGAGTTCTAGTCCCACCTTAGGCAGCTGGGTGACTTTCGGCCAATCACAAGGAGCCTGGGAGTTCTAGTCCTACCTTAGCCCCAAAAGCCGACTTTGGGCCAATCACCAGGTGACTTTAGTCCCCCTTTAGCCACAAAAGCCAGATGGGTGACTTTGGGCCAATCACCAGGAGACTGGGAGTTCTAGTTCCACGTTAGGCAGTTGGGTGACTTTGGGCCAAACACGAGGAGCCTGGGAGTTCTAGTCCCCCTTTAGCCACAAAAGCCAACTGGGTGACTCTGGGCCAATCACCAAGTGACTGGGAGTTCTCGTTCCGCCTTAGCCCCAAAAGCCAGCTGGGTGTCTTTGGGCCAATCACCAGGAGCTGGGGAGTTTTAGTCCCCGGTTGTACTTGTAAAGTGAGTCAGAACTGAAGCACTGTCCAGCCGAACGGAAATTTGGGGTTTCCGTTGTGGTCGTAACTCGGGGACAACCAGTAGCGACCATTCTGGATCCCTGGCCGCCCGCAGCTGTGGCTGAAAGGCCCCGAGCCAAGTGCTAATGTTAAATACATTTTAGATTCTCTCTCTCTCTCCCTCCGAAAGCCACTGTGGCTACCCTTCCTTCTCCCAGGCTGCCAAGATGAGGCTGGGAAAGGAGGAAAGAGGCCGGACGGAGCCCATTAAAAGGCCATTTCCAATTTCCAATCACCGCTACTATTCAGGAAACTCTCCGTGGAGACCTCCACAATGGCCTCCCTCCGCCACAAAACCCATCCCCTTCCAGGCTCTGGAGGGAAAAAGAGAGCGAAGCTAGTGAGGTCATTTCAAAAGACTCTTCCCTGTCGTGGTGGGGGTGGTGGGGGGGTTGGAAGGGAGGGGGGGGTAGAGAGCTTATTTCGGTCGGTACAGGTAGTCCTCGACTTACGACGGTTCACTTAATGACCAAAGTTAGAACAGGACTGAAAGAAAGGGACTTAATAACACCGCTGTTCAGGAAGTCCCAATAGAGACATCCAAAATAGAGAAGTCTCCTGCTTGGGTAGGGGGTTGGACTAGATGACCTACAAGATCCCTTCCAACTCTGTTATCTGTTAAAATGGCCACCACCACAAAACCCATCCCCTTTCAGGCTCTAGGTCTGGAGAAAAAAGAGAGTGAGGTATTTTCAAAAGTCTCTTCCCAGCCTTTTCTGTCCTGGTGGGAGTTTGGGGTGGGCGAGAGATGATAGACGATTGATTGATTGATAGATGATTGATAAATTGATAAATGATTGATAAATAGATGATAGATGATAGATTGATGATAGATGATTGATAGATATGATAGATATGATAGATGATTGATAGATGATTGATAGATTGATTGATAGATCGATGATAGATGACAGATAGATATGATAGATGATTGATAGATTGATTGATTGCTGGATGATTGATAGATATGATAGATAATTGATAGATTGATAGACAGAAAGACACCAGATAGATAGATAGATAGATAGATAGATAGATAGATAGATAGATAGATAGACAGATGAAGGGAGAGGTGATAGATAGATAAATATGATGGATAGATGATAGATGGATGGAGATAGATAGATAGATAGATAGATAGATAGATAGATAGATAGATAGATAGATAGATAGATAGATGAAGGGAGGGGTGATAGATAGATACGATGGACAGATGATAGATGGATGGAGATAAATAGATAATGATAGATAGATAGATAGATGAAGGGAGAGGTGATAGAGAGATAGATAGATAGATAGATAGATAGATAGATAGATAGATAGATAGATAGATAAGATATGATAGATAGATATAGATAGATAGATAGATAGTAGATAGACAGATGAAGGGACGAGGTGATAGATAGATAAATATGAGGATAGCTGATAGATGGATGGAGATAGATAGATAGATAGATAGATAGATAGATAGATAGATAGCTAGATAGATAGATAGATAGATAGATGAAGGGAGGGGTGATAGATAGATACGATGGACAGATGATAGATGGATGGAGATAAATAGATAATGATAGATAGATAGATAGATGAAGGGAGAGGTGATAGAGAGATAGATAGATAGATAGATAGATAGATAGATGAAGGGAGAGGTGATAGATAGATAGATATGATGGACAGATGATAGATGGATGGAGATAATGATAGATAGAGAGATAGATAGATAGATAGATAGATAGATAGATAGATAGATAGATAGATGAAGGGAGAGGTGATAGATAGATAGATATGATGGACAGATGATAGATGGATGGAGATAATGATATAGATAGATAGATAGATATAGATAGATAGATAGATAGATAGATAGATAGATAGATGAAGGGAGAGGTGATATGATAGTGAATGGATGGAGATAGATTAGATATGATAGACTAGATAGATAGAATGATGAGATAGATAGATAGAATAGATGATAAGATAGAATAGATTAGATAGATAAGATAGATATGATGGGAAGATGGTCGATGGATGGAGATAGATAGATAGATAGATAGCTAGATAGGATAGGATAGATAGACAGAAATAGATAGATAGATAGAATGAATTCTTTATTGGCCAAGTGTGATTGGACGCACAAGGAGGTTTCAGCCCCCAGTTCAGCTCTCCTTGGCTGACCTTGTTCTTAAGCTGTGCCGGCCATGTTCACTCCCAATAAATCCTTTTGTAGTGCTGGATGTTTGCCTCGATTTAATTGGGGTCGCTGCCGGGATCCTGACATCCAGAGCCCGGCAAGGGCAAAAACGCACATCCCCCCCAAAACCCGTGGTGCAAG
>CM042836.1:2746929-2851687 GCA_023653725.1 Bungarus multicinctus
CTTCCCTCATGGAGTTTGCTTGTCAGATGGTCACAAAAGGGGATCGTGTTGACCCCCCCCAACTGGGACGCTGCGACCGTCATAAATACGAGTCAGTTGCCCAAGCGGCAGGATTTTGATCATGTGACTGCGGGGATGCTGCAATGGTTGTAAGCGTGGAAAACGGCCATAATTTTCCAGGGCCGTTGTAACTTCGTAACTCGAAGACTAACCTGTACAAGAATCTTCCCAGACTGGCCGTTTGCATCTGGCCTAGTCTAGATAAGGCTCAACAGCATCTCAGGGACATTTGTGTCTACATAAGGATTCCAGACTCCTTCCCTGCTTGACGCCTCCCCCTCTCTCCAACCATCTCGATGCTTCTCTCTCCGCGGGTCCCTCCTAACTTTCTCAAGGGTGCTCAACGGCCTCATAATACACTCTAAATACACTAAATATTCAGGCACAGACTTCAACGGATAGTTAGAACTGCAGAAAAAACAATGGCTGCCAACCTGCCGTCCATGGAGGACCTGCATCCTGCACCCTGAGTCAAAAAGAGGGCTGTGGAAATATCTACAGACCCCTCACGCATCCCGGACATAAACTGTTTCTACTCCTTTCCTCAAAACGACGCTATAGAGCCCTGCACACCAGAACAACTAGACACAAGATTTTTTTCCCCGAAAGCCATCATTCTGCTAAACAAATAATTCCCACAACACTTTACTAAGACTGTATTACTGTTATTCTTCTCATCCTTCCTATTACCTGTCTCTTCCCACTTATGACTATAACCATGTTGCTTGTATCTTTATTATTTATAGTTTTGTTTCCTAGTATGATTTGATTGCTTATTAGTAACCTATGACTATCACTAAGTGTTGTATCTTATGATTCTTGATGAACGTATTTTATTTCTTTTATGTACACTGAGAACATATACACCAAACATAAATTCCTTGTATGTCCAATCACACATGGACAATTAAGAATTCTATTCTATTCTATTCTACTCTATTCCTATTCTATTCTTCATTCCAATTTCTATTCTATTCTACTCTTCATTCCAATATCTATTCTATTCTACTCTATATTCTATTCTATTTTAATTTCTTATTCTATTCTTATTTCCTATTACCTATTATTTCTTATATCCTATCCTATCCTATTCTTATTTCTAATTCTTTTATTCTTATTTCTTATTCTATTCTTATTTCCTATATCCTATTCTTATTTCTAATTCTGTTCTATTCATATTTCTAATTCTATTCTATTCTTCTTCCTTATTCTCTTCTTATTTCCTATTTCCTATTATTTTTCTTTTCTCTCCTCTTCTCTTCCCCGTCTATTCTAAATTCTATTCCCATTCCATTCCACTCCATTCCATTCTTTAGTTTATTCTATTCTATTCTCTATTCTTATTCTATTCTACTCTACTCTATTTTCTACTCTATATTCCATTCTATTCTATTCCTTATTCTATTCTATTCCTAATTCTATTCCATTCCATTCTATTTTATTCTATTCCTAATTCTATTCCATTCCATTCCATTCTAAATTTTCCATTCCATTCCATTCCATTCTACTCTATTCTTGCAACTCGGATCACTGCCTTCTACCTCTCTGGAGGACCGGATCCCACACAGAACGACGCTCTCTTGCCACAACAGCCCGCTCCCCACAAAGGAATGGGTCTAAAATGAACTTAAAAAGAAAGCCCTGGGCATTAATGCAAAGCATTAACCACCACCAGCTACATCTGTCAGAAGGAATTCCAGTAATTTGCTAATGGCTGAGGCCAGTTTCTCCCTTTCAATCTTCTGGGGAGGTTAAGGCGGCAGAACCATTTGCTCAGGCCCACAGATGCCATCTGGGCCGAGCAAAGAGGCGATAAATGCCATTACGGGCGAGGAAAGGAAGTTTTTTAAAAACATTTTAAATTGAAAAAACAAAACAAAACAAGCTCAGAAAATGTGGGAGTTTCAATACCTCAGATGGGAAAAAAGGTTTCCCCCCCCCCTGAAGTCAGCCTCCGAGCTCATTAAAAACGACGGGAAAAGGAGATGGAGGGAAGGAAGAACCGCGGGAAAGAAAAAAAAAGGGAGAAAACAGGATCGGTTTCGAACGAGTGTAAACCAATACCCAGAATCCTCGACTTACGACCACAACGGAAGCCCCGAATCTCTGCTGTTAAGGGAAAGAAACCTTTAAGTGAGCTTTGCCCCGTTTTACGGCCTTTTCTTCCCGCGCTTGGTTTAAGTGAAATTTTGGCGGCGATGAAGAGAGGAAGCCGGTTACGTGAATTGCGCTTCCCCGTTGACTTTTTCCTCGTCAGAAGGAATTTATTATTTATTATTTTTACCAGTATTGACATGTATGTGCTCCCGAAAGTGCCTTTTTTAATGTTTTATTGTTTTCAAAAGGCAACTGGGCTTTCTTCGTTTTTCCTTGAAGAGGTTTCGCTTCTCATCCGAGGAGCTTCTTCCGTTCTGATTGAATAAGTGGAGGGATTTATATTCTTTGCAGTCCTCTGGTCCTTAGCGCTCTCTCTGAGAGTCATTGTTGCCGCTTGGAAGTTTATTTTTTTTTCCTCCAGGTTTACCTGAACTGTGAATTTGGAAGTAACTTTGGAAGCCGGATTTGTTAAGGGAATTTTGTCCCATTTTACCACCTTTCTGGCCACCGTTGTTAAGTGAATCACTGCAGCTGTTCAGGTAGCAACCCTGTCGTTATGAGAATCCGACTTCCCTCGTTGACTTTTGCTCATGAGAAGGTTGCAAAAGGGGATCGCATGACCTCGGGACGCTGTGACCGTCATAAACATGAATCCGTTGCCAAGCATCCAAATCTTGATCATGTGGGGATGCTGCAACGGTCGTAAGTGTGAAAAACGGTTCATAAGTCTCTTTTTCTTCAGTGCTGTTTACGGCCTCTCGTGTCCACCGTTGTTAAGTGAATCGCTGCAGAGGTTAAGGCAGCAACTTGGTTGTTAAGCGAGTCTGATTTCTCCCCCGACTTCACTTTGTCGGGTGGTCGCAAAAGGGAATCCCATGACCCTCCCAGGACACTGCGACCGTCATAAATACGAGATCCTTGCCAAGCGCCTGAATTTTGATCCCGGGGACGCTACCAGCATCGCAAGTGGGGAAATGGTCCTCAGCCATTTTTTTTTTGTAGTGCCGTTGCAAATTCAAACGGTCACTGAATGAACCGTTGTAAGTCGAGGACTGTCTGGGCTTACCCTGGATTCAGCTTTCCGACTTAAAACATATATATGCTGGACTGAAAAACGGTCATGAGTCGCATTTTTTTCCAGCACTTTTGTAACTTTGAACAGTCACTAAATGAAGCGTTGTATGTCGAGGACTTCCTTTTTTGATTTTTTTTAAAATTTTTATAACAAAAACAAACAAATAAAAACCATTTTTCAATTCTCCAGTGTGTCAGTTGGGTGCATATATCTTGTGCACATAATAATATCGTACATTTCTTACTTCTTTATATTTATAACCATTCTAATTGATATTTCATATCACATTGGTCAATTGTTATATTATCATCAACATTGAAATTATCATCTTTCAAAAATATATTCCATCCTTACCTAAGTTACGTTCATTCTCTTATTCAATCTTAATCAGTCAGTTATAATATGCTATTGCTATTATCACGTTTCAGTTTCTATCTAGCCATTCACAGAATAAATTCCAAATCTTACAATAATCTTTTTCTTCCCGTTCTCTAATTGCCATTGTCAATCTCCTCATTTCTGCACATTCCATTATTTTCTTAATTGTTTCCTCCTCTGTCGGAGTTTTCTCATTTTTCCAATTTTGTGCAAATACAATTCTAGCTGCTGTTAGTTACACTGATAATCAAATATGTTATCTCTCTGTTGTAATCTTCAGGCAAAATTCCCAATAAAAGTATCTTTGGTTTTAAATCTATTTTTTTTTATCATTTTTTCCAACCGTGTGCATATTCTGATCCAATATTTTTAGCATCAATGCATGTCCACCATATATGGCAATATGATCCAGGTATCTGATGACATTTTCAACACTTCACTGATTTGTCTTTGAATATCTTAGCTATTCTCACTGGGGGTAAGTTACTGCCACCTGTAAATCATCTTATACAAATTCTCTTCACAGGCTGTTGACATGGTGTATACAGGTAGTCCTTGACTTACAACACTTCATTTCGTCACACACACACCCCCAAACTACAAATTAACAGATCTAAAAGATAATCAGAGTTGGAAGGGATCTTATAGGTCATCTAGTCCAACCCCCCGCCCAAGCAGGAGACCCTATACCATTTCTGACCGATGGAAGTCCAGTCTCTTCTTGGAAGCCTCCAGTTATGACCCTCCCACAACTTCCAAAGGCAACTTCTGTTTCATGGGTTGATTGTTCTCACTGTCAAGAAAATTCCTCCTTATTTCCAGGTTGAATGATCTCTCCTTGTTCAGTTTCCATCCATTATTCCTTGTATGGCCTTCGGGTGCCTCGGAAAATAGCTTGACCCCCTCCTCCTCCTCTCTGGGGCAGACCCTCAAATATTGGAAGGCTGCTCTCCTGTCACCCGTGGTCCTTCTCTTCCCTAGACTAGCCAGGCCCAGTTCCTGCAACCGTTCATCGTATCTTTTTAGAAATTTAGAAATAAAACTCATCTATTTCGCCAAGCCGGTCTGGCCTAGGGTTCTCTTAGGGGTTTTAATCTGGTTTTACCTGGTTTTTAGCCTTTTCAATTCCCTTTATATGTTTTTACCTTTCAGCCACTATATTCGATTTTAATTGTTTTTAATTTTGTATTGTTGTTGCATTTTTAATCGGCTGTACACCGCCCTGAATCCTGTCAGGGAAAGAGGGCGGTATATAAGTTTGATAAAATAAATAAATAAATAAAATAAAATAAATAAATAAATAAATAAATAAATAAATCTTTTAGTCTCCAGTCCCCTCATCATCCTGGTTGCTCTTCTCTGCATTTTTTCTAGAGTCTCAACCTCTTTTTTATAGTGTGGTGACCAAAACTGGATGCAGTACTCCAGGTGTGATCTTACTAAGGCTTTATAGAGTGGTATTAGTACCTCCCTTGATCTGGGTTGTATCCCTCTGTTAATGCAACTTAGGATTGCATTGGCCTTTTTGGCTGCAGCTGCACACGGCTGGCTCCTATTTAGCTGGTTGTCCACTAAGACTCCAAGATCCCTCTCCCAGTTACTGCTATTGAGCCTGGTTTCACCCAGTCTGTATGTGTACTTTGGGTTTTCCTTGCCTAAGTGTAGGACTTCCCTTTTCTCTACATTGAATTTCATTTTGTTAGATGTGGCCCAGGGTTCAAGTCTGTCAAGATCCCTCTGGATCTTGAGCCTATCTTCTTGGGTGTTGGCTATTCCTGCCAGCTTAGTATCATCTGCAAATTTGGTAAGTTCCCCTTCTATTCCCTCATCTAAGTCGTTAATGAAGATATTGAAGAGTTCTGGGCCTAAGAGGGAACCTTGTGGCACCCCACTGCTTCCTTCCCTCCAGGTAGACTTAGACCCATTGAGGACTACTCGTTGAGTCACAGGATGCCACAGGGAAAACAGATAACAGATAATCAGAATTGGAAGGGACCTTATAGATCATCTAGTCCAACCCCCTGCCCAAGTGAGAAGACCCTACACCATTTCTGACTCTTTTTTTTAACTTATTCTTCTGGTGCTTTTTTTCTTCTTCTTCCTTTGGAGAAAAAGGCTGTTTTCCAAAGCCACAAAGAATAAATCGAAGAAAAAAGTAATATAAAATAAAGAGATGGGTTGGAAGGGCGGTAAACCGACAGAATGCTGACTGAAAAAAAAAAAAAAATCCATTTGTTGCTTTGGCCTAAAAGCCACTGAGTAATCCCACTGCAAGCCAAAGCGAGCGAGAAGGGGTGTCCTTGGCCAGCAGGAAAGAGAGGAACATTTTCCTTTTTGGCACAGGAGGAAAGCGTGGCCTCCGACACAGCCGAGGCCAATTAACAGTTGGTGAAAAGCCGTTCTTAGAAGGGAGGAGAGGGATAGCGTTTCCATCAATCAAGGGTTCCCCCCCCCCCCACCTTCACCCTTATTTTTATTTTTCCTATAATGAAAGTGTTGTGGTGCCTCGTTGCAAAGATGCAAGATTAATGGACCAAGGTAAAACGAGGGATTTTGGCAGACAGATGTTGTTCTGGAAGGAAGCTGCACTTGCAAATTCTGGAGGAGGAGGGGGGGAGGAGGAGGAGGGGAGGAGGAGGAGGGGAGGAGGAGGAGGGAAGAGAGGAGGAGGAGGGGAGGAGGAAGAGGGGAGGAGGAGGAAGAAGGGGCCACTGTGAGGTTGCTCTCTGAGGTTGATGTATTCTTGTATATGTTTCATGACCCAACTAAGTAACGTCATCAATGGCACAAGGAAGAGGAGGAAGAAGAAGAAGAAGAAGGGGAAGAAGAAGAAGAAGAAGAAGAAGAAGAAGAAGAAGAAGAAGAGAGAAGGAAGAGAAGGAGGAGGGAGGAAGAAGACAACAGTGGGGTTCTTGGTGCTCTGAGTTGGGTTGTTTTCTTGCAGATGTTTCATTACCAAAGTAGGTAACATCATCAGTGCTACAAGGGAGAGGGTTGTGGAAGTGGAAGGGGAAGGAGAAGGAAGAGGAGGAGGAGGAGGAGGAAGAGGGAAGGAGGAAGAGGGGAGGAGGAGGAGGAGGAGGAGAAGAAGAAGAAGAAGAAGAAGAACAACAACAACAACAACAACAACCAGATTGTTTAGGATCCTTGGTGCTCTCTGAGCTTGGTTGTTTTCCTACAGACGTTTCATGACCTAACTAGGGAACATCATCAGAACTAGAATGGAGAGGAGGAGAAGAGGGAGAAGGAGGAGGAGGAGGAGGAAAACAACTGTGGCTCTCTGAGCTTGGTGGTTTTCTTGCAGACGTTTCATGACCCAACTAGATAACTTCATCAGTGTTAGAAGGGAAGAGGAGGAGGAGGGAGAGGTGGTGGTGGTGAAGAAGGAGGATGACGACTGTGGCTCTCTGAGCTTGGCTGTTTTCTTGCAGACGTTTCACGACCCAAGTAGGAAACATCATCCGTGCTAGAAGGAAGGAAGGAAGGAAGGAAGGAAGGAAGGAAGGAAGGAAGGAAGGAAGGAAGGAAGGAAGGAAGGAAGGAAGGAAGGAAGGAAGGAAGGAAGGGGAAATGGAGGAGAAGGAGAAGGAGAAGGAAGGGGAGAAGGAGGAGAAGGAAGATAGTTGGGTCCTTGGTGCTCTCTGAGCTTTGCTGTTTTCTTGCAGACGTTTCATGACCCAACTAGGGAACATTATCAGTGCTAGAATGGGAGGAGAGTTTGTGAGGAGGAGGAGGAGGAGGAGGAGGAAGAGGAGGAGGAGGGCCTTCCAACTCTGTTATTCTGTGTTCTGACCGGGGGGGGGTGGGGGTGGTGGTGGGGGGTTGGACTAGAAGACCTCTAAGGTCCCTTCCATCTCTGTTATTTCCATGCTTAAGCAGAGTCCCAAAGACGCGCTTGAGATCCTGCTGCCATTTAGCATCCGCTTGCACTCCATCTGCCCAGCAGCAGCAGCAGGGAAAAAACAGAGATAAAGGAAATCATCCTCTCCGAGTTATGTTATATGCGCACTTCATTCCAAAACTCCGCCACGGCTTTTGTGGGAGGAGGAAAAACAACATTTGACAACTTCCCCCAAAGGGGCCATTTTTGAAGACAGGGCGCCCCCTGGAGGTCAGATGCGGCGGCTGCCTTAGAAAGGGACCTTTCCTTTATTAAACCACGATACAACTACAACCCGGGTAACTTAAGTGTAACTAACGCGATGGACACTGGACAATCCTGCATAATGTTTTGAAGTTGGAAAGCTGAGTCCAAGGCAAGTACTGGCAGTCCTCGACACACAACGCTTCACTTAGCGACCGTTCAAAGTTACGACGGCGCTGGGAAAAAATGCGACTTATGACCGTTTCTCAATCCAGCATATGTATGTTTTAAGTCGGAAAGCTGAATCCAGGGTAAGCCCAGGCAGTCCTCGACTTACAACGGTTCATTTAGTGACTGTTTGAATTCGCAATGGCACTACAAAAAAAAAATGGCTGAGGGCCATTTCCGCACTTGCGACGCTCGTAGCGTCCCCGTGGCCCCAGGATCAAAATTCAGGCGCTGGGCAAGGGTCTCGTATTTATGACGGTCGCAGTGTCCTGGGAGGGTCATGGGATTCCCTTTTGCGACCACCCGACAAAGTGAAGTCGGGGGAGAAATCAGACTCGCTTAACAACCAAGTTGCTGACTTAAACCTCTGCAGCGATTCACTTAACAACGGTGGACACGAAAGGCCGTAAACGGCACTGAAGAAAAAGAGACTTATGAACCATTTTTCACACTTACGACGGTTGCAGCATCCCCACGTGATCAAAATTCGGACGCTTGGCAACGGATTCATGTTTATGACGGTCACAGCGTCCTGAGGTCGTGTGATCCCCTTTTGCAACCTTCTCACGAGCAAAAGTCAACGAGGGAAGTCGGATTCGCTTAACGACAGGGTTGCTACCTGAACAGCTGCAGTGATTCACTTAACAACGGTGGCCAGAAAGGTGGTAAAATGGGACAGAATTCCCTTAACAAATCCAGCTTCCAAAGTTACTTCCAAATTCACATTTCAGGTAACCCTGGGGAGGAAAAATAAACCTCCAAGCGGCAACAATGACTCTCAGAGAGAGCGCTAAGGACCAGAGGACTGCAAAGAATCTAAATCCCTCCACTATTCAATCAGAACAGAAGAAGCTCCTCGGATGAGAAGCGAAACCTCTTCAAGGAAAAACGAAGAAAGCCCAGTTGCCTTTTGAAAAAAAACAACGACATAAAAGTCAGTATGTTGAGTTATTGGTAAAAATAATAAAGGCGGGGGATACAGACAAAAATCAAGAAATGCAAATTGGGAAGCGACGGATTTAGCAAGGCGGCTCAGAAGAGAAAAATATCCCACGTGGGACGCTGACTTACTTTCGCAGATGTTCGTTCTCCTTCAAGAAAAGTTCTGTTCGCCTGTTGTTGACACCGCAACCGCTTTTGTACGACCTGGAAGGTGTGAAGACAAAAATGAGAAGAGAGGTGAAAAGAGAATTCTGGTTAGAAAGTGGATTGCTGTCAGGATTCCGGGCAGTTGCTCCTAATTAAGTCATGATCCTCAAGCCAAGCTTCAAAAACATCGAAGGATTTATTAGGAGCGAACATGTCGGCATGACCTGCATGAAGCCCGATGCTGAGACACGTAATTTACTATCACCTAGGACCCTGTTTCCCTCACTCCAACCCTCTGGGTGTATCATAATCCATATTCTCCAAGCAAAAGAAACACGTTCATAGCCCAGAGTCATCAATCACGTTCTCCAATTAGGAATCTTCCCAGCAGAAATTCCAGTTGCTTAGTTACAATCTTTGCAAGATAAGAATGGAATACGCTTTCGGTTTTAAGCTGCCAGCACTGCTTCCCCTTCAAACTCCTTCCCCACCCCCACCGCCATTTTGTTGGCAACTATAAAACGGGCATAGAAATCTTTTATGAGTTGACAAATTCAGATTTTAAATACTGGTTTTAAATACCTATTCCAACTATTTACAAAGTACCTTATGATTCTTGACTCTTGAGGAATGTATCTTCTCTCTTATGTACACTGAGAGCATTTGGACCAAAGACAAATTCTTTGTGTCCAGTCACACATGCCCAATAAAAAATTCTATTCTATTCTACTCTAGTCTAGTCTAATTTCTATTCTATTCTATTCTCTGTTCTATTCTATTCTAATTCTATTCTCTGTTCTATTCTATTCTAATTTCTATTGTATTCTATTATTTCTTATTTCTAATTTCTATTCTATTCTAATTCTTATTCTACTCTATTCCCTATCCCGTTCCATCCTATTCTATTTAAATTATATTCCTCTATCCTTCTATTCTATTGCACCTTATGACTATTATTAAGTGTTGCACCTGATGACTCTTGACGAAGATATCTTTTTTTTTATATGCACTGAGAGCATTTGCACCAAAGACAAATTCCTTGTGTGTCCATCCACACTTGGCCAATAAAAAGAATTCTATTCTATTCTGTTCTGTTCTATTCTATTCTAATTTCTATTCTATTCTATTTCTTATTCAATTCTATTCCCTATCCCGCTCCATCCTAGTCTATTTAAATTCTATTCCTGTATCCTTCTATTCTATTGCACCTTATGACTATTATTAAGTGTTGCACCTGATGATTCTTGACTCTTGATGAATGTTTCTTTTATGGACACTGAGAGCATTTGCACCAAAGACAAATTCCGTGTGTGTCCAATCACCCTTGACCAATAGAAACAATTCTATTCTATTCTATTCTATTCTGATGATTTATAGGCAGAGGTGGCAACTGTGACCCATTTACAACCTGAGGACTTCAACTCCCAGAATTCCTGAGCCAGCCTGGCTGGCTCAGGAATTTTGGGAGTTGAAGTCCACCGGTCTTAAAGGGGCCACAGTTGTTCACTCCTGACTTATGGAGAACCACCCAGCCTAACTGCTTTCTTTGGAATATTACTTTTCTAACCAACGGTGGGATTCAACACCTTTTACTACCAGTTCTATTGGGAGCGCGCTTTGCATGCGTTGAGCGGCGCATTAAAAAACTGTACATTTTAAGCTTAAAATGTAAAAGCGCTGGTGAGTAAAACAGCGCGAATCAACTGAGTTAAAAAACAAGGAAATATAGGACAGAAAATGGTGGGTGGGCGGGGCCAATTTGCTCACTAGAGCTACTGGTTCGCTAGAACCGGTGTAAACCGGCAGATCCCAACACTGTTTCTAATCCCGTTCAGCTTCGTGTGTGTGTGTGTGTGTTTGTTTGAGGCCATCGTAACTTTGAAAGCAGGTCATAAGTAGCTTTGGGGCATCGTAACTTTTGAACAACCGTTAAGCCAACGGTCGTAAATTGAGGACTCCCTGCATCGAACACAAGGCCAAATTTGCAATCCTTCACGTTGTGTGCAAATAAACTCCTCTCTCTTTCTTTCTCTCTCTCCTCCATCTCTCTCTTCTCTCTCTCTCCTCTTTCTTTCTCCTCTCTTTCTCTCTCTCCTCCCCGTCTCCTCTCTTCTCCCTCCTCTCTTCTCCTCCTCTCTCGTCTCTCTCCCTGCTCTCTTTTCTCTCTCCTCTCTCTCTCTCTTCCTCTCTTTCTCTGTCCTCTCCTCTCTCTCGTTTCTCTTCTCTCTCTCTCTTCTCCTCTCTCTTGTCTCTCTTCTCTCTCTCCCCCTCTCTTCTGTCTCTTCCTCTTTCTCTGTCCTCTCCTCTCTCTCGTTTCTCTTCTCTCTCCTCTCTCTCTTCTCCTCTCTCTTGTCTCTCTTCTCTCTCTCCCCCTCTCTTCTGTCTCTTCCTCTCTTTCTCTGTCCTCTCCTCTCTCTCGTTTCTCTTCTCTCTCCTCTCTCTCTCTTCTTCTCCTCTCTCTTGTCTCCCTTCTCTCTCTCCTCTCTTCTCTCTCTCTCTCTCTCTTCCCCCTTCTCTCTCTCACGCACACACGCTTGTTTATAACAAGATCGTGCCCTGTTGTTTTTGGGCGAGTGTGAAGTCTCAAAGGAATATATGATGTTATTTGAAGTTCAGGGATCAAAGCTAAGTAAATAAGACCATAATGCAAATCATTTATTTTTTATTAACAGCTTCAGAAAGACTGCAGAGGCCTGCAAACCAGAAGTCCCAAATCCAAAGGCCTACAGGTAGTCCTTGACCTACAGCCATTCATTTAGTGACAGTTCAACATGGAAAAAAAAAAGATTTATGATTGTTTTCCACACTTACGAGCATTGTATCATTTCCCCCCCTGGTCACCTGATCAACATTCAGATGGATATTGACTCACGTTTATGACGGTCCCAGTGTCCCCTGGGCTTGTGCAATCCCCTTTTGCGAGGAAAGTCCATGGGAAGGCCAGATTCGCTTAACGACCGTGTCGCTAACTTAACAACCGCAGTGATTGGCTTCACAATGGTGGCAAGAAAAGTCGTAAAACAGGGCAAAAACTCACTTCACAAATGTTAAGCGGGAAAAATAATCATGTCACTTTTTTCCGGTGCCGTTGTAACTTCGAACGGTCACTAAAGGAATGGCTTTAAGCCGAGGACCAGCTGTAATTAGAATAATATTATGAAAGCAACTTACTCAATATCTTTCCGGACTGAGCCCATGAGGTTCTCCCTTTCCCGCACTGCCACAAAGTTGGTTTTAGTTTTGTGGAATTCATGGGTATAATCCTGTCGTGGGGGGAAAAAAGAAATTAATAAATGATTCCAACTGCTTTGAGGACTAGGAGCTTAGAAGAAAATAAATAGAATAGAATAGACAATAGAGTTCTTTTTATTGGCCAAGTGTGGTTGGACACACAAGGAATTTGTCTTTGGTGCAAATGCTCTCAGTGCACATAAAAGAAAAGATACCTTCGTCAAGAGTCAAGAATCATCAGGTGCAACACTTAATGATAGTGATAGGGTACAACAGAATTGAATAGAAGGATATAGGAATAAAATTTAAATAGGATGGGATGGGATGGAATGGGATAGAGAATAGAATAGAAATTAGAACAGAATAGAATAGGAATAGAATAGGAGTAGAGTAGAGTAGAGTAGAATAGAATAGGAATAGAATAGAAATTAGAATAGAAAAGTATAGGAATAGAATAGAATAGAATAGAATAGAATACAAAATAGGATAGAATAGAATAGGAATAGAATAGAAATTAGAATAGAATAGAATATGTCTTGGTGCAAATGCTCTCAGTGTACATAAAAGAAAAGATACATTCATCAAGAGTCAAGAATCATCAGGTGCAACACTTAATGATAGTCATAGGGTACAATAGAATAGAATAGAAGGATATAGGAATAAAATTTAAATAGGATGGGATGGAATGGAATGGGATAGAGAATAGAATAGAAATTAGAATAGAATAGAAATTAGAATAGAATAGGAATAGAACAGAATAGAATAGGAGTAGAGTAGAGTAGAATAGAATAGAAGGATATAGGAATAAAATTTAAATAGGATGGGATGGAATGGAATGGGATAGAGAATAGAATAGAAATTAGAATAGAATAGAAATTAGAATAGAATAGGAATAGAACAGAATAGAATAGGAGTAGAGTAGAGTAGAATAGAATAGAAGGATATAGGAATAAAATTTAAATAGGATGGGATGGAATGGAATGGGATAGAGAATAGAATAGAAATTAGAATAGAATAGAAATTAGAATAGAATAGGAATAGAACAGAATAGAATAGGAGTAGAGTAGAGTAGAGTAGAGTAGAGTACAATAGAATAGGAATAGAATAGAAATTAGAATAGTATAGGAATAGATTAGAATAGAATAGAATGCAAAATAGGATAGAATAGAATAGGAATAGAATAGAAATTAGAATAGAATAGAATTTGTCTTGGTGCAAATGCTCTCAGTATACTTAAAATAAAAGAGACATTCGTCAAGAGTCAAGAATCATCAGGTGCAACACTTAATGATAGTCATAGGGTACAATAGAGTAGAATAAAAGGATATAGGAATAGAATTTAAATAGGATGGGATGGGATGGAATGGGATAGAGAATAAAATAGAAATTAGAATAGAATAGGAACAGAACAGAATAGAATAGGAGTAGAGTAGAATAGAATAGGAATAGAATAGAAATTAGAATAGGAATAGAACAGAATAGGAGTAGAGTAGAGTAGAATAGAATAGGAATAGAATAGAAATTAGAATAGAATAGTATAGGAATAGATTAGAATAGAATAGAATAGGAATAGAGTAGAAATTAGAATAGAATAGAATTTGTCTTGGTGCAAATGCTCTCAGTGTACATAAAAGAAAAGATACATTCATTAAGAGTTAAGAATCATCAGGTGCAACACTTAATGATAGTCATAGGATACAATAGAGTAGAATAAAAGGATATAGGAATAGAATTTAAATAGGATGGGATGGGATGGGATGGAATGGGATAGAGAATAGAATAGAAATTAGAATAGAATAGGAATAGAATAGAATAGGAGTAGAGTAGAGTAGAATAGAATAGGAATAGAATAGAAAAGAAAATAGAAAATTCTTTATTGGCCAAGTGTGATTGGACACACAAGGAATTTGTCTTGGTGCAAATGCTCTCAGTGTACATAAAGGAAAAGATACAATTGTCAAGAATCAACACTTAATAATAGTCATAGGGTACAATAGAATAGAAGGATATAGGAATAGGATGGGATGCGATGGAACGGGATAGAGAATAGAATATAGAATAGAATAGAAAATAGAATAGAATAGAATTCTTTTATTGGCCAAGTGTGATTGGACACACAAGGAATTTGTCTTTGGTGCAAATGCTCTCAGTGCACATAAAAGAAAAGAGACATTCGTCAAGAGTCAAGAATCATCAGGTGCAACACTTAATGATAGTCATAGGGTACAATCAACAATCAAATCATACTAGGAAACAGTCAATATAAATCGTAAGGAGACAAGGGACAAAGTTACAGTCCTACAATCACAAGTGGGAGGGGATGGGTGATAAGGAGGGATGAGAAGATTAATAGTAATAGTAGTGCAGACTTTATAAATAGCTGAACAGTGTTGAGGGAATTATTTGTTTAGCAGAGTGATGGCATGGGGGAAAAAAAACTGTCCTTGTGTCTAGGGTTTATTTTCTGGGTAGGTCTTATTTTCAGGAAAACACGGTAGGATCCTTAAGACTTGTGGATGTCAACTCCCAGAATCCCCCTAATAAACATTAATGCTGAAATCGATTTAAAATTGACCCAGATGGGAAGGAAAGAAACCTTGCAACCTTTTTTTTAATTGTTTTAATTTTTTTTTTAAGCTGGGGAAGAGATCTTTCCTTAGCTTTGTGTGCAGGAATGTTTAAAGTTTAACTCTAAAAGGCTCAGCCAATACAGAGAATCCTTGACTTCCAACGGTTCATTTAGTGACTGTTCAAACAGCACTGAACAAAGTTGACTTAGGGCCATTTTTCACGCTTACGACAGTTGCAAGCACCCCGTATTCACTGATCAAAATCCTGAGGCTTGGGAACGGGCCCATGTTTATGACGGTCGCAGTGTCCCGGGGGTCAACTTCCGTGACTTTCTGACCGGCGAAGTCAATGGGGAAGCCGGATTCACTTAACGACCGTGTGACTACGGCAGGGATTCGCTGAAGAACGGTAAATTAACTCTATCTGCAACTTACAAGGAGAATTTATACAAATGTTTTATCGCTGGCACCTACCGCCCGCGAGACTTGCAAAAACGTTTCCTAATAACCCGGCAAGCTGTCGGAAATGTGGATATGAGCAGGGTACCTACTATCCTATGTGGTGGTCCTGCCCAAAAGGAAAACAGTATTGGAGGAAAATCAGTAATTGGCTTGAAGAAATCAGTAAAGTTAAAATGGAATGGAAACCAGAAATGGACAGGCTATCATTGGAACTTACAAATAAAGAGGAATCAGAATATTACGAGATTTGGAATTGTTGATACAATTGGCTAGCAGACAAGACGTGAAATTAATAAAAACAAAGTCAAATAAAAAGGTATGACGGAAACTTAGTAACCTTACATGTAATTAGATTTGTAATATATCATTAGAGGAAACTTTGTATCATAGGTTTAAAGTAATAACCGTGAAAGAGTGTTTTATACAGAGTGAGAGATGTCAGATTGAGTGAACACTGTTTTGCTTAAGTTGCGATAAGCGGAAAGTTTGATTTTGCTGTGTTTGTACACATTTGTTGAATGAAGTATTTTTATTCAAGGAAAAAAAAAGAAAGAATGGGGGGCAGAAAGAAAGGGCGTAAAACGGGGCGAAACTCGCTTAGCCGATGTCTCGCTTAGCAACGGGCACATTCGGCTCGATTGCAGTCGTAAGTCGAGGACTGCCTGTAGATGTGCGGGGCTGAGGGGTGGGGAAGCCCATGCTCAGAGAGACTGCCTTACCTGTAAGATGTCTCTGTGCCGCTGCAAGGTGTGCATCAGAGCCGCATTGAGGGAGGGGACACCGGCGCTGTTGGTGTATTCCGCCATTTTGTCGTTGACCGCTGTCAGCTACAAGAGAGAGGAGGAGAGCATTGGCGGCTTTTGAGAAACAAAGAGCTTTTCGTGGATCTGTGACAAGCAATTCAATAAGCAGCAAACTTGACACGGCGCCTCAAACATATTAACAGATTAAAAAAGGTGTTAAGGGATCTTGTAGGTCTTCTAGTAAAATTTATTCCCTATTTTGTGGTATTCTGATTGTCATCTTGGTCCTTCAATTCTAATGTCAACCTATCCATTTCGGCGCATTGTAATATCTTATCGATCATAGCACCGTCAACTAGGAGTTTCACTTGCTTTCCAATTTTGGGCGAATATCATTCTTGCTGCCATGATGACATGTATAATGAAATAGTATCGGCTTTGCTAGATTTCTCTTCCGTTATTCCCAATAAAAATATCTCTGGTTTGTAACAAATTTTGAGCCCCGTCAGTCTCTCTAGCCATGTTCAAATTTTGTACTCAGAACTCCTGAGCTTTTTTACAGGATCACCATACATGGTAGTAAGTACCCCGTTCTTTCAAGCACTTCCAACGGTTGGGCGATCCGTTTCCATACATTTTGGCTAGCCTAGCTGGAGGGAGATGCCACCTATAGCAGTGGTCGCCAATCAGTGGGTCGGGAAGCACTGGTGGTCCGTGAGAAAATTTTGGTGGTCTGCAGAGAAATGTCATCCTCAAAGCCATTAATCCAGGCTGCGTGGGAACACAAGGCTGCGCTGCCCACATGGCCCGCGGGAACACAAGGCTTGTGTCGCTTGCATTGTGAACAACACCAGGAAGTGAGGGGAGGGGGGAAAGGGAGGAGGGGGGAAGTTGCCCCACTCGCCCCCCATGCCTGGCCTGACCACCGGGCTGCTTCTTTCCGCTTCTTTCTTCTTCTGCTTTTGGCTGTACGCAAGGAAAATAGCCAAAGTCTTTCTTTCTCTCTCCCAAACTCCACCAGAAATGAGTCTTTGGGACCCTGCAAGACCTCCTGAGCCAAGAGGCTGCGCTGGCAAAGACTCATTCCTGGCAGAATTTGGGGGAGAGAAAGAAAGACTTCTGCGGCTTCTGCTGCTTGTCTTGCATGAAGCCAAAAGTCTCTCTCTCTCTCCCGAGAATGGAGCTGGAGACGGAATCCTGCGATCCCAAATAAAGAACAAGTGATCAGTAGGAAAACAAGGTGGGGAATTTTCCTGCAGACTTTTTTGGGGGGATTTTCCCAGGGTCTCTGGTCCGCGGGATTTAAAAGGATGAGTTTGGGGGTCCCTGAGGTCCAAAAGGTTGGCGACCCCTGGACTAGTCCAACCCCTCCCCTCCATCCAGTCCAAGTAGGAGACCCTTGTTTGTTCAATCTCTTAAAAAT
The DNA here is from genome assembly GCA_023653725.1 of Bungarus multicinctus. Taxonomy (NCBI): domain Eukaryota; kingdom Metazoa; phylum Chordata; class Lepidosauria; order Squamata; family Elapidae; genus Bungarus; species Bungarus multicinctus. The sequence continues at coordinate 2,764,370 of CM042836.1, forward strand.
CTCAAATTCCCCCATGTTGGCTGGAGAATTCTAGGAGTTGAAGTCCACAAGTCTTAAAAAAGTTGTCACAGGCATCCCTGCTTTAAACCAATTGTTATTGTATCCGCCCATTGTCTTGACTTAAAACTGGGCACAATCCAACATAGAACATTTCTGATTTAGATATACTCCTCGACTTACCAGCAATAGCACTTAAGATTTATATACCGCCCTATATAGCGCTTTACACACTTTCTGAGTGGTTTACAGTCTTAGCGTTTTGTTGGTCATTTGCATTCTTTTTTGAGAGCCGTTGAGACCACTTGGAGGTCTATTTGTGTCCTCGGGGTCACCGGAGCGGTGCAAATGGATGGGGAGCCTTCTTGGATGCAGGATGTTTTCCCTTCATCGATGAAGACAGGCGCAGGCGGCTGGGGATGGGTTTGTGTTGTCTGCATCTCAAACTGAAGTGGCTCCATTCTTCCTCCTACACCATTCGAAGGAGGATGTTCATCCCAAAGTGCATAGCTTAAATATCTGTGGAGATTCTCCGTCATTCAGCTCCTGGTTATCTCAAAGGTGCTTTTTCCATGAGGCAACTGGGCTTCCTTCCTTGAAGACATTTTGCTTCTCATCGAAGTAGCTGCTTCAGTTCTGACTGGATGGTGGAGAAGGGAAGGATTGATATTCCTTGCAGACACAGCTGGTCATCTGCATCCTTTCAGAGGGTCGTTGAGGCCACTTGGAGGTCTCTCTATATCCTCAGGGTCACCTGAGTGATGCTAATGGTTCTGTCATGCCCCTGTTGGAATCTGATTCCCAGGGGGAAGTGGAACAGCCGACAGGGAGTGGAAGTGTGGCTCCAGTGGCTGTGGAGAAGGGCACAATCCGGCTGGGCATTCAGAGAAAGAACCAGGCCCACCCCCTCTTCATCCTAGGGCACGCAGGGAGGAACGGAGAAGGGAGCAAGGTGGCTTACGGGGGAGAAAAGGGCCCTGATTCCCTTCATTAGCTGCAGATGAGAAAACAGGATTTAAAAAGGGTGTTTGTGCACAGCTCATTGCTGGAAGCAAAGCGTGCATTATCTTCGTTTGTCAAGTCTTATCTGGGTTCTGGCGTCCTCCCAACTGTGTGTGTTTCATTATCTTTTGGAAGTCTGCAATTTCTTATCCAGCCCTGTCTTGTTAATTGCTGCAACATGGTTTGTGTTGGTTTTTTATTTATAATTTAGATGTACTTTGGGTTCAAACTGAATTTCTTCCCTGTTGCTGGGAGAGTTTCTTCTCCAGATGATGATAACTGGACATCGGGGGCCAAGTTGGAGGAATTAAAGGGACTTTACCTAATTTTGTGACTTGGTTGCTTTTGTGCCATGTCCCTTGGGATCAGTCGTCAGAGGTTCCTCTTGCCTCCCATTTTTTTCCTCTGGAAAACCATTCCTCCTCCCACACTATTCCAAGGACTTTCATCCCAAATTGTACAGCTAAAAGTCTGCAGAGATTCTCCGTCATCCAGATCCTGGTTGTCTCAAAGGGGCTTTTTTCACCAGGAGGCAAGTGGGCCTTCCTTGTTTTTTTTCTTTCTTTTGAAGACATTTCGCTTCTCAGCCAAGAAGCTTCTTCGGCTCTTACACTGTAGTTGGGACAACTATGACTCGGATAATCATTGAGAACCTCCATAAACCTTCAGCGTTTCCAGCAGGAGTCAGAGCTGGTCTTACCTTTCCCAAGAGTTGCTCAATTTCCACAGCCATCGCTTCAAACATGCGGTCTTGGCTGGATCCGTTCAGAAGAGGAGTTGTGTCCGAGCTGAGCAAGGAACAATGCATAGGTAGTGTTAAATTTAACATGTGGCAGGAAATCTTCATTCACATTTATTACAATTTTATCCCACCTTTATTACCTTATAAGAAATTCAAGGCAGCGAACATATGTAATACTCTGCCTCCCCTTATTTTAACCACAAAAACCCTGTGAGGTAGGTTCGACTGAAAGAGAGATGGGTCCAAAGCCACCTAGATGGCTTTCATGCCTAAGGTGGGACTAGAACTCACTATCTCCTAGTGATTGGTCCAAAGCCACCTAGCTGGCTTTCATGCCTAAGGTGGGACTAGAACTCATCATCTCCTAGTGATTGGTCCAAAGCCACCTAGCTGGCTTTCATGCCTAAGGTGGAACTAGAACTCATCATCTCCTAGTGATTGGTCCAAAGCCACCTAGCTGGCTTTCATGCCTAAGGCGGGACTAGAACTCATCATCTCCTAGTGATTGGTCCAAAGCCACCTAGATGGCTTTCATGCCTAAGGTGGGACTAGAACTCACTATCTCCTAGTGATTGGTCCAAAGCCACCTAGCTGGCTTTCATGCCTAAGGTGGGACTAGAACTCACTATCTCCTAGTGATTGGTCCAAAGCCACCTAGCTGGCTTTCATGCCTAAGGTGGGACTAGAACTCATCATCTCCTAGTGACTGGTCCAAAGTCACCCAGCTGGCTTTCATGCCTAAGGCGGGACTATTATTATTATTATTTATTTGATTTATATACCGCCCCCTCTCCCCGAAGGGACTCGGGGCGGTGAACAGCCAATAAAAACACATATAACAAGGTACAAAATATGAGACAACATAAAATATTAAAATTTAAAAACTGAAATATAATATGGCTCTAATAAAATATAAACAAGTATTAAAAAGATTAAAACCCGATTAAAATTTAAAAACCCCTAGGCCAGTCCGGCCTGCCGAAATAAATGCGTTTTGAGCAACCGACGGAAGGCCATGAGATCGGGGACTAGAACTCATCATCTCCTAGTGATTGGTCCAAAGCCACCTAGCTGGCTTTCATGCCTAAGGCGGGACCAGAATTCATCATCTCCTAGTGATTGGTTCAAAGTCACCCAGCTGACTTTCATGCCTAAGGCGGGACTAGAACTCACCGTCTCCTAGTGATTGGTCCAAAGTCACCCAGCTGGCTATCATGCCTAAGGCGGGACTAGAACTCACCGTCTCCTAGTGATTGATCCAAAATCACCCAGCTGGCTTTCAAGCCTAAGGCGGGACTAGAACTCACCGTCTCCTGATGATTGGTCCAAAGTCACCCAGCTGGCTTTCCTGCCTATGGCGGGACTAGAACTCCCTGTCTCCTGGTGATTGATCCAAAGTCACCCAGCTGGCTATCATGCCTAAGGCGGACTAGAACTCACCGTCTCCTAGTGATTGGTCCAAAGTCACCTATCTTAGGGGTTGCCAACCTTTTGGACCTCAGGGACCACCAAACTCATAATTTTAGATCCCAGGGACCACTAATTGGTTCTGTGGGCGTGGCTTAATTTGTGGGTGTGGCTTGGTGGTCATGTGACTGGAAGGGCATGGCTTGTATGTAAATATTATAAATATTTATATAAATATTGAATTTTTTATAAAAAAGAGCAACTTTTATCCAAAAGCAGGCAAAGCAGGCAGGCAGATTGAGTTGCTCACAGAATCACAGATACATTCAAAAATCTATCTATCTACCATCGGCTAGCTCAGTCTGTCACATAAAATTTGCTTGTAAGTAAACTCATAAAATTTGCTAGCAAGCAAACTCACAAAATTAGCTCACAACACACCATGTATATAAATACTGAATTTTTTTATAAAAAAAGAGCAACTTTTACCCAAAACCAGGCAAAGCAGGCATACTGAGTTACTCACAGAATCATTCAGTGATCTATCTATCTGCCATCGGCTAGCTCAGTCTCTCAAATTTGCTTGCCTGTGAGTCTGCACTGAATTTGCTTGCAAGTCCTAAGGGAAGTTCGGCTGTGCTTAGCTAGAAAGCAAGAAATCCAACCATTTCCTGCTTCCTAGTTAAATCTAAATCTCCCGGCACAGCAGAACAGATGATGGTCAGAAAAAGGAAAAATAGCAACTTAGCAGACAAGTTTGCCAGGTAAGGAGTGAATGGGCAGGGAGGGTTCCCGCAGGCCATGTGGGCTGAGCAACCTTGTGTTTCTGCACAGCCTGGATTAATTGCTTTGTGGGGGTGCTCTGGGGGTGAGATTTCTCTGCGGCCCACTAAAATTTTCTCATGACCCACCAGTGGGCCACGGCCATCGGTTGGCAACCGCTAACCTAGCTGGCTTTCATACCTAAGGTGGCACTAGAACTCACCGTCTCCTAGTGATTGGTCCAAAGTCACCTAGCTGACTTTCATGGCTAATGCAGAACTAGAACTCACTGTCTCCTAATGATTGATCCAAAGTCACCTGGCTAGCTTTCATGCATCAGGCAGACTAGAATTCCTTGTCTCCTGGTAACTGGCCAAAGGCACCCAGATAGCTTTCATGTCTAAGATAGGACTAGAACTCACTGCCTCCTGCTTTCTAGATGGGTACCTTAACCGCTACACCAAACTGGCTCTCATTTCATTTTTAACTCATTTCAAGTATTCAAACTGGCTGGAGGTCCAAGCCACCTCAATACAGGTCTTCCTCGACTTACAACAGTTCATTTAGTGACCATTCAAAGTTACACAACAGCACTGAAAAAAGTGACTGATGGCCGTTTTTCACAGTTACGACCTTTGCCAGCATCCCCATGAAAATCAAAATTCAGATGCTTGGCAACTGGTTCACACTTACGACCACTGTGGTGTCCCAAGGTCATTTTGCAATCAATTTGACCAGCAAAGTCACCAGGGAAGCCAGATTCACTTAACAACCCCATTACTGACTTATTAACTGCAGTGACTCACTTAACAACGGCGGCAAGAAAGGGAGTAAAATGGAGCAAAACTCACTTAACTGATGTCTCCCTTAACAACAGAAATTTTGGGCTTGGTTGCGGTCGCAAGTCGAAGATTACCTTTCCAATATTTTGCAAAAATTTAACACATTTAAATACGTAAAAACAGCTGTGCATAGGCTGCAAATGTAGGCCTGGACTGAGGAAAGGAAAGGCCTTACTTGCTCCTCCAGGCTACCTATTCAGATGTTCTAATTTTCCAAGTGAGACTCCCTTATTCCTGCAAATTTAAAAATTTCAAATGTCCAGAAGTGCAAAATGAAAATAAATGGAGGAAGCGGGTTGTTGGGCATGGGAAAAAAACAAAACTGACCATTGCAATGAAAAATCGAATGAAATAGCAGCGTGATAGTACCTATACCTGTCGCGTCTTCCATCGCGAGAGCTGCCATGGCTGTAGCTGGTGCACAATTTACTGAAGGAGACCAGCTTGAGGTCCAGTTCGTTTTCCAGCTGTCGGGCCTGTTTCCTTAGATCTGTCAAAGAAGAGCAAGAAGAAAAATGGATGCTTCGCTGCTTTCTTCCAATCCTGCAAATTCACCAACAAGCTGCTTGAAACAACATTTGGAGATTCTAAAATAGGGGTATCCGACTTAGCCTGTGGACTTCAACTCCCAGAATTCCCCAGCCAGCCAAGTTTACATTACAAGAAATCAGAGTATCTAAGAAAGGAAAGCAATCCAGATCTAAAGTGTTGGAAGAGTCCGACTTGTTTATATATATATATACCAGAAATCTTTGCAAACTGGCAGCAATCAGGAAAATTCTTCTATTTGCATATTTCTGGAGTTCATTTTGTGTAACTGAGGACATCTTCTAAAGATATACATGTGCATTCTGTAATGTTGGATCAACACAGTGTTTATCAACCTTGGCAACTATAAGGCAGGTGGATTTTATTTTCCCAGAATCCCCCAGCCAGCATGCATGAAGAGGGGTGGGCTTCCAGAATCCCCTAACTAACATGCTTTAAGAAGATGGACTTCCACTCTCAGAATTCCCCAGCCAGCTTGGTTTAAGAGGGGTGGGATTCAATGCCCAAATCCCCTAGCCTGCATTCAAAATGGGTGGGCTTCTACTCCCAGAATTCCCCAGCCAGTGTACTTTAATATGGTGGACTTCCACTCCCAGAATCCCCCAGCCAGCTTGGTTTAAGAGGGGTGGACTTCAATGCCCAGAATCCCCCAGCCTGCATACAAAATGTGTAGGCTTCTACTCCCAGAAACTCCCAGAATTCCCCAGTAAGCATGCTTTCAGATGCATGGGCGTTGATGACTGGGGAACCGTCGGGAGTTGAAGTCCACATATTATAAAACTGCCAAGGTTGAGAAACACTTCGGTGTTAAAAGTCAACCTCGCACTTCGCCCCCTACAAAAGAATCTCTTGTGGGATCCATCTTTTGAGGAAGGAGAGAAGTTTTTGCCTCGATCAGATCGTTCCCCTAGGTTTCCTCGCCCTGACTCGATTCCTTGTGGAAATCTTCATTTTCCAGAGGCTCTCTCTCTCTTTCTCTCTCTCTCTCTCTCTCCTGCTCCCGAGCATGAGCATGGTTCATCCTTCAATTCTTGCAGGACAAGTTTCCCCAGGCTGCCTCTTGCAAGCTGAAAAATAGAGCCTCCCTATCCAGGAGCAGTCTCTCTCAGAGCTCCCAGTTGTTGTTGTTTTCCCTCTCTTAAAGTGGGAGCTGACGCCGTCGATCCCTCGGGCAGCCGCCCAACTTCGGCCAGGCACTTCTGGAGAACCCCCCCCACTCCCCACTTCCCAGCCCAAAGACACACACCCCTCTTCCCCACCCCCAAAAGAGCCCAGATATTTGCCCTGCAACGACCCTCCTGTCTCCCTCGGAAATTGTGGGGAGCGCCATCACTTGACATTTTCAAGAAGAGATGTATCTGAAATGGTGTAGGGTCTCCTGCTTGGGCAGGGGGTTGGACTAGATGACCTACAAGGTCCCTTCCCACTCTGTTAATCTATATGCAGTGGGAAAGAAGTTGCCTTCGGAAGTTGTGGGAGCTTCACCTCTGGAGGCTTTCAAGAAGAGACTGGAGAAATGGTGTAGGGTGTTCGACTAGATGACCTCCAAGGTCCCTTCCAACTCTGATTATCTGTTTATCTACCTTTGACATTCCTCTCCCAGAGGATTTAGGGTTGGTGGGGTGGCTTTTTCAACCGCTCCACCCCCACCCCCCATTCCCCGGCTTCTGGCCTCAGCCAGACGCTCTCGAGAGGCACCCCCCGGCCTGAATTCCATCATCCTCAATCCGCAGAGGGATAACATAACCCATCTCCTTCCGGGATTGTGTGTTATTAATATATATGTATATATATATATATAGGGGAGGGGGATGGATGTCATTCTCTTTTCCCTGGTGCCTCGGGGATCGGCTGAATTGCCTCCCTCCGCACCGCCAAACGTGGGCACTGCTGGGTTGGGGATGATGGGAGTTGTAGTCCAGCCCAACCCTGCGCTTAGGGCGGGGCTGGACGGTCGGCTTCCAGCTCTGGGGAGGGGGGGCGTCAAAGCAGACGCCCCTTCCCCTGGAGGGTGGCCCCCCTCCCCGCCGCGTCCCCCACTCACCCTCCCAGTAGTTGCTGCTCCCCGCCGCCGCCGCCGCCATTTTTATTGACCAACGTCAGCCCTCCCCAACGCAAGCCGGCAGTGCGCTCGGCCATAGAGCGACCAGGGCAGAGCGCCCCCCCGCCCTCGCTTCCGATCATCGAGGGGCCGTCCGCGAGGAGGGAGGAGGCGAGAACCATCGAAAAGGAGGAAGCGAGGCGCAGAACGCCTTCCTAAGTCTCCGCCCTGCCCCCTTTCGGCTGTGGCCGGAAAAGTCCTCCGGGATCGGTTTCGGGTTTTTTTTTTTGCTTTGTGATGAATAATCCTAAGGAAGTCCGCGGGGCGGAGACGTCGCTTAACCCGTGTCTGCCCTTACACGTGTGCATGGAGATGTATTCGCGTATCCTTGCTTAATGCAAGGGAAGGGCATGGAGACAGGCGTCTTTTGCTGGGTTCTTTGGTCTTGATTGTTATTCTCATCACCATTTAATACAGAGGTCTTCAAGCTTGCAACTTTGAGACTTGTGGACTTCAACTCCCAAAATTCCTCAGCCATGCTGTGCCTGGGGAATTCTGGGAGTTGAAGTCCACAAGTCTCAAAGTTGCCAAGTTTGGAGATCCCTGATTCAATAGCTGAGATGATGAAACAGATTCTTTTTCCGTGTTGTAAAATGAAATGGGTGGGTGGGTTTGCTATGTTGTTGGATGAACCATCGGGCCCTGGGGCAGAGGGTCTTAACTGGGAAAAGGTATTCATTAATTCATGCATTTATTATCTCACTATTTGTAATTTTTTTAAATACCATCGTTTTATTGTAAGATGCTCAGAGTAGCAGGAACGTGAGGTGGTGAATAAATTTAATAAAAAAGAAAGAAGAAAGAATTACACAAGTAAGATGGATGGACAGATGGATGGATATAAAATCAGATAAATAGATGATTGGATGGGATAGTATAGAGTAGAGTAGAGTGGAGTGGAGTGGAGTGGAATAGAGTAGAGTAGAATAGAATAGAATAGAATAGAATAGAATAGAATAGAATAGAATAGAATAGAATAGAATAGAATTCTTTATTGACCAAGTGTGATTCAACACACAAGGAATTTGTCTTGGTGCCAATGCTCTCTGTATACATAAAAAGAAATGATACATTCGTCAAGTCAAGAACCATCAGGTACAACACTTAATGATAGTCATAGGGTAGAATAAGCAACCAATCATACTAGGAAACAGTCAATATAAATTGTAAGGATACAAGCGACAAAGTTACGGTCATACAGTCACAAGTGGGAGGGATGGGTGATAAGGAATGATGAGAAGATTAATAGTAATAGTAGTGCAGAATAGGAAGAGAGAAGGTAGGTGGATGGGTATGTAGGTAAGCAGATCAGAGGGATGGATGGATGGATGGATGGATGGATGGATGGATGGATGGATGGATGGATAGACGGATAGATAGATAGATAGATAGATAGATAGATAGATAGATAGATAGATAGATAGATAGATAGATAGATAGATAGGTAGATAGATAGATAGATAGATAGACAGACAGACAGACAGACAGACAGATAGGATAGAAATAATTAGGTAGACGATAGATAGGTAGGTTAGATGGATGGATGGATGGATATAGATAATAGGAAGGTAGGTAGATAGGCAGATACTGATACAGACAGGCAGAGATAATAGGTAGGTAGATTGGAGGTAAATTTATACAGAGATAGATAGAAGTTGGTAGGTAGGTAGGTAGATAGATAGATGATAGATACCGATACAGAGATACACAGACAGATAGACAGACATAGACAAATAATATAGATGAATATAATAAATAGATAGGAATATCTAGACAGAGGTAGGTAGGTAAATAGATCAACGACAGGATGGATGGATAGCTAGATAGGTAGATCAGATAGGGCAGATAGATGATGGATGGTTTTTAACACTGTAAGCTGCCCAGAATCACCTCCTGGCGAGATGCGCGGCAAGCAAATGAGTATGTAAACAATTCTTATGTGCAACGCCTGCGGTCCCTCCTCCTCAAGCCCGTTTCCTGTGATTTAAGAGGTTGACTTCCACTCCCCCACTGGGACATGTATCCCAGGAGATTTAATAGAAGCCTTAAGGAGTGCGAGGTGCTGTGGTTGTATGTTTGTACAAGGGAAGACTCAACCGCTGGGATTACCTCCCTTGGCAACCAGCATCAGGGAATAGATTGAGCCAAGATGTGGTGTTTTCCACCTTGGTTGACTTTAGGAAGAAGATAACCTCATAATTTACTTCATTGGCGCCGGCCAATTAATTTAAAGAGAGAACAACCATGGTGGGGAAGAGGCAGTTTTGAGCTTGGTTGCTTTCTTACAGAGGTGTCATTACCCAACTAGGTAACATCATCAGGAGAGGAGGAGGGGGAGGAGGACTGAGGGGTCCTTGGTGCTCTCTGAACTGGGTGGTTTTCTTGTAGATGTTTCATGACCCAAATAGGCAACATTATCAGAAGTAGAAGGGAGAAGGAGGAGGACTGAAGGTCTTTGGTGCTCTTTTGAGCTTGGTGGTTTTCTTGTCGCTTGTATCTTTACGATTTATATGTTTCCTAGTATGATTTGATGGCTTATTGTACCCTATGACTATTATTAAGTGTTGTACCTGATGATTCTTGAAACTTGATGAATGTCTCTTTTATGTGCACTGAGAGCATTTGCACCAAAGACAAATTCCTTGTGTGTCCAACCATATTTGGCCTGTAAAGAATTCTACTCTATTCCTATACTATTCTAATTTCTATTCTATTCTTTATTCTATTCTATTCTTAATTTTATTTCTATTCTATTCTTAATTCTATTCTTTATTTCTATTCTTTTCTATATCATTGTACCCTATGACTATTATTAAGTTTTGCACCTGATGATTCTTTACTCTTGACGAAAGTATCTTTTTTTTCATGTACACTGAGAGCATTTGCACCAAAGACAAATTCCTTGTGTGTCCAATCACCCTTGGCCAATAAAGATTTCCATTCTATATTTCTATTCCTATTCCATTCCATTCTAATTTCTGTTTTATTCTAATTTCTATTCTATTCTATTATTTCTATTCTATTCTATTCTCTATCCTGGTCCATCCCATCCCATTCTATTTAAATTCTACTCCTATATCCTTCTATTCTATTCTATTGTACCCTATAACTCTCATTAAGTGTTGTCCCTGATGATTGACTCCTGATGAATGTCTCTTTTCTTTTATGTCCACTGAGAGCATTTGCACTAAAGACAAATTCCTTGTGTGTCCAATCACACTTGTCCCAATAAAGAATTCTATTCTTATTCCTATTCTATTCTATTATTTCTATTCTATTCTATTATTTCTATTCTATTCTATTCTCTATCCTATTCTATCCATATCCCATTCCATCCCATCCCATTCTATTTAAATTTATTTATTTATTTATCGTATTTTTATACCGCTCCCTATCCCAAAAAGGGACTCGGGGCGGTGTACAGACTAAACATATAGAAGATATATTCTAAAATTCTATTCTTATATCCTTCTATTCAATTCTGTTGTACCCTATGACTATCATTAAGTGTTGCACCTGATGATTCTTGACTCTTGACGAAGGTATCTTTTCTTTTATGTGCACTGAGAGCATTTGCACCAAAGACAAATTCCTTGTGTGTCCAATCACACTTGGCCAATAAAGAATAAAAAAAAGAAAAAGAAAGAATTGTAGATGTTTCATGACCCAACTGGGGAACATCATCAGGAGGAACAGGTGGAGGAGGACGACGACTACTGAGGGGTCCTTGGTGCTCTCTGAAGCTTGGTGCTTTTCTTGTAGATGTTTCATAATCCAACTAGGGAACACCATCAGAAGTAGAAGGGAGGAGGAGGAGGAGGATTGGAGGTCCTTGGTGCTCTCTGAGCTTGGTGGTTTTCTTGCAGACATTGTCAGCGTTCCGAGTAACGTACCCATTGAAAGCCGAACTCCGAGGCGAGCAGATTCCTCAAAGAACATGTTTATTGAGCGCATCATTTCGGCACAACTAGTGGAAGACAACTCTGAAAGTTTTCCTGGGTTTGTCGCATAACTAAAAGAACAATTGTTTCCCACCGCCCCCCAAAAGTCACAGGTGACATTGTCCAATTAAGGTGTTTGGTGGGTTCCTTTGGTCATTCCTCTTCTGCTCCAACTGCCACCTGGAGGGGATGACCTTGGTTCCCAGGAGAAAGCTTTCTGTTGTGACTACCAGCCAGGCTATCTACTATCGACCAGATAGTTGTTTTCAAATAACCAAAGGACTTTTTGTAGCGAGAATTGCTCACAAAGAATAGATGCTAGTCACCGATCCGTAACTGGGGCTGCTCCTCCACTGGACTCTTGCACTAGGCAGGGTGTAGGACTGGTTGATCTCTAAAGACCCTTATATTCTTTGAAAGGAAACCACCTTTTTTTCTAAGCTCAAAGCTAAGGTTTCCCAACCTGAGCAGCTTTAAGATGGGTGGACTTCAACTCCCAGAATTCCCCAGCCTGCCCTGCCCAAGGTCAACCCTTTTTAGATTGGGTAACCTGGGAGTTGTAGTCTCAATACATAAAACATTAAAAGGCTAATGGGGATTTAAAAATTACTGGTAGTCCTCCACTTATAGGTTCATTTAACAACTGCTCAAAGTGACAATGGCACTGAAAAATGCGACTTAGGACCATTTTTCACAATTATGACCATTACAGCTTCCCCCATCGTCATAGGATCAAAATTCAGATGCTTGGCAAGTGGTTCGTATTTATGACCATTCCCGAGGTCACCTTTTGCAACCTTCTGACCAGCAAAGTTAAGAGGGAAGCCAGGTTCACTTAACAACTGGGCGATTAACTGATCGACTGCCGCGATTCACTTAACAACTGTGGCAGGAAAGGACGCAAAATGGGGCAAAACTCACTTACACATCCCACTTAACAGAAATTTTGGGCTCTGCTGTGATCATAAGTTGAGGACTATGTCAACTCATAAAATATTTCTCTGGTCTTTTTAGAGTTGCCAATAGAAAGGGAGGGGGGAGCAGTATGGCAGCTTGGAAACCGAAAGCGCATTCCATAAATAGTTTTCCAAAGATAGCAACTAGGTGACTGAAGTTTCTGCCCCGCAAAATTCTAACTGGAGAACATGATTGATGACTCTGGGCTATAGAGGTGTCCCATTGGGGAATATGAATTATGATACACCGGGGGGGGGGGGTGTATAGGGGAAAACCAGGGTCAAGGGCGACAATGAATGATGGGTCTCAGAGTCGGCTACACCCAGGCAGTGCTGGTCATGTTCACTCCCAATAAATCCTTTTGGAGTTTTGGAAGTTTGGCTCGAGACTCAGGATTTAAATGTGATTTAAGTGCTGGAATCCTGACAGACTGCCTGTATTCTGCATGACTGACCAGCACACGAACCTTTTATTGGTCAAGCTATTCTCCAAAGCCCCTTCCAATGGATGGAAACTGATCAAGGAGAGAAGCAACCTGAAACTAAGGAGAAATTTCCCGACAGTTAGAACAATTAACCAGTGGAACAGCTGGCCATTTGTGAATTCTCAAAACACGGGAAGTTTTTAAGAAGAGATTGGACAACCATCTGTCCGAAGTGGTGTAGGACAAGAGGTGGCACGCAGAGCCCTTTGTGGGCAGGCAAGCTGTTGCCCCCAGCTTGGCTCCGCCGGCCAGCTGGTCTTTGGGTCTCTGCCACACGTGCAAGGTGCATGCACGGGGGCGCATGTACATACATGGGAGACATGCACACATTTTGGGGGGGATGCAAGTGTACTCTTTGGGCACTCGGTGCCGAAAAAATTAGCCATCACTGGTTTAGGGTTTCCTGCCTAATCAGGGGTTGGACTAGAAGACCTCCAAGGTCCCTTCCCATTCTGTTTATTCTATTCTAGTCTGTTCTGTTTTGTTCTATATTGTATTCTATATTTTATTCTATTCTATATTCTATACTTTATTGTATTCTGGTCTGTTCTAGTCTGGATTCTATTCTCTATTCTAGTCTATTATTTCAAATTCTGTTCTATTCTAATCGTCTAGTCTATTCCATTCCACTTCATATCTTTCTGATACTATACTATACTATTATACTACCGGTATTACTATACTATTACTATTATTATACTATTGTTACTATACTATACAATTACTACACTGTTACTATTATACTGTTACTATACTATTACTATACTATACTGTTACTATTACTATACTATTACTATAAATATACTATTACTATACTATACTCTAGTCTAGTCTAGTCTTTCCTTGCTGCTTCCTCGCTGGATGCTGCCTCTGCATTGTGAAGCTCAACAAAAATATTTGTGTTTTTCATTTTTTTCTAACTGTTCCACTTCCTAGCAATTATGTTCCTTCTCTAGTTAGCTAATCGCCCGATCGGTTTCATGCAATATCATCGACCTCCCTTCCTTCGAGAACTTTGCAGTGAGCCTTTTGCTCCTGTTAGCTGCGTGACTAGCTTCCCATCCTCACTGGTTGACTTTGGGCATGCAGGAAATAAGCCTCATTTCCCCCCACATGTACGTTTTTACTGATATGATTGCACAAATGTCGATTCGAGCATGATCACTCACGCCGGCACCATTTCCTGGGGTGCTAGATAGAAGAGGGGAACCTGGATGTAGGAACCACTTTTTTTAAAAAAAAAAGTATTTAGCATTGAATACTTTAGCCTTAGTTAAGGCCACACCTGGGATATTCTGCATCCAGTTTTGATCACCATGTTACAGAAAAGACACTGAGACTTTGAAAAAAGTACAGAGAAGAGCAAGATGATTAAAAGGCCTGGAGACTAAAATATAGAAGATAGCAACACCACCTCCTCTACGGATTTCACGATCCGATCGGTAAACATGACAGTCTCTTACTGTGGTAATGGAGTCAGGGAGAGATGCATCAATTGAGTCATGTTTCACAGACAAATATGATGTCGAATTTAGCTGTATTTAGTAAGAGGAGAAATTCAGGTATTTTATTCACAAAGCTTCTTGCATTGAGTAGCTTGCATTTAAGGCCAGTTGTGGTTGGAATTGAGGTAGTGAGGGGCATGCATGTCTAGTTTTGAGTGGTGTTGGATTGGATGGAGTGGGGTTGGGAGCGGCGTTATATGAAGAACGGCTGCAGGATTTGAGTTTGGTCAGTCTAGAGAAAAGAAGGACTAGGGGGATAAAATAGCAGTATGCCAACATTTGAGGGACTGCCACAAAGAGTTGGGGGGCAGCCTATTTTCCAAGGCACCAGAAGGCAGTCGTAGTAGTAATGGATGGAAACTAACTAAGGAGAGAAGCAACCTGGAATTCAGGAGAAACTTCCTAACAGTGAGGACAATTAACCAGGGGAACAGCTGGCCACCAGAAGTTGTGGAGGCTCCATTACTGGGAGGTTTTTAAGGAGATATTGGACAGCCATTTGTCTGGAGAGGTATAGAGATTCCTGTTTGTAACTTTGGACGGTCACTAAATGAACTGTTGTAAGTCGGGGACTGCCTGCACCTGTAGAACGTATTAGTTGCATTTATCTGAGATGACAATAGATAGTCCTCGACTTATAACAGTTCTTTTAGCGACTGTTCAAATTTGCAAGGTTCCTGACAAAAGAGGCTTATGCCCGTTTTTTACACTTACGACTGATGCAGCATCCTCGTGGCCACGTGATCAAAATTCGGACACTTGGCAACTGGTTCACACTTATAACGGTCTCACTGTCTCCCGGGACCACGCAATCCCCTTTTGCGTCCATGGGGAAGCCGGATTCACTTAATGGCCGTGTGACTCACTTAAGAACTGCAGTGATTCACTGAACATCTAAACGGGGCAAAACTCACTTAGCAAACTGAAATTCTGGGCTCAGTTGTGGTCGTAAACCGAGGAGCATTTGTACAGATATTCCAGACCGTGTCTCTCATGATGGCAGAGAAAGATTTTGATGTCTCTCTCTGGGGGGCACTTTCAGACAAAAAACCGAAATGGTTAAGAAGCCAGACAGAAATTATTACTATATACATCCCAGGGCAATGATGGTGAACCTTTTCGTTGTGATGTGCCGAAATCACGCGTGTGCCGGCACCCACAAGCCAATGCGCCCCCCCTGTGCATGCGTGCACAACTTCCCCCACCCCCTTACTTGCTTTGCGCATGCGCGCGCCTCCCAGCTGATGTTTGGCCCGTTTGAGGCCGTTTTTGCCCTCCCGGAGGCTCAAGGGGAGCCTCTGCAGCCTCAGGAGGCCGAAAAACGGGCCTTCCGGAAATACCGGAAGTGCCAAAACGGGCCCGTTTTCAGCCTCCCGAGGCTCCCCTTGAGCTTCCGGGAGAGTAAAAATGGCCTCCCCCGGGCTCCAGAGGCCCTCCGGAGGCTGAAAACAGGTACTTCTGGTATTTCCGGAAGGCCCATTTTTCAGCCTCCCGAGGCTGCAGAGGCTCCCCTTGAGCCTCCGGGAGGGCGAAAACGGCCTCAAATGGGCCGAAAATCAGTTGGGAGCCATGCGCATGCGCAGTGCAGGTAAGTCTAGCTGAGGCTCACGTGCCGGCACAAATCGCTCTGCGTGCCACCTGTGCCACCGGTTCCCCATCACGGTCCTAGGGGATGTAACCGATGAAGCCAATAAAGCAGAGAAAGGAAAGGAACCATATAAAGGAGTTTTATACATATTAGAGCTTAGCATACACTTTTTTTTTTAATCAAATACATTTGCAGAAGTCTTTGTTTGATGTACAGACGTTCCAGTTGTCAAGTGACGCTGGTTTTGCATTCCTAAGTCAAGCCCTTCCTTTCAACCCCTACTTCTGAAGGCACAGGACACGAATCCCCTCCCCACACCCCAAATCAAAGTGGCAAACCCACGCAGGCAGCTGCCCATTTATTCTTCTCCGCCACGGGACTCAGTATTATACAAAAAGGCAGGCAGCTACCCTGTTTCATTTATAGACATGACTGGCTTCCGAGTTTTGCTTCTATCGAGATTTGAACAAGATGACGAAAGGAGACCTGTGGCTGGCGCTCAACACACCAGTTATTGCTGGCACGTTTAATCCAGACATTTATGAACTGCCTTTCTTTTTAAATTCTGGACAGGGCTATGAAGAGGGTGAAGTACATTCCAATATAAATTAAAGGAACCTATCCCCAGACCCCAGCTAGGGATTTGGAGTCAGTTAACCATCCAACTTCATTTCAAAGAAAGCTCTGGCGGGTAATTGGGCCAGAAGCAGCAAAGTTGAATTAAAGCAGAAACACAACCGGGATAGCATCGCTTGAACCTTAAGACAATCTACTGGCATGGATATAGTAAGATAATTAATAATGCTAATAGACTGAGGCACTTGGTTTTTTTTTAGTACTGCATACTTTCTAGCGGATGGGAGGAGCTAAAATGTACTGCATCCAGAATCAACGGCTAAAGGATAAAATTAATACATTTAACTTGATGGTTTTAAAGGTTATTCCTACAATTTGTTCTACTTCCTGGTACGTTCAACAATGTAGCCTAAACGTTTAGTGTCCTGATAAGCTAACATGTATTATCTGTCGATGAACTTCCTGGGAATGACAGCCAGAATCCAACATTATTAATAATGCCCCAGTTTTAAAGTGGGTTTGACGTTTAAAACTATTTTGAGAAATCTTTATTAGTACAACCAAGCCTCTGGAGATAAGCCATCAAAATAAGTCATTGTTCCCATTTCTGGCAAGTTTTGAGAAACCAGAAATTTTTTTGAGGAGTCTGAGGTTAAACTTTGGGGTATAACGAGAACCAAAATGGATTCCCTAATAAATCCAGTTCTTTGGAGATACTGAAGATAATGTTTTCAACTATATTCTAATCCAACACCTTTATCAAGGAATGGTGGAATTTAACTCCCCGAGGCATAAACAGCAAAATGATCTTGTTTAAAGATGGTTTTCTAGTCCAAGACTAGTACTTAATCAGCTGTACAACAGCTTCTCGCTTTTCTCAAACATTTAAAGCCTCTCTTTTAAACATTTCACACCAAAGTGCTACAAGAATAAAAGGCTAACTTTTATACACCCATATAAAGTGAGGAACAAGTAACCACTGTACCTACCGCCTTCTTTCCTGAACAGACCCACAACAGTTCAAAAAAGAAGAATCTGAGAACGGCATAATTCCACACAAAATTCAGCAGAGACTGCCATTAAGAGACTTCATGTTGAAAAGGGAAGAACAAGGCATTTCACTGAAAAAGCGACCGGATGCTTTCAAAGCAGAAAATGTTCTTATGAAAAGTTATTTTCTAGACTGGCAAGCCCCCCCGTGGAACAAACCAGTTCCTGGATGCGTCCGCAGGCTCCAGAAATAAATTACAAAACAACATTTGGCACCAAGCTGAAATTTCAATCTCCAATTAGTACTAGGCTTATCGGGAGTTATTCTCTCTCTGTATAGAAATGCACCTCCTGCTATTCTATATTCCCAAAGAAAACCAGCAGAAATGCTGCAGCAGGGTAATTAAAGTAAGCGGTGTGTGTTTTAAAAACAACAACAGATGCAGCCTCAACGGGAAAGGGAGATCTTCCCGTATCTCAACACATATTTTCAAGACGGCATATCTGCCCAGAAGGCCTGACCTGAAGTCATTCTCAGCAGAAGGAATTTTACTCTCCATAATTAAGAGGATTAAATTTGTGGGGTTTTTTTAACGCTTTCACAACCAACTCTGAAAACTGTTCCAGGCAGACAGGCAGGCAGGCAGGCAAGGAAGGCAAGAAAGTAAGTTCCAACTGCCCATAAGCTGCAGTGGACAAACCTTGTGTATTTTTCCCACCAAGTAGCATTTAAAAGGATTTAAAGAGAAACTTTTCAAAAGTATCAGAAAAAGCCAGCTGCTTTTCCGTGGCAGCTTCCGTGACCAGAGTGTCCGTTTTACCCTAGCTAAATTGCCTGAAGGGATCCACTTCTGATTCCAAATAGAAGAGCAGCTAGCCAGCTGTCCAGTGCAGTCTGGCCTTCTTGTGCATAAAGCAGAAACTGGCCTGGAACCAAGAACTGAGGTTTGGAAGGTGGAAGGCGTTCTGCGTCCGCTGGCTGCTCAGGTTAGCGAAACTTGTCTCGGCAGGGGAACTCCCCGCCACGGGAAAGATCAGTGTTTGCTGGAGTAAACTGTTTCCTCCTCGGTGTCTGTTTCATCCTGGAATTCGTGGCTCAGGAGCGACTTCTTGGAGCCGGTGGACATCATGCGGATCTCGTCCTCGTAATCGTCGTGGTGCTGCCGTAGGCGGTGGAAGCCATCTTTGTGCTGGTTGGAGTTGATGGAACACACACACCAGATGATGCAGGCTGTGAGGATCACGGCTGACATGGTTGCACCTGAGTGGAGGTAAAGGGATGACAAAATGCAGAGGCCATCGTTAGGATTCAGGCCATGCGCACAAGGTTAAACATGCTTGCCTGTAATTATCTCAGCTGAGATCAAAAAAAGGCACTGAATTCTGAAGAGGACAGTAATCTTCTCTTTTAAAGACCCCTCACATCTATCAATACATGTGAAAGACCAGCTCAGCAACCCGGTGTAGAATTTGCATTTTAGAGCTGTGGGGGTGCAGTGGTTAGAATACAGTACTGCAGGCTGCCAGCAGTTCGGCAGTTCGAATCTCACCAGACTCAAGCCTTCCATCCTTCCGAGGTCAGTAAAATGAGGACCCAGAGTGTTGGGGGCAAGAGGCTGACTCTGTAAGCCACTTAAGAGAGGGCTGTGAAGCGATATATAAGTCTAAGTCCTATTGTTGTGAAGGAAAGAAGGAAGGAAGGGAAGGAGGGGAGGGAGAGAGAGAGAGAGAGACAGGAAAAGGAAGGAAGGAAGGCGTGGTGGGCACAGTGGTTAGAAGGCAGTAATGCAGGTTAATTTACTGCCCACTGCCAGGAGTTCAAATCTCACCAGGCTCAAGGTTGACTCAGCCTTCCATCCTTCCGAGGTGGGTAAAATGAGGGCCCAGATTGTTGGGGGCAAGATGGCTGACTCTGTAAGCTGCTTAGAGGGGGCTATAAGGCACTGTGAAGCGGTATATAAGTGCTATTGCTATTATTGTGATATGATATGGAAGGAGCGTTTTATGAGCTTTGGTGATGCAGTGGACTCTGCCCACAGTCAGGAGTTTGATCCTGACCACCTCAAGATTGAGTTAGCTTTCCATCCTTCCAAGGTCAGCCAAATGAAGACCCAGATTGTTGAGAGCAAGATGCTAACTCTGTAAATTGCCCAGAGAGTGCTGTAAAGCACTGTGGAGCTGTATATAAGTCTTAAGTGCTATTGCTATTATAAGTGTGCATTAAATATAAGCTGTCTATGCAAACAAGATATGAAAACATCACATCGACCTGTCCCACCCAGTCAGGCAGAGAAGGTATGTTGCAGACCCCATCAGTTAAAGCTTAATTAAAGTTAAAAGAATGAAAGAGTTAAAGAACTTCGATTGGTGGGGCCCAGGAAGAGGGCCTTCTCTGCCATAGGCCTCACTCTGTCTCTCTATCCCCAAAGGTGAATCGGGCCCCCATTCTCCTGGCCTTTTGCAACAGTGTGAAAACATGGCTCTGAAACATTACTTGGGGCTCATATAGGAACATGCCGCTGTGGGGCTGATTAGTGATCCGATAGCCCTCCCTTCCCAGGTTAACTCATTTTAACAGGGATTAATCATCCTTGCCTCCTTGTTAAATCTTTTAACTTTTATATACTGTTTTTTTGTTTAACGTTTTATTGTACTCCGCCCAGAATCCCTCTCTGAGGGAGACGGGCAGTTCAAAAATGAGAAAAATAAAGAAATAAAAGGGAATGCTGGATGCAAATGTACAGGAAGCAAGTCAAAGGAAAATGGTTACAAGGCCAGAATGGTGAAAAGTGGTTTGTTTTGCCTCCATCCAACTAGCCATTCAGACACAAACACCCCTGTCCCTCCCCCGCCCCCATAAGATGCCCCAGATAACAGTTCTACCTGCTACTGTAACCACCAACTCTCTTGGAAGGCCAAAGATCTTGTTGTCTATGTCAAACTGTATATGCAGGAAGCTGGCCATGTCGTGGCGAACCAGGACCTGAAAACGACAAAACACGTGTTTCGACAATCATGTGGATGCGCTCAGGGCGTTCAAGCAATCACACTGGACATAAGCAAACCAGGTTGCAGTGAGGTAACTTTCTCACTGCAGCAGAGTCAGCCCTGATCTCCAGATGATGTGTTTCAAAGTAGGGGTGTGTGTGTGCAGGGGTGGGCTACAAATATTTTACCAATGGGTTCTCTATTATTTATTTATTCCTTCGATTTGTATACCGCCCCCTCTCCCAAAAAGGGACTCGGGGCGGTGAACAGCCACAATAAAAACATACAAATAGAAAAGTTAAAAAGAGTTTAAAAATTAATTAAATACATGGTTAAGACCAGTTAAACCCGTAAAAAAAATTAAAATCGAATTAAAAACCCTACTCATAACGTTACACCAGACCGGCCTGTTGGAAAAGGTGGGTCTTAAGTGCTCGTCGGAAGGCCCATAGGTCAGTAATGGCTCGCATCTCCATAGGTAGTTCATTCCAAAGGGAGGGTGCTCCCACAGAAAAAGCCGGCACCCTTGGGGCCGCCAACCGACATCGGCCAGCCGGCGGCACCTTGAGGAGGCCAAGCCTGTGGGAGCGCACCGGCTGGCGGGAGGCCGATGGTGGCAGCAGGCGGTCTCTGCCCTGTTGTTGGGTGGGTGTGGCCATGGTGGGCGTGGCCTAGTTGGCCTCCTGCACCATGGCGGGGAGGGGCGTTTTTGCCCTTCCTGGGATCTGGAGGCTTTCCTTGAACCTCCAGGAGAGTGAAAATTACCTCTCTGGGCTCCGGAGACTCTTTGGAAGCCAGAAACAGGATTGATTCCAGACTTCCTGAACTTCCAAGAGGCCTGTTTTTCACCCTCTCCGAACCTCTGCGCACGCCCTGCACTCACCTGTATCCTGGGGAGGGAGGGGTGGGTGGGGCCAGCCAGGAGTGGAATTTGGGGATTCTCTGAACTAGCACAGAATCTTAGCCAGAGGATCACCTGAACTCCTGCAAGCCTCCAGCAGCCACCTCTCTCTCTCTCTCTCTCTCCCTCCCTCCCTTTCTCTCTCTCTCTCTGTGTGTGTGTGTGTGTGCGTGTGCTGGTATATATATATTTAAAAAAAGAACTGCCAGTTATGCCACCTCATTCCGCATAGCATTTATTCCAAAGTGGAGCCACGCGAAAGCAAGAGGCTTTTCCCTGTACCTGGACGTGCTGCTGCTGATAGCCTTCCGCTATAGCGTGGATCTTGTGATAGCCTGGAGCGAGAAGCACATGGAAATAGCCGCCTTCCTTGGTGCACACTTTTATCCCTTCGTTGAACACAATTTGGGCTTTGGACACTGGCCGGCCGTGCTTGTCTCTGACAAAGCCATAGACTCCTTTGTGAGCCTGGAGGAAAAGGGGGGTTGGGAGGGAGGGAGGGAGGGAAACAGGGCAGGAAACACAATTGCAATTTCTATGAAACACATCCCTTGCAAGCGTTGTAGGCACATACATATTTTCTTGCGTATGGAAGGCAGATAGTCCCTTAACTTAACAATAACCGAACCCAGAATTTTTAAGTCATTGTTTCACCATATGAGCAGATTCATTTTTTTGAATTTTTTTTTTATGATGGTTCTTAAGTGAGTCACCACACCCCTGTAAGTGAATTCCATGGTTATAAGCCCAAATCCAACTAACAGTTGTAAGTGCAAGTTGGTTGCCAATCACCCGAAATGCCATAATCTAACCATAAAGGTGGTATGGAAGTCATAATTCTGAAGACAGGTTGTAAATAACTTCTTTTTAGTCTGCTGCAACTTCAAACAATCACTTAAGTGGCCAGTCATAAATCAAGGACTATCTTTCCAAGATTCTCGAAAGAATAAAATATAGATGCTCTCTGCCAGCTGAAGAAGTCTCTATTTATCCACCCTGCAGCGTTTTGACTGTTCTGCGTTATGACCTTCTAAATGATCTTACTGCGAACTTCACACAAGCAAAGTACCAGCAAAGGAGGGGAAAAAGACTCCAGAGAAGTTCCTGAGACAGGAAGTCCAGTCTTGCCAAGAATGTAATCAGAGTTAACGGAGAGGCAGTTTCTGCAAGCGACACCAGAATGTTTCCTTCCTGCCTTCCTTACAGGATTAGCCCAGTAATTTCTTCTAACAACCGGTTCTCTGAACTGCTTATAATGTTAACAACCGGTTTTAGCGAATAGGTGCGAACTGGTAGAATCCCACCCGTTTGCATGGTCACTAAACAAACTGTTGTAAGTCAAGGACCACATCCAGCAACTCACCTCCACCAGCATACTGAGGAGAGATTTCTTATTCTCTGTCCACAGAGTATGGAGTTGTCCTGCACTGGGAAAGTAACAGCAACCGGTATAAACTGTGATTTCTGGGCATTGCCCATATGTGACACTGAAATCCTGGGGAAATAAGAATAAGAGGGGTTAGGTCAAAGGAAAGATAGCTCCCTATTTTAAAAAAAAAGTCCCAATCAGCAAAAGATTACAGGTAGTCCTCGACTGATGACCCACAACTGAGCCCAACATTTCCATGGCTAAGCGGAAAGTTTCCATTGGGCTTTGCCCCATGTTACGACCTTTCTTGCTACGGTTGTTAAATGGATCAATGCAGTTGTCAAGTTAGTCACACGGCTGTTTAAGTGAACCATTGACTTGGCTTGTCGGAAGGTCCCCCAAACGGGGACCACGTGACCCCGGGACACTGCAACCGTCGTAAATATGAACCAGTTGCCAAGCACTTGAATTTTGATCGCCTGATCCTGGGGAATGCTGCAACGGTCGTAAGTGTGAGTCACAGTTTTTGGTACTTCAAATAAATGAATGGCTGTAAGTCAAGGACTACCTGTATGGGTAACCTTGATTAGTTCCACCATCTGCATGATAAGCCCCCAAATAACCATTTCTGGAATACCTTCATGCTACCTAGATGGCTGTGCCATTGTGCTCCCAACAACACACCTCCGGGGATATTCTCATCTGCAAAAGAGCCAGAAATCAGAAATCCTTCCTTTATTTTATATCATCCCATTTTCAATCCCAGCCGTTATATTTGCAGTCTGATCCTGCAATCCAGAGTCAGCCCCACAGCCGCCTGCCCCAAATGCTGGTTTAGGATGTTGCAGGCACGTACCTGATTTGTTAGGGCAGTTTGGCTGTCCTAGGTGCATTGTAGGGTGGTTGTTCGCATAGACAGACGCCAAATGTTTCAGCGTTTCCTTATTTTCCACTAAAAAAAGAAACAAAACAAACCAGTCAAACTTCTTTTCAGAACGTTTAGGGTTTTTTGGGGGGTGGGTGGGGGGGTGGGGCATAGAATTGGCTCAAGGACCAAAGCCCAGTAAAGAACCAGTCTGAAAAGATGTTTTGCAAAGCACCAGGAAGAAGAAAAAAAAAATCCACTCACTTGTCTGCACTGGTTTGTCATATGGGTAAGTAACAAGGAGGGACCCTCCATCTAAGGCAACCGAGAGGCTGAAGTCCTGCTTCTGTATCAGGTTCTCCATAATGGCTTTTGTTTCAGGTTCCCTTGCCCCGGAGGAATTGCCTAATGAAATAATCACAGGATTTTTCACAGTAAGAGAGGCAGCCTCCCCATTCAATTTTGATGTAAATACACCACCCAGTATGTGACTAGTGCAGAACCACGTTGATCTAATTGAGATTTCAATCAGGAGGAGGAGGAGGAGGAAAGGAGACTGTGGGGTCCCTGGTACTCTCTTGAGTTTGATTGTTTTCAGTGTTAGAAGGGAATGGGGTTTGCTCTCTGTTTATATAGTGGATTGCAATGCCAGCGCTCATATGTGTGTGTGTTTCTGCGCGTGTATCCTTTGAATAGGCTGTTGTTTATTTCTTGATTGTTTCTTGCATGTTAATCCCTCCTTCTCTGAGTGTTGATGGAGGGTGGACTGCTGATGACAATGCTCTAAACAATAACCAACCAATACTCTCTGAACGACCATCTCAGACACATAACCAAGCAGTACGCAACAGCCTAATCAAGGATCTACCAAGGAGAAAACAACAACCCCACAAACTTTTATAGGGTAAGCTAAGATACATAATCAGATAGCCAACCCCACTGCCTTCTATCACTCAAGATGTTATCTGTTGGATAACTGAATGTCTGCAAGAAAGCAACCAGGCTCAGATAGCAGCAAGAATTCCACACTTCAACCCTGACCTACACATGCTCTGTTCTATTGGTATCATTTCAATCTGTATGACAACCCACTGGCTATGGGTGACTTAACAGAGGGTTAAATACTCGTTAATACTACTCCGAAAGGCACTGAAGACCTGGTTTTGCCAGCGGGCCTGGGGAACCCAGAGAGGGATGGAACCCATCAGATGGCTAGTGTGACCCGCTGTCGTCAGGGTGGGGGTGGGGGGAGTTGGTTTTTGTTTTGTTTGGTTTTTTGTTTTCCCAAATTTTGTTCTATTGTACTTTACTAATTTATTTGATTCTTTTTGTTAGTTCGTATTGTTTTTATTTTTATTTTTTGTTTTAAATATGATTTTACACTGTGTAAGCCACCTTGAGTCGCCATGGGCGAATAGGCGGCAATATCAATCGATCAATCAATCAAATAAATAAATAAACAAACAAATAAATAAAAATAATAAAATACAACAGAAATAAAACAACAGAAATTCCAAAAAACACATTATGTGAGAGACAACCTACATTCAAAACATTTAAAAAACATATAGTATAATTTGAATAATTTTATCTGGTAAGACATCTAAGCACACCAGAGGAAAAAACTGAATTGCATGTAAGAACAAGTGATACATGATTAATCTCTACACAATCAAATAACCAAGGGATCAGAGGCATGGAACATTTTGTCTTCCCTGGTGCAGACAAAGGGCAGCCCAGAAAGGAACACATTAACCTGCTCTTACTTGCAAAATCTGTGTCCAGATCTTTGCCATTGGCATTGGCCTGTCCCAGTTTGGAGGTACAGTCGCCTTCCTGGGCAATCTCACGCCCATCTGGATTTAGGGATGGTACAATCACTATTCTTGTCTTCTCAATCAGCTGGGGGGGGAAGGGGGGAACAGCCAAAAATAAATTACAAAAAATAAATCAGAATTGTATTTACACAACATTGGAAAAGCGAGGAAACACCTATGGAAGAAGATATAATTTAAAAAATTGTACTGTGCAGAAATGGACAGATTAACACTGAAGATAAAAAGAAAAAGAAGACACAGAATATTTTTGAACTTAGGACTTGTTTTATCATTGGTTGGATAAAAGGGGTAGAAATTAGGAACTGAAGAAGTATTACTAAGTAAATGAATTGACTCAGACAGTACGCTGTTCGTTAAGCACATATTGTATGTAAAGAGAAAACAAATAAAAATATATTTTAAAAAACAACCAAAAATAAACCATTTGATGGAGAATTAATCCACTCTATCTCACCAAGGAGGATTGGGAAAACTGAAGAGGGGCCCCCTTTAACTCATGGCAAAGTTTCAAGATTTGTAGCAAGACTGAGCTCCTTCTATTGAGGCTGTTGGTGCAAAAAACAGCTTTTGGAAGCAAATGCAAAGAGTAACTTTCCTCTACTGAACAAGGTGCCTCTCTTTCGTAACCTAAAAACCATTTCAGCAGACTTTAATGAAATTGGGAAACATTCAGAGGTGGCTGGTTTATCAGTTATGGTTACATAACGGAGGATTTTTACTATAATTGTAAAGCTACTGTGGTGGTTTAATTTAAGTGACGTGATGGGCATCCCCTTATCAGATTTGGATATTTTAAAACTCTTACAGGACAAAACTCTTACAGGGTGTGTAGCATTTCAACATTTATAAACAGAGGAAAGAGTGGGAAAACAGAACAAAGCTGTGCCATAAAATATAAAGGCAGAATGACCGCACATAAATGGCCTCATCTGGAACATTCCCAAACCAAGAGAAAAGCCACAGTGGCCTTTGCACTCTTCAGATTTCGGACTACCAGAGATGATTTTCCACAGGGCTCTAATATATTCATGTTCTACCTAATCTGTTCCTTTCATGTTCCACCTAATCTGATAAAAATATGCAATTCTACAAGTATTTGCTACAATCCTGTAGATCAGAGTGGGCAATCCTTTGTGACTTGTGGACTTCAACTTCCACAATTCCTGAGAGAATGTGGCTGGCTCAGGAATTCTGGGAATCAAAGTCCACAGGTCATAAAGGGGTCTTAGCTTCCCACCCCGTTGTGCCATGTTTCCCCGAAAATAAGGCTCTGTCTTATAATTTTTTTGCCACAAAAAGGCACCAGGTCTTATTTTTGGGATGGGGGAATGTCGTCCACTGACTCACCTCACCTCCTTTTCGCTGCCAGAGGCCTTCAGGAACTTTTTCTGCGGTCGGCAAGGCTTTCCTGAAGGCCTCTGAAGCCGATAAAAGAGCTGGAGATCGATCCAGAGCTCTGTATCGGCTACAGAGGCCTTCAGGAAAGCCTTGCCGGTTGCAGAAGAAATGGGCCAGCAAGGCAGGTGTCAGAATGTGAGGGGCGTGGCTACAACTGTCCAAAGGTAAGTAGTAGGACAGCTCCACCACCCCACCCTAGCTTAATTTTTAGCCATGCACCCT
Source organism: Bungarus multicinctus (assembly GCA_023653725.1). Taxonomy (NCBI): domain Eukaryota; kingdom Metazoa; phylum Chordata; class Lepidosauria; order Squamata; family Elapidae; genus Bungarus; species Bungarus multicinctus. The sequence goes on from CM042836.1 coordinate 2,791,394, forward strand.
GGAGTGGGCAGGGTCTTAATTAGAGCTTTTTTGGAGGTAGGGCTTATATTGGGCGCACATGTGAAAATCAAGCTAGGACTTACTTTCAGGGTAGGTCGTATTGTCAGGGAAACGCGGTAGATGCTTACAAACATGTAGGTCACCCACCTTTGTGATAGCCGTGTTCTTTTTGTAGTTCATGCAGAGGAACTCTGCCAGAGCCAGGAGCAGCTCGGTACCAACAGGGGCATTCCCATGGATGCCGGCAACAAAACGGATCTTCGGCTCTTCTGGCTCAGACTGGTTGGGTTTGTTAGAGATTTCCAGGGACCATATGTGACGAATCTCACGACTTTGGCCCAAGCTGCCAAAATTAAAAAAAAAGGAGTAGAAGTCTATTGGCTGCTTTTTAAAAATAGAAATGGCAATTTGGGGCTGCTTTTTCATTCTGCACAAGTTAAAAACAACATCTCCAATAATGCTGAGACATTTATAGTAAGATACCAATACAGCAAGGAAACTACCTCCCACTGAAGGACCTCAGGGTTGCTCCACAGGGAAAGAGCAACAAAACACCAACAAATGGATATAGTTCCAGCTACTTTTGGTTACTCAAGCTAAAAAAAAAGATTATCATCACATTTAAAATAGTATGATTTAATAGCAACAGCACTTAGACTTACATACCGCTTCACAGTGATTTTACAGCCCTCTCTAAGCAGTTTACAGAGTCAGTCTCTTGCCCACAACAATCTGGGTCCTCATTTTACTGATCTCGGAAGGACAGAACGCTGAGTCAATCTGCAGCCAGTCAGAATCGAACTCCTGGCTGTGGGCAGTTAGCCTGCAAATATGACACTGTAACCACTGTGCCACCACGGCATAATCTAAGCTTCTCACAGGTTTACTGCTGTTTTAATTCATCCCATATCTTTCAGTGACGCCAATCACATTATTAAGGTTGTCAGCTACTGAATATAATAAGAATTTTGGTACTAAGCAACAAAATATTTTTTGCTGACTTTGTGTTCTCAAGGAAGAAGAGTGAATCACCTTTTCCTGATGCAGATACAACTTGCAGGAAAGTTCAGCTTCCATTTTGAGTAGAAAGCCTACCCCTAATGATTTACCAATCAGACCAACAAATCTAGGGTCTATGTGTCTCTGATACCAAACCAATAATTTCAGGGCTTGCCCTGTCTTCCATTATTAGCAAAGGAAAAACACTGTTGAGGTAATAAGAGATATTTCAAAGCTCAATCTATCTGTATAATACATTATTTAGCAATTATCAACATAGAATTTAGTTTGTCTAAATTAGATGGTGTATCCCAAAGATGCTTTTGCAGGAAGCAACTGGACTTTCTGGTTCTTTCATCTGAAGACATTCTTCAGCTCTGACAGGATAGTGGGGAATGGAAGGATTTACACTCCTTGCAGACAGCTGGTCATTTGCATTCTTTTTAGCGAGTCGTTAAGGCCACTTGGAGGTTTGTCTATGTCCTCAGGGTCACCTGAATGGTGCTAATGATTCCTGTAATCTGCAATTCTTTTTTTTTCTCTGGAAATCCATTCCTACTCCCACACCATTTTGCAGACTATAAGAACCAGGAGCATTATTTAGGTGACCCTGAGGACACAGAGAAACCTCCAAGTGGCCTCAACGACCCTCTAAAAGGATGCAAATGATCAGCTGTCTGCAAGGAATATAAATTCTTCCCTGTCCCCACCATCCAGTCAAAACTGAAGAAGCTTCTTGGATGAGAAGCGAAACGTCTTCAAAGAAAAATGAGAAATTCCAACTGCCTCTTAAAAAAAACATCTTTGGGACAACCATGACCTGGATGATGGAGAATCTCTACAGACTTTTAGATGCAGAGTGTTTTTTAGAATGGCGGACACAGCAACTCTGGACCGCATTGCTGTATCAGGTCACTTTCTTTAGGAACTTTCTTTCAGGAACACATCTGTGATCCAGTGATGGGACCCAGGCTGTGGTTTTCCAGAATGTAAATATCTCCAAACAGTGTCACATACCTAACAAGAGTTGTGATTTCGGGATAATTCAAATTCAAGCCTCTGAGGAACATAGACAGATCATTGTAGGGACGGTAACGTGAAGGCTGGACATCGGCTGAAGATGCCAAGAGGAGATGTTCCAAGCCATTCTCTGCTGAGAGGTCTTTGATCAGGGTTTCAAACTCCTTGGTGATCGGTCCGTTGGAGTCCGCCATGTTCACATGCGGTGCTGACCCTTCTTCAACTTTGGGGCCTTTTCGACTTAAAGTAAAGTTGACTTGTGCGGGGTTGTTCTCTTCAACTTTGACCATCTTGGTCTCTGAGTTATACCTTCCAGAAAAAAACAGGAAGAAAAACAGGCAAGCAGATGAAGGAAAGAAATGCAGTTCATTCTGTTGGAGATAATAATACCAAGCTTTGCCAGACCTAACAGGTAATCCTTGATTTACAAACACAACTGAGCCCAAAATTTCTTTTGTTGAAACGAGAGAGTACTTAAGTGAATTTTGACCTGTATACTGCACAAATCAAAAAGAGGGCTGTGAAAATATTTACAGACCCTTCACATCCCAGACATAAACTGTTTCAACTCCCTCCCTCAAAACGACACTATAGAGCCCTGCACACCAGAACAACTAGACACAAGGAGAGTTTCTTCCCGAAAGCCATCACTTTGCTAAACAAATAATTCCCTCAACACTGTTCAACTATTACAAAGTCTGCACTACTATTACTATTAATCTTCTCATCACTCCTTATCACCCATCCCCTCCCACTTGTGATTGTAGGAGTGTAACTTTGTCCCTTGTATCCTTACGATTTATATTGACTGTTTCCTAGTACGATTTGATTGTTGATTGTACCCTGTGACTATCATTAAGTATTGTATGTTATGATTCTTGATTCTTAACGAATGTATCTTTTCCTTATGTATACTGAGAGTATTTACACCAAGACAAATTCCTTGTGTGTCCAATCACACTTGGCCAATAAAGTATTCTATTTTACAACCTTTCCTCCTGTTAAATGAATCGTGACAATTGATAGGTTAGTAACACGGTTGTTAAATGAATCTAGATTCCCCCTTTGACTGTACTTGTCAGAAGGTCACAAAAGGGGATCACATGACTCCGGGACATTGCAACCGTCATAAATGTGAGTCAGTTGCCAAGTATCCAAATTTTGATCACATGACCACAGGGATGCTGCAACAGTCATAAGTGTGAAAAAAGGGCCTCAAGTCACTTTTTTTCAGTGACATTTTTAACTTCAAGGTCACTAAACAAATGGTCAAGGACTACCTGTATCACAGTAAACATCACTACCAAATCTAACCAGTTATTGAGGGCTAAACTGATATGGCCATTTGGAATTTGGCAGGCTATGATGTTCCCAATTTCTTAAATCATTAACTCTGCAAAAATTAAGCTGCTTCATTTAAAATTTATTTTGGCTTAATTGCACATAACCTTAATAGTAATTATCCATGCAGACATACATACATACATGTAGTCCTCGACTTACAACAGTTCATTTAGTGACCGTTCAAAATTACATCACTGAAAAAAGTGACTTATGACCGTTTTTCATACTTAAGACCGCTGGTCACGTGATCAAAATTCAGTCGCTTGGCAACTGACTCATATTTATGACGGCCACAATGTCCCGCGGTCATGCGATCCGCTTTTGCGACTCTCTGACAAGCAAAGTCAATGGGGAGTCACTTAACAACCGTGTTACTAATTTAAAAACTGCAGTAATTCACTTAATAAATGTGGTGAGAAAAGTGGTAAAAAGGACCAAACTCACTTAACAAATGTCTCGCTTAACAACATAAATGTTGGTCCTGAGTTGAGGACTGCCTGTAGTCATTTTATTTAGTTGAAACATTCTTATGCAAACCTCATAAAGCAGAACCACACAAAGAAAAGAGATGCTTCTTTTAATCCACCCCCCCCCATTCTCTAATTTCCTCTATGTAATTTAAACAGTAAAAAGCTCCTATCTGCTGAGGTACATACCGCACTTCTACCTACATCTCACCACTGCTCATGAAACTACATCCTTCCTGACTTTTAATATGGGGAATAAAAGCTGCAGTATTAGGGCCAGAGCTGCTGTTTTAAACAGACCGAGAAGTCGAGAAGGAATGCTGGCTGGGGGAATTCTGGGAGTTGAAGTTCGCAGGTCTTCAAGGTGCCAGGTCTGGAGACCCCTGCACTACAAGACAGCAGGAAGCTGACTCCTGTCACTCCAGACCTCTGGCACACTTGTGATAGAATAAATCTCCGAAGTCTTAGGTAAAATTGCCTTCCTCTCAATTGCTCTCTCCTCGTTTCAAGTGAAGATGCCAGAGCCTGGCTGGGTTGAAAAATGAAGTTAATGTGTTCATCCCAGAGCATCCCTACAGACTTTTAATTACACCATTTGGGATGAACCCACTTTGAATAGTGTGGGACTAGGAATGGATTCCAGAGAAAAAAATTGCAGGCTACAGGAACCAGGTGAACCTGAGGAAACAGATAAGCCTCCAAGTGCTTCAATCACCCTCTAAAAGGACCAGCTATCTGCAAGGAATATAAATCCTTTCGTTCCCCTTCATCCAGTCAAGAGTTGAAGGAGCTTCTTGAATAAGAAGCGAAACAACTTCAAAAGAATAAACAAGAAAGTCCAGTTACCTCCCGAAAAAGCACCTTTGGGACAACTGACCTGGATGACTGAGAATCTCTACAGACTTTTAAACCTTCCATGTTAAAAAAAAAAAATCCCAGCAATTTTCATCTTGCTTTTCATAGAAATCTGAGATTTAAAAAAACTGCTCACAAGTTATTTGCAGTTTTTCTATGGGGCAAGAGTGATAAGCTGCTTGTTGTCTACCTTGTGAAGCCCTGAAGTTGATCATGTTCTTCTTTGGGATGATGTAAAAGATACAGTTAAGATATTTCCAGAGCCTTAACTGTGCAGGATTAAAAGGCTTCTTCCCATCCTTGTTTTACTTCAGTCACTACTTCTTCCTTGCAACCCCAAGAGACGTACTTTTACTAGGACTATTTGCCAATAATCGCTTTTGTAAACTCCTGCTTGGTCACCAGTGATATTATCCAGCCACAGGCCTCTATTTTGTCTTTAATCTTTTCAAGTACAGGCGGTCCTCAACTTACAACCACAACTGAGCACAGCATTTATGTCGCTAAGGGATACATTTGCTAAGTGAGTTTTGCCCCGTTTTACGACTTTTCTTGCCACAGTTGTTAAACGAATCGTTGCGGCTGTTCAATTAGCATTGTTAGTATTGTTGATAAGGGAACCTGGTTCCCCCATAGACTTTTGCTTGTCAGAAGGTTGCAAAAGGGGATGACACGACCCCGGGACATTGCAACGGTCGTAAGTATAAAACAAGCGTCTGAATTGGGTCACGTGACCATGGGGAGGCTGCCAGGGTCATCCCTGTGAAAAATGGTCCTACGTCGCTTTTTTACAGTGTAACTTTGTTGTAACTTTGTAACAGTCACTAAAGGTGGTAAGTCGAGGACTACCTGTACTACAATTCCCACAACAATAAAAACAGCAGCCTCTTTTTCTCTCTGTGGGGAGCAGGTGATTTAATTCCAGCGCGTTTAAGAAAGAGCCCTCAAGGGGAGAACGACGGATATTAGATCCCCGAAAGCCGCCTGGCTTACCCTCGGGCGGATGCCGTGATCTTGTACGTTCCTGGAGCCAGCAGGCGCCAATAATCCCCAGCTTTGTAGGTGGAGACAGAGTGGTCAAGGCTGGCAATGTCGATGGTTGCGTTCAAGATGCCTCGTCCATCCGTGGCATCCAAAACAAACCCCCTGACACCCTGGTGGACCTAAGTGAAGAGAGGTGAAGAGTTACATTGCTGCAAGAGAGAGCCTTGGATCCGTGTCCCCCAAAACCGATGAGAAAACAAGGGCCAGGGAAAGATTAGGGGGCTGGGCGTTAAAAAAACATACGAGGAACGGTCACTGACAAACTTCGAAACAGAGTTTATGCTGTTGTAGCCGTTTTTGATGTTTCTCAGCTTGCCACAAAATAAGGGAGGAGGGAAAGGCTTGGAATGTTAGCCTAGACAACAATCACCAGAGATGTCAGGTGGGAACCAAGGCAATTGTCATGGCCCTGGTGGAGACTGACTCTGAGGAAGAGGAGGAACAGCCAACAGGGAGTGGAAGTGTGGCTCCAGAGGTGGTGGAGGAGGCTGGGGAAGGGCAGAGGCCGGCTGAGCAATCAGAGGAGAATCCAGGCCCATCCCCTATCCATCCTAGGGCACACAGGGAGGAGAGGATCAGGGAAAAGCGTGGTCTACTTGGGAGGAGAGGGCCATGATCCTCCTCCTGGGTTGCAGCTGTGAGCTCGGTATAAGAGTTTGGAACTGCGTGTTCACAGACGCTGAAGTCAAATTAGTGTGTTCATTGGATGAGCTTTATCTTTGGTGGCGTTCTTCCCATGGACTCTTCCCCCAGTTATCTTCCTGGAATGTATGATGAATTATCTTGGTTTGCCTTGGAACTCTCGTCAATACGGTTTGTTTCTGGTTTCCTTTTGCTTCATTATTTACTATTGGAATTTAAACTGTGACTAATAAAACAGCAAGTTAAGCTGAAGGCACTGCAAGACCTTGATTCATGTTTTAGTTTTTGTGCTATTTTTTTAAGACACTACGGGTCATCACATTAATACCAACAGATGTCTGAGACTTGGCTAAGTTGCCATAACGACACCTTAACATAGGGGTGTCAAACTCAAGGCCCTCGGGCCGGATCCAGCCCATGGCGTGCTTGGATCTCGCTCATGGGGCTGCCCTGGAAACAGAGAAAGACCAGCCTGCAGTGCCACTGCCAGCAAAAACAGAGCTCCATTTTCACTGGCAGAGGGTTGCAGGAGGCCGTCGCAGCCGAAAACGGAGTTCGGGAGCCCGTTTTCACTGGCAGCGTGTGCCGACATGAGTGACATGGCCATGCCCACCCTGGCCACACCCATCCCAGCCCCCCAGCCCCTCCCCCCAGGTCAAACACAACCCTGATGCAGCCCTCAATGAAATTGAGTTTGACACCCCTGCCTTAACATCTAATTGGACAATGTGACCTGTGCTAAGGAGGGGAGGGGAGAGTCTATCCTTTAATTGTACGAAAACCACAGGAAATAGTTAGAGTTAGCTTTGCTTTGCTTTCACATGTGCTGAAATGATGTACTTCGTAAAGTCTTTCTGGAAGAGATCTGATCGCCTCGACTTTGATGACTTGGTTGGGTTTGTCAGTCAGAACCATGACAGTTACAAGAACAGGGCAGGGCTAGTCTAGAGCAAAGAAGGACTAGGGGTGACGTGACAGCAGGATTTCAGTATTTGAGGGGCTGCCACAATGAAGAGGGGATCCACCGATTCTCCGAAGTGCCTGAAGGCAGGACAAGAAGTAATAGATGGAAATTAATCCAAGAGAGAAGCAGCCTGGAATGAAAGAAATGTCCTGACAGTGAGGACAATTCACCAGTGGAACAACTTGCCACCAAAAGTTGTGGGGGCTCCAACACTGGAGATTTTCAAGAAGCGATTGGACAACCATTTGACTGAAATGGTGTAGGGTCTCCTGCCTGGTTGGACTAGAAGACCTCCAAAGTCCCTTCCAACTGTCTAATTCTGGTTGTATTTTTTTCCTTCTGCAGTATGCAGCAGCGTAGGTGAGCATTTCTTAATCCTGCGGGGCAGCAGATTATCTTACCTGCTTGATAAACTGCAGCAGAGACCGGCGGTTCTTCTCCCAGTATTTTGGCAACTCTTCTGCCTTGGGATATTTGACACAGCCCAACTCAATGGTCACCTCAAAGCAATTTGTGTTAAGGTAATTCCAATCCTGCATGCCACCTGAAACCAGCATTATCAGAAGAGAAATCAACGGCTTATGCTTAGCGGTGAAGGTCTTCGTAAAGAAAATTAATCCCACAGAGGTGAAATCCTAACCACAAGGCTTTGAGGTTGAGGAACAAAATACAGGTAGTTCTTGACTTACGGCCACAATTGAGCTCCAAATTTATGCTGCCAAGCAAAGCAGTTGTTCAATGAGTTCTGACCCATTTTATGACCTTTCTTGCCACCGTTGTTAAATGAATCACTGCAGTTGTTAAGGGAATCTGGCTTCTCTACTGACTTTGCTCATCAGAAGGTCACAAACGAGGATCACGTGACCCCGAGACGCTGCAACCATCATAAATATGAGTCAGTTACCAAGCAGCTGAGTTTTGATCACATGACTAATGGGAATGCTGCAACAGTTGTAAATGTGGAAAGAGGTCATAGGTCACTTTTTTCAGTGCCGTTGTAACTTCGAATGGTCACTAAAATAATGGCTGGAAGTCGAGGACTAACTGTAAAGCAAAATGCCATTTTAAGAAAAGGAATTTGAAAGCCAAATAGTTTTCGACTGTACATATTGCCCCAAAAGGAGCAGTACAGGTAGTCCTTGACTTACAACAGTTTGTTTAATGACCACAGTTAAAAACAGCACTAAAAAAAGGGACTTAGGACTGTTTTTCACGCTTACAACCATTGCAGCATGCCTGTGGTCACGTGATCAAAATTCAGATGCTTGGCAAAACTGACTCATATTTATGATGGTTGCAGAGTCTCCCTTTGTGACCTGCTGATAAGCAAAGTCAATGGGGAAGCTTGATTCCCTTAACAACCAGGTTACTAACCGATCAACTGAAGTGACTCACTTCATTAACTGGGGCAAAAAGGATCGTGAAATGGGGCAAAGCTCACTTAACAACTGTTTCACTTAGCAACATACCGTAAAATTTTGGGCTCAACTGTGGTTGTAAGTTGTAGATGACCTGTACTTCTTTTATATCAATAATACTGAATAAAATTCATGTGAAATAAGAACAAATCTAAAATAGAAAAAGGGTTTTAAAAAAAGAAGATGCCAAATAGAGTACAGAACTGTTTTCTTAAACACCTGTGTCTAGCAGTAGGAGGCAGTATTCATTTATTTTTAAAAATGGAACTCAAGGGAATGCAGTTGGAACACTATGCCGTTTCCTCAGTAAATACTGGCTGGGTTCATACGCCGTGTAAACTAGGATTTTTTAAAAAAAAGAAATCTGGTCTGGACACATATAACAAGCAAATAAACATTTGTGGTGGCAAAGCAATTCAAATAAAGTGTTCCAAATTCAAAGCTCCTAATCTCAAAGTCAAAACTATTTTGATGTTAAAAAAAAAATTTTCCCCACAGCCCTCATCATGGCTGGCTTATAGGGAAAAATTCTTCATCTTGAGAAACTCAGAACAACCTGAAGGGGATTTTAGATCTTATTTTCATGCATAAAACCTATAGTTATCACCCCCTCCCAACAAACATCTCCAACATTTATGCTTTCTTGTCCCAAAGGTGCTTTTTCAAGAGGCAACTTTCTGGTTTTTCTTTGAAGATGTTTCAGCTCAGCTGAAGAAGCTTCTTGGGTGAGAAGCGAAACATCTTGAAAGAAAAACCAGAAAGTCCAGTTGCCTCTTGAAAAAAGCAATTTTGGGGCAACCATGACCTCCATAGACATTTATGCTTTACCTGGGACATTATACCAATTTGCTCCGTTAGTGATGCCACGAGGGAAATATTCATCAGGATATATGTTGTCGCATGGATGGCCCTGGAACATTTCCACATTCTCCTGAAAGAGCAGAATATGAATTCAGGTTTCATGCTGTTACGCTTGAAATCGCAGAGAAACTTTTCACGCAAGGAGTTTTTCCTTCAATGCATGCCTATTTATCAGCAGTAGTGCGAGATAATAGATCACAGGGAGGTGAAGTTCCCCGTGATCTCATGTGATCTTATAAAAAAAGCTAAGCAGGCCGAACCTGTTCAGCACTTAAAAGGGAGACAACCAGGAAATCCTAGGGCTTTGAGCTGCACTGAGAAGTTGTAAATCATGCCGGATGGAAAAGGTCAGGTGCTCAAGGAAAACAATATGGACGTGACTCTGAAGTCACCAGTCGCTCACCTTGACCCCAAAGACACTTGAGTTTACACATCCTTATTAAATTCAGGTTGGAAAAATCCAAGTCTTACATCATTACGAATTTTTTGGGGTATTGCTTTTCAGCTTCCATTCTAAACAGGGTACATACAAGTAAGTGGGTTGTGAATGATCAAACTCCCAACTACGTTTTTATTCTTGGGGATGGTACAGGTAGACCTCGACTTACAAGTTCGTTTAGTGACCGTTCAAAGTTACAATGAAAAATGTGACTTATGACCGTTTTTCACAGTTACAATCTTTGCAGCGCCCTCATGGTCATATGATCAAAATTTGGCTGCTTGGCAACCGACTCATATTTATGACAGTTGCAGTGTCCCGAGATCATGTGATCAACTTTTGCGACCTTCTGACCAGCAAAGTCAATGGGGAAGCCAGGTTCACTTAACAACTGGGTTACTAACTCATCAGCTGCACTGATTCACTTAACGACTGTGGCTAGAAAGGTTGTAAAATGGGGCAAAAGTCACAACATATGTCTCTCTCTTAACAACAGAAACTTTGGGCTCAATTGTGGCCATAAGTCGAGGACTATCTGTATCTGAAAATCAAAATACGTGAAAAATTACTACCTATTTATCCCAACATTAATCCAGTAGACCATTCTCTTGCAATTTTAATTGAATAAACCTGTGAGACAGGTTAAGCTATGCGATACTCAGGATCATCCACCAAGTTTCATAATTGTCAGAGTCCTTATTTAAAATTAAATTAAAATCCCTCTACAATCACAGCGTTCATACCCTAAAATCCAAGCAACCTGTTGGTGGAAACATAACAGAAAAAAACCAAGCAGGATCTATAATCAAGATAACAAGGCTATTTTTTTTGCAGAAGTTAGTAAAACCAGAGAATAATGTCACCCACAACTTTTGAAAGTGTTGACTTGAGTTTATTCAGATCACATTAACCTACTATTTCTCTCCAGATATTTGGAGCAAGCCTTCCTGTTACATTCTTGTATGTGCAACTAACAATTCAGTTTCTTTGGAACTTTAGTGCCTTCCAAACATTTTGAATTAAATCTTCCAGGATCCCCCGGTCAGTCATTGGGTTTACTCTTCCCTTTACTATATAATCATTCATTTCTGGATTTGTAAAATAATTACAGTGGCTGGTTTCAGAATGATATTAAGGCACAAACCAGAGGAATAACATTTATTCCACAAAGCCACACACAGCTCACAAAATGTTATAGGTAAAGTCCTTTCAGAAATAGCCTGAAAATTCTATTTTTTTGAAGAGACAAGAAGAAACACTGTATTTAACGGATCCAAAATAATTTCAACTGAATTAATTCAAATCTACTTTTGGCCCTAAAAATATCTACTTCTTTGTTCTTTTTTTTTTTTTTGGGGGGGGGGGGGGGGGGGGGGAGTTTGGCCTCCACAAAAGTGAAACTAAAAAGTTGTTCACCCTTGCTGTGAACCACGGTTGCAAAGCACAATGGCTAAGTTAACGTATCATATTAAATAAACATTTCATTATGGTTTAGTGCAGGACTCCTTAATCTTTTTGATATTGTGAACCCCCTGAAAAGATAAATGAATTTGTTTGAAACTCTCTGCCCTGCCCTGAATAAAACAAATGATTTGTTTGCAGTTAGGGCAAAGAAATATATTCTTTACAAAGGGTACAATTCCCATCACATTCTAAAGTCTGTTAATATTATTTATTTTACGTACTGCAATAATTAGCAAGGACTCTTAGTTATTAATACAAAAAAACAACAACCAAAAGAGCACAGGTCCCAAAGGTGCTTTTTTCAAGAGGCAACTGGACTTTATTGTTTTTCTTTGAAGACATTTCTCTTCTCATCCCAGAAGCTTCTTCAGCTGTGACCGGATGGTGGGGAACGGAAGGATTTATGCTCCTTGCAAGCAGCTGGTCATTTGCATTCTTTTAGACAGTCGTTGGGGCCACTTGGACGTTTACCTGTGTCCTCGGGGTCACCTGAGTGGTGCAAATGAGTGAGGAGCCTTCTTGGAACTGCTGAAAGGACTGTGTTGTAGACTGGAGACAGATGGGGGTCATATCCCTCCCCCTCTGTGAAGGGAGGGCTGTTCAATTTGGAGATAGATGGCCTCTTGGACCCCCTCTTTCAAACCAGCCGTCCTCTCTATCCAAAGGTGGATTTTGCTGTCTTCAAAAGAGACAGTCTGTTAAATTCAGGTAGAAGTGCTGAATCTAGTCAGATTCAGAAGAATGCAAATGACCAGCTGTCTGCAAGGAGTATAAATCCTTCTATTCTCTATTATCCGGTCAGAGTTGAAGAAGTTTCTTAGATGAGAAACGAAACATCTTCAAAGAAAAAACAGAAAGTCCAGTTGCCTCTTGAAAAAAGCACCTTTGGGACAACCACAACTTGGATGATGGAGAATCTCCATAGACGAAACAGCAAAGGGCATATAAATACACAATATTACTATAATCCCCATCCCTAGTAAACACCATAAATGTCCAATTTATAGGGATAAAATTGACCCCTTTTTTCCCTTATCCAACAGAACCTTTCCCAGCATCACCTTGTGGTGAGATGGGTGGCAGATAAATAAATAATACTGTGTTTCTCAGAAAACACGACCCACCCCAATAATAAGACCAATCCTACTTTTTTTGGGGGTGGGCCTAATATTACCCCTACCCCGAAAATAAGCCCGGGGGATGGGCATGGCTGGCACGAGTGGCGGCGCGGGCATGGGGGGAGGGGGCAAGTGTCCATCTGCACAGAGGGGCGAAAGTCATTCTGGGCTGAAGCAGAGGCATTCCAAGCCTTCAGCGTATCCCAGGATTGCAACGCTGAAGATTTGGAATGGAGCCTTCTGCGTTGCAATCCTGGGATACGCGGAAGGCTCAGAGTGGAGCTGTTTTTGTGAAAGGCAGGAAAATAGGGAGGGGAATTTTCCTGCCTGTTATCCATTCTTCTTAGAACAGGACCCTGCAAGGCTTGTTGTGGCATTGCACTCATGAATGGCAGCACCTCCGTGAGCTTCATCCTACCGTGAGCAGTTGCGCCAGTGTATCCAAACTCGCGGCAGTGCCGCCGCTCGCACGCACAATGGCACAGCAATCCTTGCAGGGTCCTGCTGCGCCGATGTGATGAACCTCACAGCAATGCCACCGCTCGCACGCCAAGCCTTGCAGAGTCTTGGGATACGCTGAAGGCTCGGCGTGGAGCCATTTTTGTGAAAGGCAGGAAAATGCGGAGGGAGAGAGAACTTGAGGAATGGATGACAGGCAGAAAAATTCCCCCCCCCCTCCCCATTTTCCTCCCATTTACCAAAAACCCTCCATTCCGAACGCTAAAGTTTTGGAATTGAGGCTTTTTGGCAACAGGGAGGAAAATGAGGAGGGGGAATTTTCCTGCCTGCCATTCTTCCCTCAGCCTGTGCTAAGCTTGTGGAATAGCTCCTTTTGGCTGCTACAGAAGAGGCCCGGTGGAGAGGCAAGGCACGTGGGGCGTTCCTTCAGATAGAAGCAGCCCAGTGGCTAGGCGAGGCACGTGGGGGGAAAATTAAGACACCCCTCAAAAAGACGGCCTAGCTGTTTTTTTGGGGGGTCTAAAAAAAAATTAGGCCCTGTCTTATTTTCTAAGAAACACGGTAATAATAATAATCTCAAAAGACTAGAAATTTAAAACAATGACATCGTCCAGCAGATCTTTCTGACAAGTTAGATTATGCCATTGGATTATTATGCCATTATTTACTGCTCAAGTCTAGTTGCATTGGCTTTTAATTCTTGAGGGTACCTTACTGTAGGTGCTTTATACGTGTCATGAGCTATATCAGGGGTGTCAAACTCAATTTCATTGAGAGCCACATCAGAGCTGTGATTGATCTCGGGGCCAGGTGGGCATGGCCCGCTTGACGCCACTCCCCAAACTGCTGGCATGTTTCCTCTATGCACTGGGTAGACCGGGCCGAAGCTACATTGGCCCGATCTTTTTTCTTTGCACTGGATAGATGAAGACTTTTGTGTTTGACATCCCTGAGCTACAGAACTGCATTTCGTCTGCACAAGCCTGACAGCTTTAAAAAAAACCCTGAAGCTTCTCTTAAGTTCCTTGTAACACCCCCAGGAATCACAACCCGCATATCACAGTATATAAGTGTGTGTGATAAGTAAGCCAGCAGATCTCAGAGGTTCCAGGATCCACTGGAGACACTTTGTAATAATTGCTACCTTGGCATAGGCAAGAGCTAGCTGCTGAAAAACAGTATCATCAGGGGATTTACTGTATGTGGCGATTCCTAGCCGATCGTCATCATAGGGGTAGTTAACCACCAGAGATCCTGCGAAGGACAAAAAGAAAAAGAAAATAGCTTTCAGGATTTTATTAGTCTAAGTAAATTAATCATAGCATAAAAGCCAGTTGTTCCACCACCACAGTGAAGAATAATACTATTTGCTTAGATTTCGCATGTAGTCACAACACTAATCCAGTTAAATAAAGATAACAATAAGAAAAAATCCACCTAGAGGAATTCATCAAGAGGCGGCAAGATAGCACCTGCTTGTTACTTGTTCTTAAAAATCAAGAGTCAGTATAGAGGAAATGTACTCAGTAAATTCCCCCCCCCAGCATAAAAAGAAGGGGAAACTGGTCCTTTCAGAAGAGCTACGCAAATAAAACCCAGGGTTGTGCATGCAGTACTTTAAAAATGACTCTGAAGTTCTTTGGACCTCATGCAAGCACAACACCTATGGGGTTACTTATTAAAACAGGCGTGTTTTTTCCTCCCCAGGTTTCCAGAAATGTGGAAAAAAAGACAAATCTGTTTCAATAAATTTAATACAATTAGTTTAATTTAATTATATTTTAAGCCGGCCAGAGTCCCTTTGGACAGCGAGATGGGTGCCGTATGAATTTAAGAAACAATAAATGATAAATCAATCAATCAAGTAATTCATGCAGCTTTTTTTTCAATGCAATTTTAATCAATTTCAAAGTAACCCTAATAAGAGCACATGTGCTGAATTTGAATGCTTTTTAATGATTAATACAGGCTCTCATTTGGATGATCTTGGCCAGCAATCCTACACTTGTAAGCTCTTATCAGATAAAATTATGTAGTGAAACCCCTTTTCCATCCATTGGTAAGTTTTCCTGCAGTGAAGCCTGAGGTTTTATTTAGTCTAGAATAAAAACTGCTGTACGTTGCCACACAAGCCAGTCTGCATTCCTCTTTACCTCCATGCAAATTTGCCGATAGCACAAAAGGGTAGGTCTTCAGCCAGTTCATCACAGCTATGGTCTCTGGCTGCAGGGGTTCGGTGATTTGGACGAACTGATCTGGAAAATTCCGATTCAAATCGTAGTTGTTGCTGTTGTTTCTTCCGACAATTCCCGATACGTCTCCTGAGAAACAGAAGAGAACCTGGTTGAACCATCTGTGCTTTATAGCAATTATCAGTATCTAGCCTTCCTGCACACAGAAGGGACCTTGTAGGTCATTCTAATCCACCACCACCCCCAAGCAGGAGACTCCTACACCATTTCTTCAATTTGCACTCCTCAGTTAAGTGAGCAAAGCAAGGGACATTGTTTTTTTCTGTAATTCTTCTTTACTGAGTCTTAAGAGATTTTATAATTATCAAGGGAGAAGTGAAAACTGTCCCCAAAGACTTTACAGGTGTAGTCCTTGAAGTACGATCGGAATTGAGCGCCCAAATTTCTGTTGTTAAGCAAGACATTTGCTAAATCGCCCATTTTACAATTCCTCTTGCCACAGTTGTTAAGTGAATCACTTAAGTTGATAAATTAGGAACCTGGTTGTTAAGTGAATCTGGCTTCTCCACTGACTTTGCTCATCAGAAGGTGGCAAAAGGGGATCACTTGATCCCAGGACACTGGAACCTTCATAAATATGAACCAGTTGCCAAGTGTCTGAATTTTGGTCAGCTGACCATGGGGATGCTGCAATAGTTGTAAGTGTGAAAAAAGGTCATAAGTCCCTTTTTTCAGTGCCATTGTAACTTCAAACGGTCACTAAATGAACTGTTGTAAGTCAAGGAAGTTCTGCTTGTGGAGATTTTCCTAATTGTATGAAGAACCACAAATCGTTGCTCATGTTGCTGCAATATACCTTGGCCCCAAGCCATGATAAACATTTATACTAATCAAACATTCCAATTTGGAAAAATCCTTTCTTTAGAAAGAATCCAAGGTGTAGCCGGACAAGCTACACCTTGCAAACACGGCGTCAGCTATTGTCAAATTTGGTCTCTTTCTTTCATTAATGACCTGGCTTTCATTGTTTCATCTTTCCACAGCCCCTATTTCATGGCTCTTACACTAATAAATACTAAGCCTTCTTTTGTATGGAGATTCTTAATCATCTAGGTCATGGTTGTCCCAAAGGTGCTGTTATTTTTTCCCCTTGAAAATATTTCTCTTCTTTATCCAAGAAGCTTCTTCAGAATTGCTTTTCCAAAAGGCAACTGGATTTTCTTGGGTTTTTTCCCCCTTGAAAACCTTTCCCTTCTCATCCAAAAAGCTTCTTCAGCTCTAAAGAAGAACTGAAGAAGCTTCTTGTATGAGAAGGGAAAGGTTTTTCAAGGGGAAAAAAAACCCCAGTTGCTTTTGAAAAAAAAAAACACCTTTGGGACACTAAACCTTCTTTCTAATCGTACTATTTATTTGCTCTTGTGTAAACTGCGTGAATCATGCAGGATTCCCATCAGGTCAGGCAGGAAGGGCACTGTACAGGTCTCGTCTGCTAACTAAGGAGTTCTATGCGGTGGGACCCAGGGAGTGAGTGCCTTTCTACTCTGGCACATCATGCGCCCCAAGGCAAAACTTGGCCTTCCAGAGACATCTCAACACATAATTTTCCCAACAGGCCCTGAATTCCTTGGGAACAGAGGTGGGTCTATTAAGTCTGAGTTTTTCAACATTGTCCCAAGTTATATATATATTTCCTGGTTTTGATGGTTCTTTTAAGATGTGATTTTTACTCTTCTGCTTTTATTGTATGCCGCACAATCATGAGATGGGCAGCTACATAAATTTAAGAAGCAAGATTATAATTGCCAACTCCTAATGCCACCCTTTTTAAAAATCTATTTGCCAATCCTCCTTTGTTTTAGGGCTGCATTCAATATTATTCCTTTGAAGTCAATCAGTGAACTAACATTTAAAGACTATTTCCATTCAGCTATTTAAATTGCTGATAAAATCATATTTATTCAGTTTGAAACTGCCCATCTCCCTCACTCAGGGACTCTGGGCAGTGTACAACTGAAGTATGAAAACATAAACAAAATGTATATAAAAATTAAAAAAGGCAAAGAGAATTAAAATACCGCATTAAAAGTTAATTAAAAGGCAGAGGAAGGGCCCTCAGGACGCTAATCAGTCCCACATCGGCATGTTTCTCTGTGTGCCTCAAAGAAGGCCATAAAGCCATGCTTTTATGCCTTTCTGGAAGGCCAGGAAAGTGGGGGCCTGCCTCACCTCTGGGAAGAGAATGTTCCACAGGGCAGGGGCAATGGCACAGAAGGCTTTCATCCTGGACCCTGCCAGCTGGAATTCTTTAACTGACAGGTCTACAACATACTTTCCCTGCCTGCCTGGGCTGATGTAAACTTTCACTTCCTTTCTTCGTGCTTTGCTGAGTTAAATGATGAAAGCAGGATAGTATATGGCTTAATGTAAAATGCCACAACAGATCCTCTAAAATGACTATCTTATCACCAAAAGTGTAGAGATTCTCAGTCATCCAGGGTCATGGTTGTCCCAAAGGTGCTTTTTCAGGAGGCAACTGGACTATTGAGACCATTCCCCACTATCCTGTCAGAGTTCAAGAAGCTTCTTGGATGAGAAGAGAAACATCTTCAAAGAAAAAACAAGGAAGCCCAGTTGCCTCCTGAAAAAGCCGGATAAGATATCTGTTGGGATATTTTATGACGACTTCCCTAAACTACTGCAATGCACAGCATTACATGCACTTGAAAATTGCATTTGATCCAGAGTGCAG
This sequence comes from Bungarus multicinctus, assembly GCA_023653725.1. NCBI lineage: Eukaryota > Metazoa > Chordata > Lepidosauria > Squamata > Elapidae > Bungarus > Bungarus multicinctus. The sequence continues at coordinate 2,809,429 of CM042836.1, forward strand.
CAGCCCATATGTTAATTGGCATCCATCACTGGCAAGTTTTCACATTTGTGTTACTGGCCCTGCGCTGACTTCTGACAGACCTTCAAATGCAATTTAAAAGGTGGGTTTGGACAGATAAAGCACTATGAGGCTTGGCACACAGGTATCTCCAGGATCAGAGTTTCAACAGAATCAGCCCGCTTAGTAGTGTCTCATTTCCAAGAAGTAAAAAGCCTCACTAAAGATCAGTGGCAAACCATTTCTGCACTGTGGCTGGCAAAAACACACGAAAATTCTCAAGCTAAGCTTGAGAAAGTCCTTACTTCTGAGATAAATGGGCTTGTTCACATTACAAAAAGTTATTATTTTGATATTAACGCCTTATTTTACTGCAACAGAGGAAGTTGGAAGTTAATGTTTCTTTTTCTTTTTTTTTATCCTTCCTCACTTCTCTTCCTCCCCACCGTTTTCCTATGTACTTTTGTATTTCATATCTTATTTTATCTTATAACCCAATAAAAATGTTAAATTGGAATATGAGATAAATGAAGTACAACAGAGAAAAATTAGGAAACAGGCACAGAGATGAGTCAAGGAAAAGAAGAAATGCTGGGTTAAAACACAGAAAAGAAAGGGGGCTCTTTACATACATTATGATAGAATAGAATTCTTTATTGGCCAAGTGTGATTGGACACACAAGGAATTTGTCTTGGTGCAAATGCTCTCAGTGCACATAAAAGAAAAGAGTCATTTGTCAAGTGTATCAAATGATTAAAACCGAGTCACCTATCAGAAAAACAGAAGCCGTTTGCCTTATAAAACCACCACCTTTCCTTGTGCAATGCCTTTACTAGAAGTGTAAGAAGAAAGCTGGTATGCAAGGCTACCTTCTATAGATTTCTCATAGCCATCGGGGTTCATCGAAGGCATGATATGGATCCGAGTCTTTTGGATCAAGTCAGTCACTTCAGGATCAGTTCCGTAGTTCTTGCAGAAGTACTCAATGAGATTGAGGAGCAATTCCCTTCCTACGACTTCGTTGCCATGCATGTTGGCAATGTACTTGAATTCTGGTTCACCTGGAGGAGGGACAGAGGTGTTTAGCCATAGCATTTAGCAGTTTGTCTATATAGGATGACATGGAGAAACTGACATAGATCATACAAACATGGAGAGAGGGGGAGGGAGAGAAATTGCAGTTCTCTCTCCTTGTTTGGTCTAGATCAGGGCTGTCAAACTCACGGGCTGGATGTGTCATGCACTGGCCATGCCCAGTTTAACGAAGAGGAAAAGTTATGCTACGTCACATGATGCTACCATGATGATGCGAGTTTGACACCCCTGGTCTAGATGTTAACATGATCTGAAAACACCATTCACAGCCCACTAAATGAATCCAAGCTCTGCTCATGCCACATGAGTTATACACGATAGTTAGACAACATTCAAATGTACAAGCATGTACCTTATACTGTAAATGCATACCTATATGTGTTGAAATTGTAACATTTTTTTTACAATTAACAAATTGCTTTATTGCTTTATTTAGGCCCAAACATATGTTTATAATGTTAACAGAACCTACAATGGACATAAACCTTAGGAAGTAAAACTCATTTGGCCCAAAGAAGACTTTTAGTATAAAAAATATTTGAAATTACTGACAAAACTTCAAAACTGAAACTAAAGATTCAAACTAAAATCCAAACAATTCGGCCTTAAAAATGATTATTTTAACTTAGAAGTCCATTGGTATTTATATATTTTGTTACTTCAGGAAGTTCTTCCTCAGGTTTGCAAAAGAAACGTATCAAACCTTGTTACTCTCCTACCCTATTTACAAAATTAATTTGATAGAAAAAACATATTAAAATGTAAACACAGTAAAAACAAAAATATGCAATGAAGAACCCTGAAAAATTCCTCTCAACCTGGACAGAATTAAAATGGTCAAAATCATAATATTCTACAATGGTATCACTGTACATTAATTATTGCATGTAGTTGGTCCTGATTACCACAATTAAAAATGGCTATTATGGAGCAAATATATTAAAAAATAATGAAAATTGGACCAACTCATTTATGAGGAAAGATTACAGGACGTTGATCTTCGTACCTTTAAAAAATGGCGACTAAGTTAGCAGACCTGATTCAAAATTCGTAACACCAGGGAGAAATATTTTCCCATTTTTCGAAATACTAGAAATCTAGATCAGGAGTGTCAAACTGGCGGCTCACAGCCCGCATGCGTTACCTGCAGGCCACTCCCACCCCAGCTGTGTGAATGGGAAAAACATCGCGAAACATCATGTGACAGCAAAGTGACGCCACCAGTTTGACACCTGTGATCTCTAGATCATGCAACAAAACTATATAATGGTAAATTACCTGCTTCGTGAATGCCTGGGTTATCCGATATTTCCATGGCATACAATTCCCTTTGCTCCACTGACTTGCCCACTGAGTAGAGCCGGGTGATGTTTGGGTACTCAGTGGCAAATTTCCTCAGAAAGATACCCATATCAGGGAAGTGGTGATGGCGAAAATCATCCGGCTGGATCACCTGGCGAGCAGAGGTTGTCCTATTTACAGCAGTGGTAGTTGCTGCGTTGTCAAGAGAGTTGCTGGTGGTTATTGGTGCTTCCTTGGTGGGTCCGGAAGTCAACACTGTGACTGCAGGATGCAAGGAAAAATCCACTACGGTTGCATTTTCTTCCTTCACTTCAATGTTCTCCCTGGTGACTGGCAGGTAACTGATGGGGAAAAAGAGAGAGAAGAATATCCTTTTAGGTTGACATTAGCTTCACCTGGCTTAAGAGCATCCCTAATGGAATTTACTTTAATTCCATTACTAAAGGTAGTCCCCGACTTACAACAGTTTATTTAGTGACTGTTCAAAATCACAACAGCATTGGAAAAAGTGGCTTAGAACAGTTTTTCACATTATGAACTTTGCAGCATCCCCATAATCATGTGATCAAAATTCAGGTGCTTGGCAATTGGTTCATATTTACGACTGTTGCTGTGTCCCAAGGTCACATCAACTTTTGTAACCTTCTGACAAGCAAATCAATGGGGAAAGAGATTCACTTAAAAGCCAAATTATTAACCTATCAGCTGCAGTGATTCACATAACAACTGTGGCAAGAAAGGTCATAAAATGGGGCAAAATTCACTTAACAAATGTCTCACTTAACAACAGAAATGTTGGGCTCCATTGCCACCGTAATGAGGTTGAGGACAACCTGTATTTATTCATCTTGAATATTATTCCCACTTATTAGTGAAAAAAATAAGACCAAATAGCAATGTTATTATTTCTCAACTGAAGAACCTAACTCAAGGGTCCCACATCAAAGCTCCATTTTTATTTCTGCTTAACTGCAAATCTCAGGCTTACAATGCAGCTGTTCCAAATCCTTCACTCATTTTCTCTTAAGAAAGGGAAACCTTTTTCACAAAGAAACACTGAAGGTAGGCTTAATCCTCATGGAACTACTGACATTCCTTGCTTTTCTGTGTCTAATTTTTTGTTGACTGCACTAGCAATGTGATTATATGACAGCGCCTGCCAAGTTTATGGCAAAATGAGACAAAGCAGTGAGATTGGCTTCTAATATTCCCATAAAGCAACTCCTTACTAGAAGAAACTATGCCAAAGATAACAAACTTGTTGATGCCAGCTCCATATACTTTACCCCGGGACGGAAGCTGTGATATTATAGGTCCCAGACACCAACAGTCTGTAATAGTCACCAAACTGTCCAGTCGTAATGTTATGAGCAATCCCAGCCACAGCAATGGTTGCATTTTCCAAGGCAGCCCCAGTGACCGAATCTCTCACAAATCCTTTAATTCCAATATGTACCTATATTAAATAAATGTGAATTAGATCCAGAACATGTTGTAAAAAAATTAGTATCAAAATTAGTATTAGTACAAAGCTATATTATTTTTTTCATATTCAGTAACTTGTTAATTTCATGCTAAGTGATCTGTGCAATATTCTTTTTTTTCCTCATCCAAGGAAAGTTACAGGGTGCTGTTAAGCTTGCACACAAAATGAAATAAAATAAGGAATATAACAAGGAGAAATTGACAGAGAATAGCACATCTCTTGCATAACAAGAGCAGTAGGCAGCATCACCAGAAGGTTGGCATAAATCTAAAACTTGACAGTATGTCTGTGAATTTCTATATTTTGAATTCCTCTACGTAAAGTTCAGTATACCAGGAAAGAGCATCTACATTAATCTTTATGTTGAAGGAAATGTCATAGATTTAATCAACCATGCTTGCAGTTTTAGATTTCTTGTACTGTAACCAGGGGATTGTTTTTGTCACAGCTACTAAAACGGAACACAGGCTGTCTTTCAAAAAACAAAATGCCAAGAAAAACAAAGAGGACAGTTGTGTGTTTTTGAGTCATGCTTGTAAAAGCCAAAAGATGAATAAACTCAGCTCAATTTTACAGATAAACATGCCATTTTTGTGCACCACTTCCGTCAAAATGCTTCACTCAAAACAGATGGTGAATTCATATGGCTTTAGAATATGAAATTATGTTCAAGACGGTATGCAAAGCACATCATTTTTTATTGCTAGGGCTATCGACAGAGAACGTTAAAGTATTTGTTATCTAATTTTATTATGTACTTTGTACTGATTCATATTCAGCATTATTTATCATTCATTAATAAAACTACACAAATGAGGCAGAATTGTCTTTCTTCATCATGTCATTTCTTTTTTGATGTGACGTAACTATCTAATAAGGGACGTGATCGCTCAGTGGCTAAGACGCTGAGCTTGTTGATCAGAAAGGTCGGCAGTTCGGTGGTTCGAATCCCTAGCGCTGCGTAACGGAGTGAGCTCCCGTTACTTGTCCCAGCTTCTGCCAACCTAGCAGTTCAAAAGCATGTAAAAATGCAAGCAGAAAAATAGGGACCCCTTTAGTGGGAAGGGAACAGGATTCCGTGCGCCTTTGGCGTTTAGTCCTGCCAGCCACATGACCACGGAGACGTCTTCGGACACCGCTGGCTCTTCTTCGGCTTTGTAACAGAGATGAGCACCGCCCGCTAGAGCCAGAAACAACTAGTATGTGCGAGGGGAACCTTTACCTATCTAATAAAGGGTTCTCGCTTTGCAGTGAGGCAGTAACCTACTTTTTTATACCTTGGTGGGGTTGGACGTATCTTGCTTCCATTTCATAAAAGAGCTTGAGACAGAACACATACCGGTATTAAGAAGCTCACAGAGTAAAGTGAAAGAATTTCTTCCTCAGCTAAAAGACTGAGGAAGGTGTCAATAAATTTATGGCCAATTGCTTCGATTTATGCAAAGCCAACAAGTATTGATTTATGAGGACATGGCTTGACAGCATCCTCGACAGAATCCTCATAGGAAATAAGCAATGCTATGCCGTTTATTTATTTATTAAATTTTTATCCTGTCTTACGGATAAAAATTACTTTATAAGTTATTCAAATAAAGAGTCACCTTTGTTGAAATGGGTAACAGATAAATAAATAATACTTGTTTCTCCTCTTTTCCCCCACAACAACCAACTGAGCTGACAAAGAGGGACTGGCCCAAAGACACACAATTGGCTTTCATGCCATGTCAGGACTAGAATTCCCAATCCCCTGGTTTCTATGTCAGTACCATAAAAAAACTGGATGTCTTTTAAGTAAACTCTTTAAGTGAAAAAGCATTTGTGGAAATATTCAGCTAACCAGAGTACTACTCTATTCAGAGTAGGCAACAGGAGCTGAAACTCCTGAGAGGGAGCAAAAGACAGCTTCAGAATAAGATATCATTTTTTTTAGACTTTAATACAGTTATGGTTACTAAATGTGTTTTATGCATGGTCCTAAATATTTCTGTGAAAGATGAAAAAGGGAAGAGATTTATACACATGATCACTATACCCTGGCAGAGTGAATTATCAAAACAAGTTCAGGCAAGTTTCATATGCTGCTGCAATCTGTGCCACAAGCCATTTGGTTTAAAAATAAAAACCTCTCCTCGGGGAACTCAGATGAAAGAAACCTATTTCCATGCCTAAAGGATTTCGTGCAACAGATTTAGATACTAAGTGCTCTGCTCTCAGTGTGTTGCAGAGTGACTAATTTCCCTGCGACCTGTAAAAAACAGTAATGCTGAAGACAGTGACGAACCATGATCTGTCCCTGTTTTAATTGGTACTTCAGTAACCTTTGTGGTGATTGCCAAGCTGTAATTTCCAGGAAAACTTTAATATATGCACAACAGTTCAATGACAGGTGCAGGCTGGACGAAAGCTAATTTTTCCCTTAGCTCCTGTGATATGAAAAGGGGGTTCCTGTGCAGTTATAATTATTGAAAAAAGAAAATTATCACTGCTATTGCTGATATATGAGCAGCTCAACTTTGTCAGCACTCCGTGCTATGTTCAAAAAGGGCAAATGACTCCTTAAGCAGAGTTAATCTTTTAGTCTGGACAACACCCTGAACCATTTCGTTGTATGCAGCGAAATTTCATTTTAATGTATGTTGATTAGTGTACATTCAAAGTAACAATAAAGTTATTCTAACAAATTCTAACCACAGATTACACAGATTAGCTCCATCCCCAAAAGGATACTGATTGTGATTCACAGCCACCAGTGATGAAGTTTCTAGGATTAGAATGCACTAATCTTGAACTGTAAAACCATGAAATGGCTTAATATACCATGTCTATATAGTTAGTGGTTGGCACCATGATCAGCTGTTCTTTAATCAGACCTTGAAAGGTAGTGTCTGCATATACTTGACTGTAATACAGGTAATCCTCGATTTACAACAGTTCCTTTAGGGACCGTTCATAGTTACAGTGGCACTGAAAAAAGTGACTTATGAACATTTTTCACACTAATGACCATTGCAGCATTCCCATGCTCATGTGACTTAAGGTCAGCCCGAACTCCAGCATGGTTCGTGACGCTTGCTTGCTCTCGGCTGCCATAGAAATGAGGAGGGGTGGGTGGGCATTTGGGATGGGGAAGGGAGCTGTGTGGAGTGATCCCATGAGATCTGAAAGGGAGGTTTGCACTCACAAATATAGAGTGGAGTTGTTCATACTTTTTCAAGGCCAACCATCCTGAGACTCCATAGGCGAGAAATACGTCAGAGGAACTTTCTCATAATACCTTCCTGGATGCTGGTTGGCCTCTCCCCACAAGGAGAGGGACTTGGGGTGACTTTCAGTGTGTAACTTTCACATGGTGTGTTTGAGATCTTGCCTTGCTTTTGCTGCTATCAGTTCATTCTTAGAAAAAGTCCCTCTTCATTAAAACCAATGGAGTCGGAGGGTTTCTTTCTTAGGGTTTGATGGGAGGCAGCCCTGACATTTACATTCAAACACTTGGCAACTGACTCAGATTTATGATGGCTGTATCCTGGGATCATGTGATCCCCTTTTGTGACTTTCTGACAAGCAAAGTCCATGGGGAAGCCAGATTCACTTAACAACCGTGTGGCTAACTTAACCACTGCAGGGATTCACTTAACACCAGTGGTAAAGAAGATCGTAAAGTGGGGCAAAACTCACTTAACAAATGTCTCATTTAGCAGCATAAATTCTGGGCTCAATTGTGGTCGAGGATTACCTGTAATCAATAGCTGAATACAAGGAGTATCATTTAATCTGATGTGTAAATATTGCCAGTGTTGACTTTAGATATGAAAGAGAGATCAGGACAGGAAGTAACTTTGAAAGAACTGTGTGTAACTCTTGAGATAAAGTATTTTTGAAGATACTTGAATATTTCTGAGCACACACAGCTACAGTGAAAAATCTGAGAGAATTTAGATAATATAAGTGACCCTGGATAAAGCTTCTGAAGATCCAACCAGATTTCTTTACCCTGGGCAAATGAAACAAAAGGTACTTGAGTGGTGGTGGTGGGGAATTACTTATTCCCTGCTTAGTTGGGCAATTGTTAAATGTGTTAAGAGTGATAAGAAACTGAGACAAAGATCTGATTAAAACAGATCTAATTATGGCTTGCTTGGCCATCAATTTAATAAATAGGATACAGTTAACTGGAGTTATAAAACTGCTAAAACTATACCCACTTATTATTACAGCTTAGCATACATCTCTAAACCAAAGTCTTTTTGTGATTTGAAACAAAGAAATTCAAACATGGATCAGTGACACTTCCTTCTCTTTAAATATTGCCTGAATTTTGGTGTACCACAGTTACTCTTTCTCATAATTCATTTGGTACGAATCGTGCTAAACTTTATATGGATCATAAAACAATAATACGAACATTAAAAATTGTGTCCTTGGTCCAATTTATGAGTCAAAAGGGATTAGGCAGAGCTGACATTCTGACAAACAAGAAGCATATTCAAAATCTACAGGCAAAGAAAGCCCTGACAGAGATGAATAAAGTCTTTTATTCAGAACAAAGACAGATTCAAATATACATTGATTCAGGGGTGGGATTCAAATTTCTTAACAAACAGTTCTGTGGGCGTGGCCTAATTTGTGAGTGTGGTTTGATCATGTGACTGGATGGGCGTGGTTTGCTGACTGGGCATGGCTTGGTGGTCATGTGACTGGCTGGGCATGGCTTGTAAGTAAATATTATAAATATTTATGTAAATATTGATTTTTTTTATATAAAAAAGCAATTTTTACCCAAAATCAGGCAAAGCAGACAGGCAGATTTAGTTGCTCATAGAAACATAGATTCATTCAGAGATCTATCTTTCTGTAATCTGCTACCTGAGTCTGCACTGAAAAATAGAAGCTTCAGTCCTAAGGAAGGTTCAGCTCTGCTTTTAGATTTGCTAGAAAGCAAGAAATCCATCAATTTCCTGCTTTCTAGCTAATCTAAATCTCCTGGCCCAGCAGAACAGCTGATGGTCGGGGGGGAAAAAAGGAAAAATAGCAATTTACCAAACACAGACAAATTGAATGGCGCTCATGCCAGGTAAGGAGTGAGTGGGCGGGGAGGGGAGGGGCCAGCCAGTGGCGCAATTTGCCGGTTCTCCAAACTGCGCAGAATCCTAACAACCGGTTCTATAGAACCGGTCCGACCAGGTAGAATCCCACCCCTACATGGATTGTTTTGCTAACATAATCAAGAAGAGAGTTAAAGTCAAATCTTACTTTTTCAATGAAAGTGAGCAAAGATTCTCGGTTATTCAGCCATTCTTGCTCAAGTTGAGAAGCTGGTGGATATTTGCAACAGGAAAGTTCAAATGTGACTTCAAAGCAGTTAGCCCAAAGATAGTTATAATCTTGCATTCCACCTAAGGCATGTACAGAAAGAATCGTGAAATAATTAAGCAAAGAATAATCTTTTGCATCAACAAGACTTCTCTTCACATGATTTCAAATTAGCATTTTTCAGTAGGCACGAAAACCCATTTGTGCAAACGAAGAAAAAAAGTTTCAACTTTCAAAGAAACAAAGGACCATTTAGGAGGGGGGAAATCTGTGTCTGCTACTTTAAAAATTAACAATTGGAATTCTGAGATCATGCAACTTCCCTATTTGTCATAGGTGATCATGTTTATAAAAAAACCGTAATAGGTTAATATGCAGGAGTCCTGATTTTTCATTATGTCTGAGGCATTTTATACTCATCTTCTCTTTTTATTCTTCAGTAGATCAATACTTGATGCTTAGAATTGGACTAACCTTTCAAGTATACTATATTATTTAAATACTTATGTTAATTTAAATGTATTTAAGTACCACATTGATATAATTTTCATCTTTCACTCAATCGAAAGAAGAGTGGGATTGTACATTCTCATATATACCGTATATGTAAACTCTTCTTTTCAAAAACTAACAGTAAGGTGCATGTCTCTCCCCATTTTTATCATTATTGTACTCCCATTAAGTAGGTTAAGCTTATCTATCCAAAGAATGTACCTATCCAAAGCCCCAAAGAAAGTTAATCACAACTTCCAAACAAGGTGTCCCTGTTCCAATACTGATTTAACATTACTCTTAAGGTTAGCAAAATAACCTTTCCAGATTTCAAAGTAGGAGTGCCAAATTTGGCAGCAAAACGATAAACAGATGAAAATGCACCCTGGACAAATATGAAATTTGTTCTTGCCACGCATATAGCAAATCCTTGTTCTTGGCACAATTTATTTATTTATTTATTTATTTATTTATTTATTTATTTATTTATTTATTTATTCTTATATGTATCCGTGTATTCATAATTATATTTTTACTTATACCTATTATCTTGTAAGCAATTGACAAACGAAATAAAATAAATACATAAAAAATAAAAAATAAATTGAAAATACAATATGAAAAACACACACAGGTAGTGTTCATTTAGCAACTGCCTCATTTAGCAACCATTCGCAGTTACAACAGCACTGTAACTTTTAATGGATAAATAAGCTAGAAAACAGTCACAGAACTCTTTTTACAGAGGACGACTGCATTGGGATTACTATTTGCTCAAAAGTAGAAAAGTTCAGAATTACCCACAATACAGGAATAGTTGGTGAAAATGTTGGAATTTGCACAGATGGCTAAATTGACTTCTTTGATCAGAGAAAAGACAATATATTTGTGACTGGAAAACTTCTGTATATTTTTTGCATGAAACAAAAAAAAAGCACTTTGTGGCTTTGATGATTAGGAAAAATATCTAGATAATGGAAATAGTATGTTTTGTAATCATGACAGTAAGAGATAACTTTACAATTACAGAATACTTATATTTGCTGCAAAGGAAGTTTGCAGCATCCCACAGTCACGCAACTGCAATTTACAATGGTTTTTGAGGAAGCAACGGTTTAATCTGGATGCTTTTTGGTTGGGGCTCCTGTCAGATATAGTACTGAGTCATTTGTAGAGGGCCTTTGGAAAACAGGAATGGGGGTGGCGTGTGTGTGCAACCATTCTTGCCCTCCTGGATCTCTCAGGGGCTTTTGATAACACTGATTTTATTTATCAAATTTGTATGCCTGCCATACTCCCAAACAGTTTGGGAGGCTCACAATACTAAAAAAAACCAAGAGGCATACATTAACAGCCAGTAAAAAAAATAAAAAATGGTAAGGATAAGAAAATGGGGAGGGAGGAAACAGAGTCTAGAAAACCTAGAACTACGCTGCCTTCAGTCTGATCTAAGTATAGTATATAAAATCATACATTGCAATGTCCTACCTTTCAATGACTACTTCAGCTTCAGCCATAACAACACAAGAGCACACAATAGATACAAACTCAAGGTTAACCGTACCAAACTTGATTGCAAGAAGTACGACTTCAGCAACAGAGTGGTCAATGTCTGGAATACTCTACCTGACTCTGTGGTTTCTTCCCCAAAAACTTTAACTTTAGACTGTCTACTATTAACCTCACCCCTTTCCTAAGAGGCCTGTAGGGGCCGTGCATAAGCGCACCAACGTGCCTACCGTCCTTGTCCTATTGTTTCTTTTATTTTTCTTATATGTACCCATTTCATGTATTCATAACTATGTATATATATACTTATACCTATTATCTTGTAAGCGATTGACAAATTAAATAAATTCTAAATTCTAAAAGGCTCAGGTGAAAACCCAGGGTGGGAGCCATCTGGACCTCGGGAGAAACCTCATTCCAGAGGTCACAGTATTAGGAGTGGATGCATGTGCACTATTTTGTGGTGATTCTTCTCCTTTATTTAGCATCCGTTTCTCTCCACTTCTATTTAGCATTGACATGAAACTGATAGACAAGGTCACTGAATGGCACAGAGTGAAAGATCATCAGCTGACGATGCTCAGTTCCACTTCTGGCCAGGTAAATGAGGACACTGAGGTGCTTATTCAGTGCCTGGAGGCTATGAGAGTCTAGATGTGCAGGAACAGACTGTAACTCAAGATGAAGTGGCTTTGGGATTTCAGGTCTCCTGAACCCAGCTATTTTTCATCTCTAATTGGCAATGGACTAGCAGTTCCCCCAGAGTTTGGTAGTCCTTCTACACTCATGGCTCATGTTTGAACAACAGGTGCCAGCTTGGCTAGGGGACTTTTGTCCATATTTGTGTGCCAACTGCACGTCTTCCTATAGCGGGAGGCCCTACTGGCAATTCACCGTGCTTTAGTCACTTCCTAGTTGGATTACTGCAATGTGCTCAACATACAACTGTCCTTGAAAAGTAATGAAAGTTCTGAATAGAACAGAATAAATAAAATAGAGAATAAATTAGATAATAGAATAGAAAACAGTACTAGGATAGGGATAGGAATGGGGTAGGATATGACAGAAGACAGAATAGAATAGAATAGGACAACAGTACACGGAGTGGAGTGGAGTAGGAGCAGAGCCGAAGGGAAGAGAAGAACTTTATTGGCCAAATGTGATTGGACAGACAAGGAATTTGTCTCCGGTGCATAAGCTCTCAGTGTACACACATTTGACAACTACACAGTGATACATCATAGATCATAAATCATACTTACAACCATTAATCATAAGATACAAACAAGAAATGATAAATCAGAAGGAGAAGATAGTAGGAAAGATGAGAAATGAGAAGTTGAGAAAGATAATAGCAAATACAGCCCACTACATGGGTAAATTTCTTAGTCCCAAAACAGTGCTGTGGGAATTAAGTGTTCAGCAGTATGATGGCACGGGAGGGGTGGGGTGGGAACTGTCCTTGTGTCTGGTTGTTTTGGCATGCAGTGCCCCGTAGCAGCATGTCCAGGATGTGAGGGGTCCGACTGGTTTAGCATGCAACAGAAGAGGCATCAAAAGTGGTTTTTAAACAGCAGATGCAGTGTTGCCCAAGTTAGGCCGTCATTACACAAGCTGCACTGGCTCTCAGTAGGCCTCTACATGCTACTGCAGGTGCTGGAACGTGCACTAGGCCAGCTTACTTGCGAGATCACATATCCCTAAAAGTTTCTCAGGTGCACCAAGATGGGTGAAGTCCACATCCCATCTTATGGGACCAAGGAGTCATGCCTTGTCTACTGCAGCACCTACCATGTAGATGTTCCCCCCACCCCACCCCATCCCCGAGATCTAGAACAGTGGGCCTCAACCTTTGAGGTACCAGGGACTGGTTCCGTGGAGAGAAGTTTTTCCGTGGACCGGAGAGGATGTGGTTTCGCATGCTTCCTGCTAAAATCCAGACACTGAGCCAGAGTGTTAGATGAGCTCAATAGGTATGGCTGGGTTATTGTGCTATAAGTATTTTAGTGTTGTGTCTGTTGTCTAGAATGGTAGAAGTTTCATTATATTGTTTTTCAATTTCCAATTGTTAGGCTCTCAAAATTCATCTCTAAGATGGGCAGCCATGGCAATTTTCCAAGTAGATACTTAGGTTTATGTAACATGGGAAACTGTCTAAAGGGTTTAAAGAAGTACTGTAAATACCACAGTGCCAAAGAAGATTTTCTCTTAAGCAAACACACAAGTTTTGAAGGTCATAGCTACTGACAGATCTGCTTATAAAAGTGAGCAGCGCCAGTTTGTCACATTATTATTATTTTAATGAAGAGACAAACAGATTGCAAGAAGGTTTACCCAATAAATGCTGTGAAGCATAAAAAGCAGGAATCTGGAAACACAATTGGGAACAGTTGGTCTCTGTGATATACGTTTTTAAAAAGAATCACAATTTAAAAACGTGTTGCACAAGAAAATGAAGTAGAAGAAAAAAGCAAAAGAGAAACTGAGATGAAGAAGCTAACATTTCTTTCAAGTATTATCACTGCTGCCATAAAATATAGCAGGGGTGACACACGGCTGTTTTATGAGTTTTAGGTTTGTGATATTTTGATGTTGCTCTTGTTAATTGTCAGATGTTGTGAATTATAGCAGTATACTAAAAATAAATAAATGTTTCCCATCAGGAGCCTTATGATAAGTGATGAGGGGTTGTGGGACTTTTACTTCAAAATAGCTGGAGGGCATCAGACTGTTTGTTATATATAAAACATGTATTTTCCTGTTATATGATGGCAAAGAATTAATCTGCAATTCATAGTTTTCTACCTAACAGAGGTATTTGTAAATACGAAAAAAGAAATTACGCTTCTTCAAGGATATCCTGGTTTGAGCTGAGTAATAATTTTAAGTTTTACAACTATTTACTCATTCTATTTCCTTGTACAGTACATTAAACCCAGCAATTCTTGTAAATATAATTAGCTCATATCTTATTCCACTATTTGGGTATGTTTGCTATGATGAAAGAGAGAGAGAGAAATGGGGGCTATACAAGGAAAATGAGATAACGATTGCTGATAAAAAGAGTTTTATTTAAATAAGACATTTGGTCAATGCAAAAAATCTGCTGACTAAATTAAATTATTAATTTTATTAGAACAAAAACTCACCATCACTCACCCACTTGTCAGTTCACAGCTTGACTACTCTACCTGGGCTACCTTTGAAGATCCCACCCCCCCAGAAACTTCAACTGGTCCTAAGTATTTTTTTCATTAGATCTGACATCTATTCTAATTATGACAAAATTAATGAAGTCCTTATATAAAACTATTAATAGATGTAATGCATGGCCTCAAAATACTATCTCTTTTCCATTGATAACAATACTAATTTTATTTTGATAATTAGACTTATGGTTGTTTAATCTGTTTATCACTAGTTTAGATGAAGCTAGTGAAAAAAAATCAGAATAGTTAGATGTAAAGCATTTAATTAGAATAAAAAATGCTTAACTCAACATAATTTTTAAAGAATATAAAGAGACTAAATATAAGGAGACTTAGCAATGTCATATTTACTTCAATCTAATTTCCTTTTTCAACATTTTTAATTTAATCAAATTTATAGGCTGTCTAAATTAAAGCTATCATTTCTAGGCAGCTTATAAAATATAAAAAAATTATATTATTTAAACTTTAATAGAAAATTATTCAGCACAAACCCACATACACCATAAGGACAACAAAACCAACTGCAGAATTGTAAAGCAAGAAATCAGGAATATATAGGTTGGTATTAGAAATGTCTATTGTATTAGAAATCAACCATACACAAAAATCCAGTATAGATATTTTTAATTATTTAGGTTAGATCTTAGTTATACTTTTAATGCTGAATGTATATTTAGAATCACAACTCATTTTAACTAATTAAACATACTTGTTTAGCTACTATACCAAAGCTAACCTTTGGCATAACATACAGTATATGCAATCCTTTGTTCAATCAACAGCAACACCAAAAGCACATAATTAGCCATGGAAATATCTGTCACAAATAAAGACATCAGCATATTTTTTTTCCTACTATGTTAAATGCCTCAACTTATCTATTTTCTTCATAAAGAAACCTTACTGTTCATAAGATTGGAATATACTGCCATAATGGAATATAATTGTATTAACAGAGGGATACAATCAAGATCAAAGGAAGTACTAATACCACTCTATAAAGCCTTAGTAAGACCATGCCTAGAGTACTGCCTCCAGTTTTGGTCACCACATTATAAAAAAGATGTTGAGACTCTAGAAAAAGTACAGAGAAGAGCAACCAGGATGATGAGGGGACTGGAGGCTAAAACATACAATGAATGGTTGCAGAACCTGGGCTTGGCTAGTCTAGTAAAGAGAAGGAGACATGATAGCGGTCTTCCAATATTTGAGGGGCTGCCACAGGAAGGAAGGGATCAAGCTATTTTCTAAAGCACCCAAAGGCCAGACAAGGAATAATGGATGGAAACTGAAGAAGGAAAGATTCAACCTGGAAATAAGGAGAAACTTTCTGACAGTGAGAACAATCAACCAACAGAAGTTGCCCTCGGAAGTTGTGGGAGTGCCATCACTTGAGACTTTCAAGAGGAGATTGGACTGCCAAAGGTCAGAAATGGTGTAGGGTCTCCCCCTTGGGCGGGGGGTTGGACTAGATAATCTACAAGATCCTTTCCAACTCTGATTATCTGTTATCTGTTATAATGCTCTCCTTCTTTACGTGCTCTTCTACATGCTTTTGCAATCTTTCCTAGCAGTTGAGTACCAGTTGTTCATAAATTATTGCAACAGAAGTCTGGATCTCATTCTCCCTTGTGAAAGGCCTGGATGAATAACCAGGGCTTCATGGTTTTTACAAGCAGAATACAGAATAACAGAGTTGGAAGCAACAGCAGAGTTAAGGGGGTGGGGGGAAATCTAGTTCTTTTGAGGGGGACCTCATTCTTTAGGTTCTCCTACAGAAGGCACATTTCCAGAGTTCCAATAGATAATACTTAATTGAAGGAATTGGAAGAGTGCCAACCCTGCAGGATCTAACTACCACCTAGCAGATGTTGAAGGAGGCAGTTTCAGTATTTCTTGGATCAAAGATACCTTCAGACCATCACTCACCCGCTTGTCAGTTCACAGCTTGACTACTCTACCTGAGCTACCTTTGAAGACCCCCCACCCAGAAACTTCAACCGGTCCTAAGTGCAGGGGAAGGCATGATTCAATATGCCCGTGCAACACTTCTGCTTCACGAGCTGTTCTAGTTTGATGGTTTATTTTTGAGCACAATTCAAAGTGCTGGTTATTAAAGCTTACAATGCCACAGGGACAGGTTACCTTTGGGACAATTTGCCTCCCATATTAATCAGAATAAGAGCAGTTGCATCCACCCATCTTCAGGTGGAATGCATAGCATTCTTCTAACTTGGTGGATCCAGAGGGAACCCCAACCAATTGGAATATGCCCAAACAAGCCATACACAAGCGTTATGTAACATCCTCCATGCAGGTAGTTCTTCACTTACAACAGTTCATTTAGTGACCGTTCAAAGTTAGAATGGCCCTGAAAAAAGGGACTTAGAGCCGTTTTTACGACCATTGCAGCATCCCCAGGGTCACGCAATTTACATTCAGATGCTTGGCCACGAACTCGCATTTATTACAGACGCAGCATCCTGGGGTTACGTGATCCCATTTTGCGACCTTCTGATGAACGAAGTCAATGGGGGAAACCGGATTCACTTAATGACAGTGTGACTCATTGAAGAACTGCAGGGATTCGCTTAAAGGTGGCCAGAAACAGGGAGCAAACTTGCTTAACCAATGTCTCACTTAACGACATACATTTTGGGCTGCATTGCAGTCGTAAGTCAAGGACTACGACTTGCGAGCAGATTTTCCTTCTGAGGCAAAGGGGGTCCTTGGCTGAATCTAGCAATCCTCTCAAATTCTCTTCCTCTACGATGGTTTATATAAATATTTCCAGTTAAGGAAGTGAAGCGTGAAGGATTCATCCTAGCAGGGTTAGGGTAAGGTCCTAGTTGTGGTTCCAAAACCTATGTGCCACCAACTGAGGGAGAACAGCTGCAACACATTATCTTCCTGTCTTATCTGTGATTTATTTACTTATTAGAGTCCCGCCTTCCTTGCTTGGGCTAATAAATCAAGGTGGTGAACATATCTAATGCTCTTTCCTTCTCCTACAATGGCACTGAAAAAAGGGGCTTATGACTGTTTTCATACTTACGACCACTGCGGCTTCCCTATGTTCACATGATCAAAATTCGGATGTTTGGCAACTGGCTCATATTTATGACGGCTGAAGTGTCCTGGGGTGACGCGATCCCCTTTTGTGATCTTCTGACAAGCCAAGTCAATTGGGAAGCCAGATTCACTTAACAACTGGTTTACTAACTTAACAACTATAGTGATTCACCTAACAACGGTGACAAGGATAGTCGTAAAAGGGGGGCAAAACTCACTTAAAAATGTTAGCAACATAAATTTTGGGCTCAATTGGGGTTGTAACTCGAGGATTATTTATACTAGTTAAACCCAATGGTTTCTTGATATATTGCTTTACTGGGTACCACCCTGACATTTAAACAAGCAGAATCAATACTGGTCACCACTGGCCCTGTTGCTAGGATTTTTTCTTTGCAGTCGAGTTTATTTCCGACATTGTCCCTGCCGCTCTACCTCCAAAGGCTCCAACCAATTAGCTGGCAATCAAGTCAGCTGAGCAACCTACCTTCTACGTCATACCACTGAGCTCCGTTGGTGATGCCGTCTTTGAAGGTTTCTTTCTTTTCCCCTGGACAGTTTGGGGTGCCCGTTTTCATGATGGGATGGTTTGAGGCGTAGGCTTTTGCCAGGTATTTGAAAACATCATCATCAGCCGATTTGCTGTATATCCCAGAGGACTTGTGTGACTTTGAGTCATCAAATGGATAGCTTGCAACAACGGTTCCTCCATGAAAGTTCCCAGAAAGCACAAACCTATATTAAAAAAAAAAACAGAACACTAATAAAAATCTCAGCAGTTGGGAGGTAAAAAGTATTTATTTTCCTACCAAAGTAGTTGTGTTTGAATCAGCAACAGCAAAATCTAATTGCAGAAACTTAAACGGATACCTGAAAGTTATATAATCTCACAAACAAAAAAGAGGGAATGCCCTAAATATAGCAGATCAATTGCAGCAGATGAGGGGATTCTAGCTTTATTTAAATATTGGCTCTTTTAGTTACTTTCTCTCCAGCAGTACAAAAAGAATGTGATGCCTTTCAATGTTAAGCAAGCTAGCATCAAAGAATTCTTTTTAAGAAATTGCTGTGTGCCAACCAGAACATTACATTATATATTGAAAAATTATTAATAGGATTCACACGTTTATGAATTCCCTCTCTAATTTATTTATAGGCTACTTTTAAGATGGAAGCATTCATAAGGAAATAAATCAATCAGAATAGAGCTGGAAGGCACCTTGGAGGTCTTCTAGTCCAACCCCCTGCTCAAGCAAGAGACTATTACATTTAATTTCACAACATATAGACAGAGATTTAACCATAGTTTCAATTGGGAAAATGTGACCATCCTAGACCAAGCCAAGATCAAAAACACCAGGGAATTTCTAGAAGCCTCGCATTCTGACAAAACAACCATCTTTAGACACATACTGTAGATATCAACAATATCTATAGATTAGGTAAGAGAGACTATCACTCAACCCCAAAAGGAAAGAAGCACCTCTTCATCAGCAATCAGCATATATATATTAACTCCAAGATTAACATCAGACCAGCAATCAAGTAAACAATACTTCAATCAAGAAATTGCCAAAGAAGCCAAAGGGGAACAGCCCAACCAAAAAAATCTCTTAAGACCAACCCAACCAACACTTGACTGGGGAAAGCCACCAGAATATAAACTGACAGCAAATTGCACTCCTTACTAGCACTGATGATGTTACCTAGATGGATCATGAAACATCTGCAAGAAAACAAGCAAGCCCAGAGACCACCAAGGACCCCAATGTTCCTCCTTGTCCTCCTCTTCATCCCTCCCTTCCTTCTATCACTGATGATGTTACCTAGCTGGGTCGTGAAACATCTGCAAGAAAACAAGCTCAGAGGACACCAAGGACCCCTCATTTCAACCCTGAGCTACAAATATTCTCCTTTATAAATACATATCACATATAAATATATATCAACACATCAATATTATCTATCTATAAATATAAATGTAGTCCTTGACTTACATTTTATTTAATGCCCATTCAGTTACAATGACATTGAAAAAGTGACACGACTGTTTTTCACACTTACGTTGCAGCATCGCCATGGTCATAAGTCACTTTTCAGTGCCGTTGAAACTTTGAATGGTCACTAAATGAACTGTTGTAAGTCAAGAACAGTGTGCATGCCTGCATGTACATCTGATACACACACGCACAATTTATATTTATAGTATATTAATTTATTTCTTTTTATTAGTTTTGTTTTAAATGAGGTTTTGTATTCTGTAAGCCACCTTGAGGAGCCATGTGCAAATAGGCGGCAATATAAATCCAATAAATAAACAAATAAATAAATAAATAAATAAATAAATATTATACATAAGCATTGTCTCTGAGTTGGGCAGCGCAACTTCTGGTTTTGTGTATGTGTGTATAGATATAGCTTGTACATACATACACACACATATATATACACACATATACATACCTACACACATATATATACATATATTATATACATATACATACACATATATACACACAAAACCCTAAATCAGAAGTTGCCCCGCCCACCTTAGAGGGGCGTGGCCACCACTTCTAGGAATAAGGCGGCGCTTCAAAGCGCAGATCCGGCAAGCCCCGCCCCTCTCCTCCCAGGCCCCGCCCTCCACGTGCGCTTCTTCTTCCTCCTCCTCACCTGTTGCGCCGCATCCACTCCATCAGCGCGCGCACTTCGGGCACGGCGGTCAGATCCAGCTGCGCGGCGCCGAACTGATCTGGGAAGCTGCGGTTGAGGTCGAGGCCCCGTCCGTTCTCCCGGCCGCCGACTCCCTGGCAATCCCCTTCCCGGGATCGCGCAAAGCCGTCCGGGTTGAGGCTGGGCAGGAGGAAGAGGTCGGTGGCATTGAGGAGGCGGCGGACCCGAGGCTCCCCGCGGGCCCAGCCGGCCACCAGCTCGCGGGCCAGGCGCACCAGTAGCTGCCGGCCCAGCGCCTCGTCGCCGTGCATGTTGGCCACTAGCTTCACCTGAGGGCGGCCCGCCAGGGGAGGCCCACCGCCGCCGCTGCCCTCGTCCCCCGGGAGGCCTTCGCTGAGGCGGAGCACCCACAGCTCGCGCCCTTCGTTGGAGCGGCCGATGGAGAAGCGCCGCGCCAGGCCTCGCGGAGCCTCTTCCTCAGCGAGCCGCCTCAGCGTCTCGCCCAGCTCGGCTTCGTCCAAGTAATGCGGGCCCTCAGAGGAGGAAGAAGAAGCAGAAGCGGCCTCCGCTTTCTTGATATGCGCCGCCGCCCGGGCCGCGCCGCACTGCCACGAGAGTAACAAAAGCAGCGGAATCCATGGCCTCCACCAAGCCGCACCGCGCCGGCTTCGTCCAGCCATAACGCCGCTTGGCTTCTGACAGGTCGCCGCCGCCTCAGTCCTAGCCTCAATCCTCCTGAGGTAACTCGACACCCGATTAGTGGGCCGGGAAGAGAGCGGCCGGCCAATCAGAAAAGGGGGGGGTGAAGTATCCAATAGGGAGATTCTCAGGTAGCCAATGAGAGCCCGAGGATGCAGCGGCGGAAGGCGGGCTAAGAGTCCATAGGGCGGGGCCGAAAGGGGCGGGGATAGTTCGACGTAAGGGCCGCAAGGTGGGGAGGAGTGGGGAATGGTACGTGGATAAGCCGGGGTGGAGTCAATGACGTATGGGTAGGCGGGAAATAATGATGACGACCAATAAGATGCGATAGCAGATGGCGGCGGGCGGAGCCAAAAATACAAACGGGTTTGTCTTTTCACGTGAACGATATAGTCACGTCGGAATGAGGAAAATCTGGAAAACTTAGTTTTATTATTTTTAAATCTTTTTCTCGAATGATAGCAGTTTAAAAAATAGAGGAAGGTATAGTTTATTCACGCTAAAAGCAAGATTCTCTGAAAAAAGTAGCCCCCGACCTGCAACAGTTCACTTAGTGACCATTCAACCTTACAACGGCCTTGAAAAAAGGGAAATTTTTTTTCCACACTTAATGGCCAGTGCAGCATCCCAGTGTTCACGTGATTTACATTCGGGTGCTTGACAACTGACTCACATATATGACGGTCGCAGTTTCAAAAGACAAAGTAAATGGGGAAACCAGAACCGTATTACTAATCGAATAGCAGCAGTGATTCACTTAACAAATGTGACAAGAAAAGTCATTAAATGGGGCATAACCAATTTCTCACTTAGCAACCTAAATTTTGGGCTCCGTTGTGGTCATAAGTTAAGGACTACCTGTATCTGGTTGCTGCAAGCAAAAAAAAAAAAATAGAATGAATAAATTGTAAATAAATAAATAAAGTATTTATCTATGTACATAATAGTGAAATGCCCCTCACGCATCATCACAAAATCCCCAGAGCCGTAAAGCCTACAAACTTGGAAATTTGGCCCGTAGTTTCCTCTTGGCTCCTAGGGGCTCACTAAGAAAGGATTTTTCCAAATGACCATCCGAGCATTAGTATTTCCTATATTATTATTATTATTATTATTATTATTATTATTATGCTCTGATGCTAAGGAGTTCTATTTCCCCTCCCCACCTGGAAAGAAATCTCTTCCAAATGCAAAACACCAGCAGAGGAGAGGAGTTTCACTTTCACAGCACCAAGCAGCTTTAGTGCAGAACAGTAAAGGGCGCGGGCCTTCTCATTGGGAGCACCCCCTCTCTGGAATGAATTACCCCCGGAGGTAAGGGCCGCCCCCGATCTCATGGCCTTCCGTCGGTTACTCAAAACGCATTTATTTCGGCAGGCCGGACTGGCCTAGGGGTTTTTAAATTTTAACCGGGTTTTAATTTTTTTAATACTTGCTTTATATTTTAATTAGAGCCATATTATATTTCAGTTTTTAAATTTTAATATTTTATGCTGTCTCATGTATTGTACCTTGTATATGTGTTTTTATTGGCTGTTCACCGCCCCGAGTCCCTTCGGGGAGAGGGGGGCGGTATATAAATCGAAGAAATAAATAAATAAATAAATAAATAAAACAGTTGAGCTAAGCCACGCCCAGGCTCCTCGCTGTCTCCTCTCTGCCCACACAGCAAATACTGTTTCAGTTTCCAAACAGCCCTCAGCTCTCTCACTCACTGACAGGACGCTAGCCAGATGAATACCGATGGATGCCGGTAGGCAGAGGTAGAATTCTTTCTCCCTTTATTTTCCTCCCCAAAAACTGAGCCCAACCAACATAGTTTCGTAACGAAGCACGGATATCCAGCTAGTTTACTTATAATTGCTCTTTGGCACCTGGTTGTGTATTGTTTTTGCAGGTGAAGAACACTATTGATTAGGGTGTAAGTTGATAGGGTCACTTTGGGTCAAGCCTCTCTGAACCTGTGAATGAATTGAGTTTCACTGTGGGGTTTTCTTAAGATGGAAAAGCAACCTTGCCTTACTTTCAGGGTCTGCTTTATGTGTCAGTACAAGAAGCAAATTAAGAAAACAACTTTCACAAAGGATGAAATCGTACTTGAGCTAATGTCAAATTTCGTATTTTTGTAAGGAATTTAATTATTCTGCAAAAGGCATCTCTTCTTTTTGATGTCTTTCAGTCAACTATTGACTCTTAGCCACTACAGATAGTCCTTGGCTTACAACCGTTCATTTAGTAACCGTTCCAAGTTACAACCGCACTGAAAAAAAAGCAAAACGTAAATCATTGAACCGGGAGTTACACCGGTCGGATCCCACCCCTGCTTCTGGGCCACGTAGAAGGGCCTGAAAACCTGGCTCTGCCATCTGGCCTGAGGTCCCAATAGCAGCATTTCATACTGGAGGTTTTAATGGACCCCACTTCCTCCCAGTTCTTTCTGACTTTGCCAATGTTTAAATCAATTTTAGCGTTCACTGTTATTGTTTGGTTGTCTTGTCCCGTTGTTTTTATTGATTGTATGCCCTCTGGATGAGATGGGCGACACATAAATTAAAATAAAAATACATCCAAGAGGCTGCGCTGACTTACTTCCAATGTGAGACTCCCCAGAGAAGGTATACCATGATGGGAATGGCTCTAGGAGCAAGGGTGGGATTCTACCGGTTCGCACCTATTCGCTAGAACCGGTTGTTAACCTTCTAAACGTATCAGAGAACCGGTTGTTAGAAGAAATTCCTGGCTTAATCCTGTAAGGAAAGCAGGAAGGTAACATTCTGGTGTTGCTTAAAGAAACTGCCTCTCCGTTAACCCTTATTACATTCTTGGCAGGACTAGACTTCCTGCCTCTGGAACGTCTCTGGATTTTTTTCCCCTCCTTTGCTGGTACTTTGCTTGTGTGGAGTGACCATTCAAAGTTACAATGGCCCTGAAAGAAGTGACTTATGACCCTTTTTCACACTTACGACTATTGCAGCATCCCCACAGTCACGAGAGGCCAGGCGAGGAGTGCCTCGATGTGAGTGATGTTGAGTTGGCCACGCCCAGCCAATCACATGACCACCAAGCCACGTCCACCCAGTCACAGGACCACCAAGCCACGCCCACCACCTAAGCCACGCCCACAGAACCGGTTGTTAAAAAATTTGAATCCCACCCCTGCCTAGGAGCCGTTCAAGAACGCCATAATAACATGCAACCTGCCTGATTCTGTGTTTGCTTTTAACTTAGATCTAGCAGCTTGCTATCTCTTTGAGAGAGACTATCAATCAATCAGAGCTGGAAGGGACCTTTGAGGTCTTCTAGTCCAGCCTCCTGCTCAAGCAGGAGACCATTTCAGACAAGTGGCTGACCAATCTCTTCTTAAAAACCTCCAGTGTTGGAGTGCCCACAACTTCTAGAGGCCAGCTGTTTCTCAACTGGTTAATTATTCTCAGTCAGGAAATTCTTCCTTAATTCCAGGTTGCTTCTCTCCTTGTTGAGTTTCCATCCATTGTGCCTTTGGAATTGACCCTCTCTTCTTTTGGGCAGCCCCTCAAATACCTGAATGCTGCTATCATGTCTCCCCTAATTCTTCTTTTCTTTAGACCAGACAGACCCAATTCCTGCAACTGTTTTTCACATGTATTAGTCTTCCAGGCTTTTATTCATCTTAGCTGCTCTCCTTTGGGGGGGGCCTTTTATAGAATCAGTTGCATTGTTAACCTTATGTGGTTGCATCCCTGAGCATTGACACACTAAAACAGGGATGTCCAATTTGGCAAGTTTAAGACTGTGTACTTCAACTCCCAGGATTCCCTGTGAGCAGGGAATGTTGGTCCTGAAAAAGAAGGTGTGATTCTGACGGGCTTACGTAGAAAAAGAATACAATTTAAAAATAGAGTAACAGGAAGGGACCTTGGAGGTCTTCTAGTCCAGCCCCCTGCACAAGCAGAACTTACACTATCTCAGACAAGTGACTGTCCAGTCTCTTCTTCAAAACCTCCAGCGATGGATATAACTATGTGATAGATTTGGGGTGATGATATGAATTGTCATAAAATAAATCAATTAAAATATGGATTATTTTGCATAACATGAACAAATAACAGTATAGTCAAATGATGGATTAACAAGGATATTAATGTACTTAGGAATATTTGATAGATAATATGAGAACATATACAAGTAATTGTAAGTGATGACTAGGAAGTGGATGCACAAAACAATTTGTAAACCAACCGACACACTGTATGTACGTAAGTGGAAGATGGCTTGATGTTTTTATGTTGTGTTTGTGTATGTTTGTTTAAAAAATAATAAAATTTGGATTAAAAAAAAAAAACCTCCAGCGATAGGAGCATCCATAACTTCTGAAGGTAACTTCTACTGATTAATTGTCTTCACTGTTAGGAAGTTTCTCCTTAATTCCAGGTTGCTTCTCTCCTTGATTAGTTTCCATCCATTGTTTCTTATCCTGCCCTCTGGTGCTTTGGAGAATAGCTTTGACTCCCTCTTCTTTGCAGCAACCCCTCAAATATTGGCAGACTGCTATCACTATCGATTTGCTTCTACCCTTATAAGGTCACCTGAAAGCTAAGTTAGTAATCTGGTTCTTGAAACAGCTTAACAGAATATCAAAATAACACAGCTGGAAGGGACGTCGGAGGTCTTCTAGTCCAACCCCTTTCTCAGGCAGGAAACCCTCTACCATTTCAGACGAACGGTTGCATCTCTGTTTGTTTAGTGTTCGTCATGGTGGCTGGGGGATTCTGGGAGTTGAAGTCCACAACTTTTAAAGCCGCCAACATTGGGCACCCTTGGGCTAAAGGCACCCATATATTTTCAAGCTGGAATTCAGGTGCGAGTAGAACCGTGGGGAGAAGTTCAGCCCCAGAGCCTCCTTAGTTGTGGGAAACTCTGCTGGCTTTTCCCTGTTGCAATCTTTACACCGGTTTGAAACTGGATCTAAGAGGGTGTTGAGGTTAGAACAGTTAGCTCCCCTTATCACCTTCTTGATCGATCGCCTTTCCTCTCGATCCGGCTCAGTGTTGAGTTACGGGCCAGGTGCAACTGGCCATGAGTAATTCATTCCTTTCTTTCTGTGGGAAAAAAAACCCAAACATTTGAGACGGGTTGGATTTTCGTCACCAGTCCCTGGAAGGGCAGCTGATGCAAAGGGAAAGGAAGTCCACACCTTCCTGGATTTCTGAATTTATCTGCTAGTTTTTTCTCTGCAGAGACGGTTGGTTCCAAAGGCTGTGCAAGGAAATGCTACAGGAATACTGATTCCCCAGCGGACATCAATTCATACAATCGTAGAATTTTTTTTTTTTTTTAAATTCCCCCCCCCCCCCAAATTTTGTTCTATTGTACTTTACTAATTTATTTGATTCTCTTTGTTAGTTTTTTTGTTTTTGTTTTAAATAAACTGTTTTAGATTGTGTAAGCCACCTCGAGTCGCTGTGGGCGAACAGGCGGCAGTATAAATTAAATTAAATAAATAAATAAATAACAGAATTGGAAGGGACCTTGGAGGTCTTCTAGTCCACCCCCCTGCTCAAGCAGGAGACCTTATACCACTTCAGACAAGTGATTGTCCAGTCTCTTCTTAGAAACCTCCAATGATGGAGAAAGAAGGAAAGGAAAGGAGGGAGGGAGAGAGGGAAGGAAGGAAGGATAGCAGAATAATAGTTGGAAGGGACCTTGGAGGTCATCTAGTCCAGCCCCCCACCCAAGCAGGAGACCATTTCTGACCGATGGCAGTCCAGTCTCTTCTTGAAAGCCTCCAGGGATGAAGCTTCCATAACATCCGAAGGCAACTTCTGTTCCATGGGTTGATTGTTCTCCCTGTCAGAAAATTCCACCTTATTTCCAGTTTGAATTTCCCCTTGTTCAGTTTCCATCCATTATTCCTTGTCTGGCCTTCAGGGGCTTTAGAAAATAGCTTGATCCCTTCCTCCTCTCTGGGGCAGCCCCTCAAATATTCAAACTATTAAATATTGGAATATTGTTCTCAGGCCATGTTCCGTTTCTCTTGCTGGCTTCTGTGTTCTTGGATTATTTTTTTTTTTAATTAATTTGTAATTATTTGGAAAGATCCTTTGGCTAAGTCCGCAACTGCGGTGAAATATGAAGAGGTCATACGAACAATCAAAAGGGCAGTGAATTCACACACGCAGGTTTTTTTCCCTACCGCCTGCCTCCAAGTATTACGAAACAAAGGAGACCGAGCTAATCTTCCTCTTGAATTGTGCAATTCCGTTCACACAAGGAGACCCAAGGCTGCACCTGGTTTATACTTCCCTTTGAAAAACTTTGAGCCAGCTAACTTCTACGGAACTGACTTGAGTTTTCCCACTCCCTGCTATCAACCCTTTAGCTTCCCCGTGTAGCCCGGCATACCTTATTTTAAAATAGTACCTATTTTAGGGGGATTCCCTCCAGCAAAACAGACATTGCTAAGTGTCTATAGGGATTCTCCATCCTCCAGGTCGTGGTTATCCCAAATATGGTTTTTTTCAAGAGGCAACTGGATTTTCTTGGTTTTTTTCTTTTGAAGACGTTTCGCTTCTCATCCCAGAAGCTTCTTCCGCTCTGACCAGATGGTGGGGAAGGGAAGGATTGATACGCCTTGCAGAAAGACAGCTGGTCATTTGCATCCTTCTAAAGAGTCGCTGAGGCCACTTGGAGGTTTGTCTGTGTCCTCAGGGCCACTGGAGTGATGCACATGTTCTTGGAGTCTGCAATATTGGAGTCTGCAATAAAGACTTTAGAAGAAACCCTCCCATACGACCACCTCTTACAATACTAGACAACACAGTATCAACAGTAGACACCTTCAAATTTCTAGGTTCTACTATATCACATGACCTAAAATGGACACCTAACATCAAAAACATCATCAAAAAAGCACAGCAAAGAATGTTCTTTCTGCGCCAACTCAGAAAGCTCAAAGTGCCCAAGGAGCTGCTGATCCAGTTCCACAGAGGAATTATTGAGTCTGTCATCTGCACCTCTATCACTGTCTGGTTCGGTTCTGCAACCCAACAGGACAGACACAGACTTCAGAGGATAATTAGGACTGCAGAAAAAACAATTACTACCCACCTGCCTTCAATCGAGGACCTGCATACTGCACCCTGAGTCAGAAAGAGGGCTGTGAAAATATTTACAGACCCCTCACATCCTGGACATAAACTGTTTCAACTCCTTCCCTCAAAACGAGGCTATAGAGCCCTGCACACCAGAATAACTAGACACAAGAACAGTTTTTTCCCAAAAGCCATCACTCTGCTAAACAAATAATTCCCTCAACACTGTTCAACTATTTACAAAGTGTACACTACTATTACTGTTAATCTTCTCATCACTCCTTATCACCCATCCCCTCCCACTTGTGACTGTAGGACTGTAACTTTGTCGCTTCTCTCCTTATGATCTATATTGACTGTTTCCTAGTATGATTTGATTGTTGACTGTACCCGATGACTATCATTAAGTGTTGCACCTGATGATTCTTGACTCTTGATGAATGTCTCTTTTCTTTTATGTACACTGAGAGTATTTACACCAAGGCAAATTCCTTGTGTGTCCAATCACCTTGGCCAATGAATATTCTATTCTATTCTATTCCATTCTATTCTATTTTTCTGAAAATCCATTCCTGCTCCCACACCATTCGAAGGGGGTTCATCCCAAATTGCATAGCTAAAATCTGTAGAGATTCTCCAGTCACCCAGGTTATGGTTGTCCCAAAGGTGCTTTATTTTTTTTTCCAGGAGGCAACTGGACTTTCTGTTTTTTCCTTTTGAAGACTTTCAGCTATGCAATTTGGGATGAACCCCCTTCGAATGGTGTGGGAGCAGGAATGGATTTTCAGGAAAAAAATATGGCAGACTCCAAGAACCATGTGCGTCACTCAGGTGGCCCTGAGGACGCAGGTAATGTTCTGACCCAAACCTGGTTCCAAGGAAACAGACACGAAATGGAGGTAACAGCAAAACCTTTGAATGATTCTTTACGAATTCCCGTTCCTTCCCGGTTCAAAGGCTGTTTCAAACTAATTGTCTCTGATTAGAACGAGCCTGGCCAAGGTGGTGCAAGGCTGCCAAGAACACCAGATAAAATTACTAAGAAATATTTCAAACACAGAGTCTCCAAACACCAACCAAGATACTCCGAACACCCACAAGGCTCGAGTGCAAAAACTTCTTTGCTTCCTGCAAAGATCTCCGGTTTCTCAGCTGGCTTTTATCTCTCAAGGGAGCGACCATCACCTTGCAGCCTTACTCACGAGTCACCCATGCTGTTGCAGCTGCTCTTTCCTTCAAGCAGCCCTGCGCAGGTATACTGGGCACAGGCTCCTCGGGCTGCTCTTCCTCACTGCTGCCAGCCTCCACAACTTCCGAAGGCAGCACTCCACTCCCTGATGGTCCTGGCCTCACCCCTGCCTCACACGCAGGCCCTTCATCTGAGTCCTTGCTCTCTGAGACCTCAGCCATCCCCACCTGCTGCCGGCAAACCACAACAGGTAAACCTCCAAGTTCACGTAACATCTGTGGCAAGAAAGGTCATAAAATGGGGCAAAACCCACTGAACACACGTCTCACTTAGCGCCATAAATTTTGGGCTCAATTGTCATAAGCCAAGGATATTGTGATTTTGGACTGACATGATTTGCACTAAGACAAATTCCTTGTGTGTCCAATCACACTTGGCCAATAAAAGAATTCTAATTTGAATTTACTTAACCACTATAAAAACTGTCAAAGCATTTGCCCCAATAATGGTGGGTGCCTTGACTTAACGACCAAAATTCAGGTCCCAATTGCGGTCGTAAGTCAAGGACTCCCCGTAATAAATGTGAAATGCTTTCCAGTGGTGTCGTGTAAGGATACTACGGTATTATCCTTAGCACAGATTCCTGGCTGCCTTGAGGCTATGGGGGCTGCCTCCAACCTCATGCTTTCTAGAGATACAATCAAGATCACAAGATAAGTGTTAGTACCGCTTTATAAAATACAATAGTATAAATAGCTTTTCTGCCTGGAAGAGCAATTTGCTATTAAGCAACAGGGTGTAAATCTACATATATAAAAGCAAAAGACCCCTCATGCATCATCACAAAATTTCCAGACAAAATTTGTCAAGCCTACAATCTTGAAATTTGGCCCGTATCTTCCTCTTGGTTTGTAGGGGCTCATTAAGAAAGGATTTTTCAAAATGACCACCAGAACATTAGTATTTCCTATATTATTATTATTATTATTATTAACACACTCTGGTGCTAAGGAGTTCTATTACCACTCCCCACCTGGAAATAAATCTCTTCCAAATGCAAAACACAAGCAGAGGAGAGGAGTTTCAGTTTCACAGCAACAAGCAGCTTTAGTACAGAACAGTTGAGCTAAGCCACGCCCAGGCTCCTTGCTGTCTAACTAAAATCATACATTGCAATAACTTACCTATCCATGAATATTTCAGCTTCAACCATAACAATACAAGAGCAAACAATATATACAAACTCAAGGTTAACCGCACCAAACTTGACTGCAGGAAATACGACTTCAGCAACAGAATGATCAATGTCTGGAATACTCTACCTTACTCTGTGGTCTCTTCCCCAAACCCCAAAAACTTTAACCTTAGACTGTCTACTATTGACCTCCTCACCCCCTTTCTAAGAGGTCTGTAGGGGGCATGCATAAGCGCACCAACGTGCCTACCGTCCCTGGCCTATTGTTTCTTTTTATTTTTCTTATTTGTATCCATGTATTCATAACTATGTTTTAACTTATACCTATTATCTTGTAAGCAATTGACAAACCAAATAAAATAAATAAAATGAAACACCTGGAACGCACTACCTGACTCTGTTGTTACATCCTCAAACCCCCACTCCTTTAACCTCAAACTAACCACTATTCACCCCATTCCTAAGAGGTCTGCAAGGGGCGCACATAAGTGCACCATCATGCCTCCTGTCCCTGTCCTATTGTCCCCATTTATTCGTCCCTATTTCCTGTATTCTTACTCACATTTACTTTACTTTATTGTCCTTGCACCTCATACAACAAAATCAAACACCATCTTCAGTGCACATCATGACCATGACCATGATTTTTACACTCAAAAAATGAGTTTATACTCATACCTATTATTCTGTAAGTGATTGACAAATAAAATAAAATAAATAAAGTTGCCAAGTTTGGAAAACATTGTTCCCAAAAATTCTTTCCATGGGTTGTTCATTCACCCTGGTTGTATTTATTTATTTACCGTATTTATTTGATTTGTCAATTGCTTATAAGATAATAGGTATAAGTATATACATAGTTATGAATACATGAAATGGGTACATATAAGAAAAATAAAAAGAAACAATAGGACAGGGACGGTAGGCACATTGGTGTGCTTATGCACACCTCCTACAGACCTCTTAGGAAAGGGGTGAGGTCAATAGTAGACAGTCTAAGGTTAAAGTTGTTGGGGTTTGGGGAAGAAACCACAGTCAGGTAGAGTATTCCAGACATTGACCACTCTGTTGCTGAAGTTGTATTTCCTGCAATCATGTTTAGTGCGGGTTAACCTTTGAGTTTGTATTTATTGTGTGCTCTTGTGGTTGAAGCTGAAGTATTCATTGACAGGTAGGACATTGCAATGTATGATTTTATATACTATACTTAGATCGGACCGAAGGCGGAGTAGTTCTAGGTTTTCTAGGTCTAGAATTTGAAGTCTGGTGGCATAAGGTATTCTGCAACGAATAGAGGAGTGGAGAACTCTTCAGGTGAAATATTTCTGGACTTTCTCAACTGTGCTAATACCAGATACGTAATGTGGCTTCCAGACTGATGAGCTGTATTTGAGTATTGGTCTAGCAAATGTTTTGTATGCTCTAGTTAGTAGTGTGATATTACCGGAGAAAAAGCTACGTAGGATTAGGTTAACAACTCTTAATGCCTTTTTGGCTATGTAGTTACAATGGGCTCTAGCACTTAGGTCATTTGACATGAGTACTCCAAGATCCTTAACAGGGTTTGAGTCATCAACAAGGTCTTGACTGTTCAGCTTGTATTTTATTTTCTGATTTTTTTTGCCAATATGTAGGACAGAGCATTTATTTGTTGAGATCTGAAGTTGCCATTTGTTTGACCATTCTGATACATAGTCAAGGTCTTTTTGAAGGGTAGCAGTATTCTCTGTGGTGTTGTATCGCTTTACATCATCAGCAAAGAGAACGCAGTTGCTCTTGATATGATCACAGAGGTCATTTATGTAGAGTATGAAAAGAGTTGGTCCTAGAACACTGTTGACAGGTACAGAATTTGATAGGACGCTCCCAATTTTGACCATTTGTAGTCTGTTTGACAGGAATGCTTCTATCCAGCTATGCAGGTGTCCAGAGATACCATAAGATTTTAGTTTTAGGAGTAATTTGTCGTGTACCACTGAATCAAAGGCTTTACAGAAGTTTATGTAGATTGTGTCTATTGTTTTGCCCTGATCGAGTTGTGTAGTCCATATGTTTTTGCAGTGTACGCCAACGTCTTCCACATAAGTAACCGTGCTGCTTCTGTGTTTTGATAAAAAAGATTCTCTGTGGCCTGAGGGGGAAAAAGAACAAAGCTACCTGACGACAAGGTAGCATTGAATTTCATGCTCACCTGTAAAGGTAAAAGCGGCTTTAGCAATTAAAATTTCGTTCCAAAAAGAGGAATCCCAAATCCTGTACTGCAGCTCCCTCTAGTGGCTATCAAGCAGAGAAGCAGCCACAAAATTAAAATATATTTACAGGTCGCTCCATTGCAGGTACTTAGTCCCGGGCTTAAAAGGATCACAATGGTTGCTATGTGATACAGGTGTTCAGTGAGTTTTGCCTCATTTTACCACCTTTCTTGCCGCTGTTGCTAAGTGAATCAGTGCAGTTAACCGCGCCAAACTTGATTGCAGAAAATACGACTTCAGCAACAGAGTGATCAATGTCTGGAATACTCTGTCTGACTCTGTGGTTTCTTCCCCAAACCCCAAAAACTTTAACCTTAGACTGTCTACTATTGACCTCCTCACCCCTTTCCTAAGAGGTCTGTAGGGGGCGTGCATAAGCACACCAACGTTCCTATCATCCCTCTCCTATTGTTTCTTTTATTCTTCTTATATGTACCCATTTCATGTATTCATAACTATGTATATACTTATACCTATTATCTTGTAAGCGATTGACAAATCAAATAAATAAATAAATAAATAAATAAATAAATAAATAAATAAATAAATAAATAAATAAATAAATAAATAATAAATAAATAAAAAGTTATTGCTGCTAGCACGATGTTACATGAAATCTGGCTTTCCCCCGTGGACCCGGCTTGTTAGAAAGTTGCAAAAACCACATTGCAGCCATCATAAGTACCGTGTTTCCCCCCAAATATTTTTTTTCCCCAGAAAAAAAGGCACCAGGTCTAATTTTTCAGGGGATGTCATCCACTGACTCACCTCACTTGCATGCATCGCCCCCTGGCCTCCTTTTGGCTGTCAGGAACTCCTTCTTCCTGTGAAGGCCTCTGCAGCCGATAAGGGAGTTCTGGATCGATCCAGAGCTTTGTTCTCACCTCCAGAGACCTTCAGAAAAGCTTTGCCAGCCTTGCCGGCTACGGAAGAAATGGGGCCAGCCAGGCAGGTGTTGGGGTATGCGAGGCCTGGCCACACCTGTCCAAAGGGAAGTAGTAGGGCAGCTCCACCTCCCTCCCATCCCCACCCTAGCTTAATTTTTACCGTCCACTCCGGAGTGGGTGGGATCTTAATTAGGGCTTATATTGGGCGCACGTGTAAAACTCAAGTTGGGACTTACTTTCAGGGTAGGTTATATTTTCAGGGAAACAGGGTACATGCCAGTTGCCAAGCCTCTAAATTTTGATCATACGGGGGTGCTGACAAAGGCATAAGTGTGAAGCACGGCTGTGCCGTTGTAACTTCGAACAGTCACTAAACAAACAGCTACAAATGTCAGCCTTCAAGATTTTCTTCTTTCGCTTTGCATCTTTCGACTGTCATAAGTAATGGGGGGAGGGAGTGGGCCATGATATATATGGAAAGCGAGCTGGAGTTGTTAGGAAATGAAACTGTATAAGTTAGGGGGGGGGGGAATCTTGCTTAGGTTTCTATTCTATGCTATGCACAACTGCAACTCTTTATCAAACCATGCCAAGGTCAATGGACAGAGGCCTCATCACCACCTGAAGATGCCCACATGATGTTATGCACCACTTTTAATTGGAGAAGCGAATTGAACTATTGGGGGTGGGAACGTTGCCATCACTTTGTATATGTGATTTACATGCTCATTTTCTCAGATTCAGAATTCTTCTGTTGCTACCACTTGACTTCCAGTAAAAGATATCTTTTCTCTAACAAATGGAGTCTAAGTATTTCTTTCTTGGATTTTGAATGGAGCACCAGCTGACAACAAGTCACTTACAACAGTTCAGATAACAGATAATCAGAGTTGGAAGGGACCTTGGAGGTCATCTAGTCCAACCCCCTGCCCAAACAGGAGACCCTACACACCATTTCTGACAGAGGGCAGTCCAGTTCTCTCCTTGGAAGCCTCCAGGGATGCAGCTCCCACAACTTCTGAAAGCAACTTTTGTTCCATGGGTTGATTGTTCTCACTGTCTCCTTATTTCCAGGTTGAATCTCTCCTCGGTCAGTTTCCATCCATTATTCCTTTTCTGGCCTTCAGGAGCCATAACAATAAAATAAACTAAAAAAGAACTTTGGAGACGATGTTCGGAGAGTTTCTGGAACACTGACTGACATCCTCTTTGGGTGACAGAAGTTCAACCTATTGAAAGGTTTCTCGCTGCCCGCCAGGTCAAAACCAGTAACCCAGCGAGATGCTGGTTACTCATTGTCCCACGGGGGCCCATAAAATGGGGAAGCACCCAGAGTTTATCCAGAAAAGACCTTGAATGGGAAACACCTTGAACTCAACACCACCTGACTCACTTCTCCGCGCACCGCCATAAAGTCATATAACTGGGACGCCTATAAAAAAAGTGGGCGATCGCGGCCGTGTCTTTTTTGCAGACCAAGGACGCCCGAAGCCGGTCATTGTACGTGAGTGTCTGCTTTGAGAGTCCTGGGGGGGGGGGGGAGAAGGGTTGCTGGAGGGGGAAACCAGACCCCAAAATGGGTACCGGTGTGGCACACGGAAGATGGCAAGGTGTGGAATTTACCTGCAGATCACACTTCCCGGAATGAAAAATCGATTGAAGCTTTATTTTTTCCCCCCCCCCTTCTGGGGTGTGTGTGCAGCTGGGACGGTTTTGGGAAGACCCTTCAAATCCGTGGAAGCCTTAAGAGCCCCCCACCACCCCCCACTCTTGTCTCTATTTCCAGCTCAGGTTCTGAGCACGAATATGGAAGGCGTCTCTTACCCAAAGTTGCTCTTCGTTGTAGCCATTGTGCCAGGCGTCGTCGCAGGTAAGTACTGCACCCAACAGGCGGGATTCTTAGCGTGCAAATGGGGATTATCCCAAAGGTACTTCCCACCCCCACCCCCGAGAGGCAACGGAGCTTTCTGTCTCTTTCTTTGAAGATGTTTTGCTTCTCATCCCAAAAGTTTCTTCAGCTCTGACTGGATGGTGGGGAAGGGAAGGATTTACACTCCTTGCAGACAGCTGGTCATTTGCCTCCTTTTTAGAGGGTCCGTTGAGGCCACTTGGAGGTTTGTCGTGTGTCCTCAGAGTCACCTGAGTGGTACAAAATGATTCCTGTAAGTGCAATTTTTTCCGTCTGGAAATCCATTCCTCCTCCCACACCATTAATAGGAAGGAATCCTCTGGAAATCCCAAAACGGATCAACCTTTTCTCCAAACCCCCCGAGGGCAGGACAAGAAGCAACAGATTGGAAACCAATCAAGGAGAGAAGCAACCTGAAATGAAGGAGAAACTCTCTGTCAGTTTTATTCTGCAGGGACTGAGCATCCTCGCTGTTGAGCTTGGTTTTCCTTGCAGACATTTCAGGACCCAACTAGGGAATGTCATCAGTGCTAAAAGGGGAGCGGAGTTTGCGAAGAGGGGCAGGACAAGATGCAATGGATGGAAACTAATCCAACGTAGAACTAAGGAAGAATTTCTTGACAGTGAGAACAATTAGTCAGTGGAACAGAAGTTGCCTCCAGAAATCGTGGGCTCTCCATCACTGGAGGTTTCTAAGAAGAGATTGGGCAATCATTCGTCTGAAATAATATAGGGATTCCTGCATAAGCAGGGGGTTGGACTAGAAGACCTTCAAGGTCCCTTCCAACTCTGTTATTTTATTATTCTGTAGGAGGGAGGGAGGAAGGAAGGAATAGCAATAGCATTTAGACTTATATACCGTACTTATAGTACTTTTACAACCCTCTGTAAGCAGTTTACAGAGTCAGCCTCTTGCCCCCAATAATCTGGCTCCTCATTTTACCCACCTCGGAAGGAGGGAAGGCTGAGTCAACTTTGAGCCTGGTGGGATTCAATCTGTCAAATTGCAGTAGGAGTCGCTTGCAGTACTGCACTCTAGCCACTGCGCCACCGAAGGAAGGAAGGAAGGAAGGAAGGAAGGAAGGAAGGAAGACTCGGGAAAACTGATACAAATGGATAAATAACAGAAATAAACAATTAAATAACTAAGGAATGAATAGTGGAAGATGGACTATGTATAAGAACAATCAGGAATATGAAATATGCATGGGAACAATTATTGGTATGCATGCACCGTCAAAATAGTTTGTAACATCTGTAGTGTTTTCGTTTTAATGAGCTGTATTGTATTTTGTATTTGATGTTTTTAAATGTTTAATAAAAGTTATTCCAAAAAACAAAAGAAGAAGGGAGGGAGGGAGGCAGGCAATGGGTGGAAACTAATCTAGAAGACAAGCAACCAGGAAATAAGAAGAAATTTCCCGACAGAGAGAACAATTCCCCAGTGGAACAGCAGGCCACCAGAAGTTGTGAATGCTTCAACACTCTTTAAGAAGAGTCTGGACAGCCTCCTGTCTGAAATGGTTTAGGGTCTCTTGCTTGGGCAGGGGGCTGGACTAGGAGACCTCCAAGGCCCCTTCCAATTCTGACTAACTCCTCCCTCCCTCAGGCCTAGAGCTGTCCATCAACGCCAACACCGCGGACTACGAGCTGGCGACCGAGGTGGGCCTGAGCCAGTCCCTCTGGTGCGCGGTGAAGCATCCCAGCCAGGCAGAGGAGCTGCTGTGGATGCGAGGGGACAGGGAGGTCAGCCTGCAAGAGGGGAACAGGGTGAACGCCAGCAACGTCTGCATCTCCCCCGTCAGCGACGAGGACAACGGCGTTTCCTTCACCTGCCAGCTGGCCCGGGACAAATCCGTCCAGATCTCTGTACTGCTCAACGTCGCCTGTGAGTGGGGTTTTTAAATCTATCTCTATCTCTCTATCTCTATCTATCTATCTATCTATCTATCTATCTATCTATCTATCTATCTATCTATCTATCTATCTATCTATCTATCTAAATTGGAAGTTGTATAAAAAAGAACAGAAGCCCTAAGTCAAACTGGCAGAAGGAAAAAAGCAGAAAGGGGATAAAAGGAGGACAGAGGGAGGGAGGAAAAAGGGACAGGAAGGGAGGGAGAGAGGGAGGGAGGAAGTGAGAAAGGAGGGAAGGAGGGAGGAAGGAAGGAGGGAGGGAGGAGGGAGGGAGGAAGGTGGGAAAGAGAGAGGAAGGTGGGAAAGAGAGTGGAAGGAGGGAAGGAGGGAAAGGAAGGAGGGAGGCAGGAAGGAGGGAAAGAGGAAGGAGAGAAAGGGAAGGAGGAAGGAAGGAAAGAAAAATAAAGGGAGGGAGGAGAAAGGAAGGAGGGAGGGATGCAGGGAGGAAGGAAGTGAGAAAGGAGGGAAAGGAGGGAGGAGGAGGGATGCAGGGAGGAAGGAAGTGAGAAAGGAGGGAAAGAAGGAGGGAGGAGGGAGGCAGGAAGGAGGGAAAGTGGGAAGGAGGAAGGAGGAAAAGAGGAAGGAAGCAAGGAGGGAGCGGGAGGGAGGAGGGAGGGAAGAAGCGAGGATGGAGAGAAAGAAAGAGGGAAGGAGGAAGGAAGGAAGGAAAGAGGGAGGAAGGAAGGAAGGAAAGAGGGAGGAAGGAAGGAAGAAAAAATGGAGGGAAGGAGGAGGGAGGAAAGAAGGGAAGGAAGGGAGGAAAGAGGGAGGAAGGGAGGAAGGAAAAATGAAGGGAGGGAGGAGAAAGGAAGGAGGGAGGGATGGAGGGAGGAAGGAAGTGAGGAAGGAGGGAAAGAAGGAGGGAGGATGGAGCCAGGAAAGAGGGAAAGAGAGAAGGAAGAAGGAGAGAAAGAGGAAGGAAGGAAGGAGGGAGGGGGAGGAAAAAGTGAGGGAGGAGGGAGGGAGGGAGGGAAGAAGCGAGGATGGAGGGAAAGAAGGAAGGAGGAAGGAAGGAAGGAAGGAAAGAGGGAGGAAGGAAGGGGGATGAAGGAAGGAAGAAAAAATGGAGGGAGGGAAGAGGGAGGAAAGAGGGAGGGAGGAAGGACGGAAATGGGAAAAATGCTAATGCAAACTAGTAGAAGGGAAAAGCAGAAAAGAGATTTTCAAAAAGGAGGAGGAAGGGAGGAAAAGGAGACAGGAAGGAAGGAAGGAAGGAAGGAAGGAAGGAAGGAAGGAAGGAAGGAAGGAAATGGGAAACAGAACAGTGAAAAAGAGGAGAAGGAAGAAAGGAAGGAAGAAGAAAGAAAGAAAGAAAGAAAGAAAGAAAGAAAGAAAGAAAGAAAGAAAGAAAGAAAGAAAGAAAGAAAGAAAGAAAGAAAGAAAGAAAGAAAGAAAGAAAGAAAGAAAGAAAGAAAGAAAGAAAGAAATAGGGAGGAAGGGAGAAGGAGGGAAAGAAAAGGAAACTGAAAAGGAAGGAAGGAAGGAAGGAAAGAAGGAAGGAAGGAAGGAAGGATATATAGAGAGGGAGGGAGGAAGAAAGAAATAGAAAAAGCTTCGCATTTCCTTTGCACCCAATAGAAGGATAATTCCAAAATTCTCACTTTATGATTACTGTCACCTGGGTGGAGTTGGGTGGGGCGGAGGAGGGAGGGGTCCCATTGCCATAGGATTGGAGGCTGGGTTCTCTCCA
The DNA here is from genome assembly GCA_023653725.1 of Bungarus multicinctus. Classification (NCBI taxonomy): domain Eukaryota; kingdom Metazoa; phylum Chordata; class Lepidosauria; order Squamata; family Elapidae; genus Bungarus; species Bungarus multicinctus. The sequence continues at coordinate 2,848,386 of CM042836.1, forward strand.
CAGCCAGATTGCCAGCCATTTGTTCCTTCCCCCCACAAAATAAAAAGATTATTGATATTTAAAATTATGAGTAGAGAAGTGTTTGTCAACCTTGAGCACTTTAAGCGGGGTGGACTTCGGCTCCCAGAATTCCCCAACCCAAGGTTGACAAACACTGGGTTTAATCTTTGTAATTATTTATACCAAATTTATTCCCAATTGGATCCAGTGGTAGGAAACAGGATAATGTGAATTATTGATTTGCTATTTGTGTCTATTATCTGTTATCTACTAACTCGATCCCCGTGCTTCACTACAAAACTATGTGGTGGGGCTTAGTTTTTGGGGAGGAAAATAAAGGGGAAAAAATTCTGCCTCCGCCTCCCAGCATCCATCAGTATTCATCTGGCTAGCATCCTGTCAGTGTGTGAGAGAGTTGAGGCCTGTTTGGAAACTGAAAGAGTATTTGCTGGATGAGCAAGAAGACAGCAAGGAGCCTGGGCGTGGCTTAGCTCAACTGTTCTGTACTGAAGCCACTTGGTACTATGAAACTGAAACTGAAACTCCTCTCCTCTGCTTGTGTTTTGCATTTGGAAGAGATTCCTTTCCAGGTGGGGCGGGGGAGTAGAACTCCTTAGCATCAGAGCGTGTTAATAATAATAATAATATAGGAAATACTCTAGTTCCGGGGTCGCCAACCTTTTAGACCTCAGGGACCACCAAACTCATAATTTTAAATCCCAGGGACCACTAACTGGTTCTGTGGGCGTGGCCTAATTTGTGGGTGTGGCTTGGTGGTCATGTGATTGGCTGGGCATGGCTTGTACGTAAATATTATAAATATTTATATAAATATTAATTTTTTTTATAAAAAAGAGCAACTTTTACCCAAAATCAGGCAAAGCAGGCAGGCAGATTGAATTGCTCACAGAATCATTCAGTGATCTATCTATCTGCCATCGGCTAGCTCAGTCTATCACATAAAATTTGCTTGCCCTGAGTCTGCACTGAATAATAGAACCTTCAGTCCTAAAGGAGGTTCGGCTGTGCTTAAAAGCGGAGCCGAAGATCTAAAGACTAGCTAGAAAGCAAGAAATGCAATCATTTTCTGCTTCCTAACTAATCTAAATCTCCTGGTGCAGCAGAACAGATGATGGTTGGAAAAAAGAAAAATAGCAACTTAGCAGGCAAGTTTGCCGGGTAAGGAGTGAATGAACGGGGAGGGTTTCTGTGGGCCACGTGGGCTGAGCAGCCTTGTGTTTCTGGCAGCCTGGATTAATTGCTTTGGGGGCCCCACCAGTTGGCAACCGCTGCTCTAAATGCTCTGGTGGTCATTTTGCAAAATCCTTTCTTAGTGAGCCCCTAGAAGCCAAGAGGAACCTATGGGCCAAATTTCCAAGTTTGTAGGCTTTACGGTTCTGGAGATTTTGTGATGATGCATGAGCAGTATTTCGCTTCTATATATATATAGATTTGTGTCTATGCTGAGACTGTCCTGCAAAGGGCACCTGGCAGGAAGAAGTTGGGCGGCACCAAGGCAGGGGTGGGATTCTACCAGTTTGCAACTATCCGCTAGAACCGGTTGTTAACATTCTAAGCAGTTTGGAGAACCGGTTGTTAGGAGAAATTCCTGGCCTAATCCTGTAAGGAAGGCAGGAAGGAAACATTCTGGGGTTGCTTACAGGAACTGCCTCTCCACTAACCCTTATTACATTCTTGGCAGGACTAGACTTCCTGTCTCAGGAACGTCTCTGGAGTTTTTTTCCCCTCCTTTGCTGGTACTTTACTTGTGTGGAGGGACCATTCAAAGTTACAATGGCCCTGAAAAAAGTGACTTATGACCCTTTTTCACACTTACGACTGTTGCAGCATCCCCACTGTCACGAGAGGCCAAGCGAGGAGATGCGTGCCTCAATGTGAGTGATGTTGAGTTGGCCGCGTCCAGCCAATAACATGACCACCAAGCCATGTCCACCCAGTCACATGACCACCAAGCCACGCCTACCACCTAAGCCACGCCTACAGAACCGGTTGTTAAAAAATTTGAATCCCACCCGTGCACCAAGGGCATTTGCCCAAACCCAGGTTTTCTTTGCTGACCCATCTTCTGGCGCTCCACAGATGCCCCCATCCTAACTGGAGAAGACCCTCCCGGCATCCCCGCCGAGTGGGATGTGACCCTCGATTGCCATGTCAAAGCCAACCCCCCTGCTCAGCTTACCTGGCTGAAGGACAACGAAACCCTCAGGCTGGACGACTCCCGCTACTGGGTTTTGCAAACCAGCGAGCTGTTTCAGCTGACCATTAAGCGACTCCAAGCCTCGGACGGAGGGATATACACCTGCAGTGGCTCACTCTCTGCGTGGAATGAGCCGTAAGGATTTCCACCTGGTCATCGAAGGTACTTCTGTCTATTGATTGGTATCCCACCTCTACTATTTTCACATATAAATAGAATTGAATAGAATAGAGAATATGGGAATAGAATAGAAATAATAGAATAGAATAGAATAGAAACAGGAGTAGAATAGAATAAAAAGGATAGAATAGAATAGAAACAGGAGTAGAATAGAATAAAAAGGATAGAATAGAATAAAAACAGTAGAATAGAATAGAATAGAATAGAATAAAAACAGGAGTAGAATAGAATAAAAACAGGAGTAGAATAGAATAAAAACAGAATAGAATAGAATAGAATAGAATAGAATAGAATAAAAACAGGAGTAGAATAGAATAAAAACAGGAGTAGAATAGAATAAAAACAGGAGTAGAATAGAATAGAATAGAATAGAATATAGGAATAGAATAAAAAAGGAATAGAAAATAGAATGGAATAGAATAGAATAGAATAAAAACAGGAGTAGAATAGAATAAAATAAAAAGTATAGAATAGAATAGAATTGAATAGAATAGAATAAAAACAGGAGTAGTATAGAATAGAATAGAAAAAAAACAGGAGTAGAATAGAATAAAAAGAATAGAATAGAATAAAAACAGGAATAGTATAGGATAGAATAAAAAGAGTAGTATAGAATAGAACAGAATAGAATAAAAACAGGAGTAGAATAGAGAATAGAACTGGCATCTGTTGAATGTCTTTAATAAAATGGATCTTACTGAACGACGGTGGCTTCTCTCTCCTTTCCTCCCGCAGAGAGCAAGCTGCCTTTCCCCACCGAAGCGGTCATTGCTTCCGGCGTGGTCCTGTCGCTCATAGCGCTCTTCGCTCTTGCAGTTCGATGGCAGAAGTTCATAACAGGTAGGAGGCTGAGGACGCTCTGGCCCATTCATAAACCATCTTGTCCAGATGCTAGAAAATTAGG